>OX123195.2:11694732-12294732 GCA_944739405.2 Euclidia mi
TATGACAAAAGCGACACCTTGCACTAATGACTGATTGATAGTCAAAAAACCCAATATCATTTTCGCGAAATCGTTTGGATTTTCATTTGCATAACTTAAGAAACTGCCTTCTTGAAGGATGAAATAGATAAATACTCTGTAAAAATCCAGACAGCAAAACTACTTTGCCAATATTTTTACCATAATAGATATTATATTATATTTCATTAAGGTTACAACGAAGTCGCGAATTCACGCGAACGGATTCCAGCGAAGTATTAAAATATTGCAAAACCTATCTGAAAATAATAAAAAATATTTTTAAATAAAATAAAACCGACTTCAAAAAACACTAAGGAACTAAAAACCAAAAAAGAATTGGTTTTGGAGCAAAAATTTTTGGAGTCGGTGCCAAGCGCTCGGTGCAAGACGAGCGAAACGTCGGAAATAAATAGGTATTTATACGTTAAATAAGTTAAGTTAACGCGATTAAGACCCGCTTAATTATTTTGTATGAAAATCGCAAAAAGTTTAAAATCGATTAAGCCAAGTATTTCTGATCTGACTATAAAACCTCTTCACATTTTTATATAACTGTCGTTGTTGATAGAATAGTTAGTTTGTAATTTAGTAACTTTTTTGCGTAAGGGCTTGGCACCGACTCCAAAATTTTTTGCTCCAAAACCAATTCTTTTTTGGTTTTTAGTTCCTTAGTGTTTTTTGAAGTCGGTTTTGTTTTATTTAAAAATATTTTTTATTTTTTGCTTTTTAGTGGTATACTTACTTATAAAAATAGTAATAGTTGGTAAGTAGGTTCATAGGATATTGTAGGTGGTACATGATGGGTGAACCTTTCTTACGTGCCTCAATTCTGAAAGGTACAGGTCTACATTTCAGAATTGAGGCACGTAAGCAACTACCATCGACTTCTGAGGCAACATCATCCGATGCCTTCATTTGTATAGCTTTATAGCGAAGCCACCAAAACTCAAGTAAAAGTGCTCGCTACGGGCAAATCCTTTACTATATCCTTCCGCAAATTCATTGTTCGATATATTTTTATTTAATTACAAAGTGACAGCTCCCGCGAAACCAAAGCTTATGAATTTGCAAGTATTTTTTTCGAAGCCTGTCAGTATTGTAGGTGTTTTATTTAAACATTGGCATAGAAAGCCGCGCCCCGCGGGTGGCCATAACAAAGGTTCGTATTCAACTAGCAAACGTGATCTTTTGTTTTTATAAGCTTGGTGTACCCTGTGTTGTAAGGTGAAATTGTTTATTAAGTAGCTATTTCAGAATAAGTTTCGAAACAGTTTTACTCTCATTTGGCTTGGTTTATCTTGATTTGGTGGTGATTAGAGGATAGTGCAAAAGGTCATGCCCTATATTTTTTGGGCGGTAGGTGTCAAAAAGTTAACAGCTGTTAAGAAATACCAAGTTTTTATTTAATTAATTTAAACCATAAAAGTGAGTTTTTATTATTGTATTGTTTCACAAAATACAGTACTTACATGGACAGTATTGTTTATGTAATAATCATCATCCAATAAACTACAACACCTGCCAGCACTTCACATACACACTTCCTTTCTCAAAAAAAAAAAACATATTGAAGTATCAACAATGTCACAGCTTGATAACATCAAAATGGCTCAGAATAGTCTGGAGGAGTCTTTCTCAAGGAGGATGGTAGAGCTGGAGGCACAACTTCAAGTTGCTGGTCCGGCAAAGGAAACAGTTGCGAAGGTAGCCGAGGAATTCCGCACCTTTAGAGAACTTATGTTTTCAATGCTCAGCCTCCTGCGCAAACAAATTAATGAATGCTGCCATAATATTGATGCTATAGAGACTAGGCACAGGCGCAAGGCTCTTGTATTTCTCGAGGTGCCAGAGGATGAGGAAGAGGACTGCAGGGCTTCGGTTCTGAAAATTGTCCACAGTCTGGCACTTCCCACTGTGGCGGCACCGGACATCAATGTTTGCCATAGAATTGGTTCGCTCAAGAAGGATCAACGGCAGCCGATATTAGCCTGGTTTACCAATGGGGATATCAGAACAGCTGTGTGGAAGGCCAAGACCAAACTGAAGGGATCAGCTGTATCAGTCAAGGAGTTCCTGACGAAACCACGGCAGGCAATCTTCACAAAGGCCCGTCTACACTTCGGGATGCGGGCGTGTTGGACACAGGACGGCGTTATCGTGGCCAAAGCATCCGATGGTAGCCGCCTTAAAATAACCACCCTGGAACAGCTAGACTCCGCGATGCTGAAGCACTCCGGGGCTGCAAGCGGTTCATCATCGGGGAGCAGGAGCGACTCTGCGAGTGCTGGTACGTCCAACACAAGCACAAAACCGCGTAAATAGTAAGTCTGTCTTGTCTTGTTACGTCCTTATTTATTTAATGTGTTAATATTAATTACATTTATTGACTCGTGTTTCCTTCCATCAATTTAAGATTTCTTTAGTTTGTTTACTCATTCGCCGCCGTTACCCACAATTATAATTTGTAAATTGATTTGTTTACTTTGCTATACAGCCAAGAGTGACATGACAAGTGTGACAACAGCTGTCAATAATGTCAATTCACGAAAGGTATTATGCATTCTGCGTTCGGAAACGTTTTGTTCTTTTCTCATTTCACTTGGTTTTTATTAATACTTTACCTGTTTTATTGTTGCTTTTGTTTATTTTGTTTAGTTTGTGTGAGCTGGCGGGTGGTGCAGAGATGTGTAGCTCACTTGTTAATTAGTATTACTTTTTTATTGTTATATTTTTGATAATTAGGTATATATTATTAAGTATATATTATTAAGTATATTAGTATAATTTTATATATTTTATATTAATTATTATATATTATTATGGATTATTATTCGGATGACGATGCATATCTGTCTGCCAACGAATCAGCTGACATAAGTATTAACGATAGTTTTTGTTCCACTGAAGGCACTTTGGGTGACTGCCTGCGACAATGCTTTGTTACCCAGCAATCCCAGCCATTGCTAAATGTTTGTCATATAAATGCGCAAAGCATACCTAGTCATTACAATGACTTACTGGAGACATTTACTGGTACAAATGTACACGCCGTCCTGATTTCGGAGAGTTGGTTAAAACCTGAACTACTCTCTACGTCTTACTCTCTACCCGGCTTCGTTTTAATACGGAATGACCGAGCTGGCCGGAGAGGGGGTGGTGTCGCCATTTATCTCTGCAGTGCCATTTCATTTAAAATTATTGCTTCCTCACCGGCTTTTTCACCTGCAGAATACTTATTTCTGGAAATCGACATCAAAGGGGCTAAAGCCGTTCTTGGCGTTGTCTATTGTCCACCGGCTCTTGATTATTTCTCCAGTATCGAACCGATACTGGAATCTTTAGGGTCAGAGTATGAACATCACATCATCATGGGCGATTTCAACACCAATCTCCATTTTCCCGAATCCAGCCGTTCCCGTATACTCCTTGATATAATTGAGTCAGCCAACCTCCACATTCTGCCACTACAACCCACTCACCACAACACTGATGGGGAGGATACGTGGCTCGACTTTATAATCACGTCTACTCCTGCCCTAGTTTCCCTCCATGGACAATTTCCAGCTCCTGGTTTTTCCCGTCACGACCTTGTATTCCTCTCATACCGCCTAAAACCCCCCAAATCCTTGCCTAAGGTTTTGCACTGGCGTTGTTTTGGTCGTATGGATTTAGACAAACTCCGTGAGGACGCGGCGAATGTTAACTGGGCAACTATGGAAGGTTCCTCGACAATAAACGAAAAAGTTCGCATTTTTAATGATACAGTTTGTGAACTATACGATGTCCATGCCCCTCTACGGAAAGTTAAATTAAAACGCCCACCGGCACTCTGGATTACCAGGGGTGTACGCATGGCAATGAGGCGTAGGGACCGGGCCTTCCGGATCTAAAAAGGACCGCTGCGATAATAACTGGAACGTGTTCAAGTCTGCAAGGAATCGGTGTAATCAGATGGTACGCAATGCTAAACGCCAATACATTCTGCAAAATATTTTGTCCTCTTCCCCTGCCGATATCTGGAAGTTCCTCGGAACTTTAGGTATCGGCAAACAGCGACGTGATAGCTGTCTTGGGACACTCAGTCTGGATGACATAAATACACATTTCACAACCACCACCACATTAGATCAACAGACTGAGTGTCACACAGTAAACTACTTAGCTTGTTTAACCCGACCCAACATACAATCCTTCCACTTTTCTCCACTAGCCCCGGATGAGATCAAGAAGATAATCCTTTCTATAAAGTCTAATGCGGTGGGATGCGACGGCATCAGCCGGCGCATGATCACTGCCATCTTAGACCAACTCCTCCTGGCCATCTCCCACGTCATAAACTTTTCTCTTACTTATGGCACTTTTCCAGCCCTGTGGCGTAAAGCTTATATTATTCCTCTGCCTAAAGTCCAAAACCCTTCTCACCCGAATCACTTTCGTCCTATCTCTATTCTTCCTTTCTTGTCCAAAGTCCTAGAGTCCTGTGTCCAAAGGCAATTGTCTAGATTTATCTACACAAATAACATGTTAAGCCCCTACCAATCTGTGTTCAGGCCTGGACACAGTACTACAACGGCCCTTCTCAAAGTGACTGGCAATATTAGGGTGGGCATGGAGAACACCAAAGTTACTGTGTTGGCTTTGGTTGATTTTTCGAATGCCTTTAATACCGTCAGTCACGATGTCCTACTATCCCTCCTTACTCATCTTAAGATCTCATCCGAGGCTCTGGATTGGTTCTTAAGTTATCTTCGAGGACGCCAGCAGTCTGCCCGTCTCGACGAGGCATCGTCGAAGTGGCGTGACAATAACTCTGGTGTTCCTCAAGGCGGTATTCTTTCTCCATTATTATTTTCAATTTTTAATTATCTCCTAACTCAAATCAATCAATCTTCAATGCGCTTATCACCTGTATGCCGATGACTTGCAGATATACTCTCAGGCATCCGTTGAAGACGTGTCATCCGCAATTCTCAAAGTTAACCGAGATCTAAGCGCCATACAGAGCTGGTCAAACAAGTTTGGATTGTATGTGAACCCTAACAAATGGCAAGCAATTGTAATTGGTAGCCAATGCTTAATTAAAAGATTGGACGTCTCAACTTTGCCGCCAATAGTTTATGATGGTAATATCATAAATATGTGCCCAGTAGTCAAAAACCTTGGCCTACACGTGGTCTACGTGTAGGCTACGTCGTGGCCTACCTTGGTGCAAGACGAGCGAAACGTCGGAAATAAATAGGTATTTATACCTTAAATAAGTTAAGTTAACGCGATTAAGACCCGCTTAATTATTTTGTATGAAAATCGCGAAAGTTTAAAATCGATTAAGCCAAGTATTTCTGATCTGACTATAAAACCTCTTCACATTTTTATATAACTGTCGTTGTTGATAGAATAGTTAGTTTGTAATTTAGTAACTTTTTTGCGTAAGGGCTTGGCACCGACTCCAAAATTTTTTGCTCCAAAACCAATTCTTTTTTGGTTTTTAGTTCCTTAGTGTTTTTTGAAGTCGGTTTTGTTTTATTTAAAAATATTTTTTATTTTTTGCTTTTTAGTGGTATACTTACTTATAAAAATAGTAATAGGTGGTAAGTAGGTTCATAGGATATTGTAGGTGGTACATGATGGGTGAACCTTACGTGCCTCAATTCTGAAATGTAGACCTGTACCTTTCTGGCAATTTCAAGTTTTTTTTTTGTTTTCAACTAACTAGCCTAAACACGTTCGTTTCAGTTTCATCATCAGATCCCGGAAATCATTCAATTTCAAAGTGTTTGCCAAGACAAAACAAACGAGCCTAAGCATGATGAGATTGCGTTATTATTATTACAAAGATCCCATGGCCACCTTTCTGCTCTATCATCAGAGTTTGGTAAACATTCAGCACTGAAGTCCATGTAAAGACGATTTCAACGAGCCCAAACTCAATGGGATTACGTCTTTGTATTACAAAGATCCCATGGCCACCTCCCTGCCCCATCATCTGACCCCGGAAAACATCCAGTACTTTGGTACAGGATGTACCATGTAAAGACCAATCAATCGACCCTAAACTCAATGACATTGGGTTACCTTCTAGCTCTATCATCAGACAATGGAAATCATCCAGCATCAAAGTCTATGTAAAGACGACTCAAACGAGCTCAAACTCGATAGGATTGCGTAATTGTATTACAAATATCCCATGGCTACCTTCCTGCTCCGTCATCAGAGTTTGGTAAACATTTAGCATTAAAGTCCATGTAAAGACGAATCAAACGAGCCCAAGCTCAATGGGATTGCGTCTTTGTATTACAAAGATCCCATGGCCATCTTCCTGCTTCATCATCAGAACCTGAAAAACATCCAGTACCCAAGTCCATGTAAAGACAAATCAAACGACCCTAAACTAGATGAGATTGGGTTACTGTATCACAAAGATCTCATGGTTACCTTCCAATCCTATCATCAGACCATGGAAATCATCCAGCATCAAAATATATGTAAAAACGACTCAAACGAGCCCGAACTCAACGGCATTGGGTTGTTATCGTCAAATCGCTTCAAGTGTGCTTATAACATTTGAAGAGTTCCTTCGATTTTTTCAGGATTCCGTGATCAGATCCTGACCTGATGATCATGGGACCAACTAGGAGGTATACTCTTTTAATTAAAACAAGAATTTTTGAAATCGGTTCAGGCGTCTTAGAGAAATCGGGGAACATACATAAAAAAAAAATATTCCGACGAATTGAGAACCTCCTCCTTTTTTTGAAGTCGGTTAAAAATGAATAGTTATACCGAGAACCGAGATAAAAAAATCCTCTCAACAACTTTATTAATCAGAACGGGAAGCCTGTACAATATTTAGCATAACTATTAACTAGTTCAATAATTGTGGTTCGGGGTGTAGTTTTCCAATCTTTTCAACACGCAAAGTTTACATACAGAGTATGCATACAGTTTCCAATATTCTTGGAAAACCAATTTTCTATTGAACCAGTTGGTTTGTATACCCAACATGTATTGCTGATCTGCCCGAGAAAATAAAAGAATGCATATAAATGTATGTTTGGATGGGTAAACTTGGATCTTGCCAATTTATTTACTTCGTACCGTTTATTAATTTTATCGAACGATTCTTTTACTGGTGTTTTGTTTACAGTATTGTTGGTATACTAAGAATTTCGTAAGTTGGTTTTTTGATACACATTTATGTGTCATACAAGTAGCTCTAGATAACAGCATTTAGTGTACTTATAAAACAGACAAGAATGATGTGAATTCGATAGAAAATTTATCTCGCTATAATTGCTCGGGCAACAAATGTAATAAAACAATAGAAAGCAATACAATATATTTTCAAGATGGATGTATTATTCTATTGTAATACAAAATTCTCAAAACTTTAATTGAATGTACCGGAAAAAATTTTTCATCAAGAATTTTGTATATTTCCATGTAATCATATTTATAATTTGAATTCGTCGAATATTATTATTAATGCCACTTGGATTATTATTATTCATCTCGACCCCTGTCAGTTTGCATATTTAGATATGGGAAGTGGGAGGCTTTCATCTAGTTGCGAATACAAATATTGGTATGGGATCTGTATTGCATACCGGAATTCTGTTTTCACCTGTCTTGAGACGTGTGACTACAATAGACACCTTGGATTATACGTGTAAATATAAAACACGTAACTTAAAGATTCGTCGAGTTTTGTAGTTCGGTGCATACTTTATGACACTTTTTACGTACGGCTTTTTGTAAGAAAAATAATTAAACAATATCGTAAAATATAGTATAATAAGCTAAAAAGTGTAATTTCGGTGTTAATTGAGTATGTTAAATAATTATTGCTTGCTTTACGCCTGTGAGGTCCGCCGTTGGGCGGACCTGACATGAACATCTTTAATAGTCTGGGGACGAAGATTGGTCTCAACTATCCCATACTATTTTGTTTTCCTTGAATGACTTGCAGTAATTCAAAGTCAGAAAATCCGTTAATTCAGTTCTTCTTTTTGCCTTAAGGACATCAATCTCCATGTAGATTACGCTAGGATGATAATCGATGAGATCAAAATTTTATTATCTGTTACGAAGAGTAAACACACTCATGTATTTACACTACAGTGTTCTGAACATATATGCAGTATGACTTTCTGTATATTAAGTAGGCACATAAAAACAAGAAAATAAAATAAGCGTAGATTCAAAAATCTAAGAACGAAACTATTCAATATTCTTCGAAGTCAAGCGTCTCATTACACAGTACGATCACGCAAAACACTAAATTAAATAGCGCCTTTATATTATTTTCCACTTTACAGTTCGCTGCCTGCTTAGAGAAAATGCTGATTTCTTAGAGAATATTATTAATACTGTTCTTATTTTATTAGAATTTTCTCGAGATACTTCGTAACGGGTAATATAGCGTAACGTTATATCTAGAGCAGTGATTCCCAAAGTTGTCTGAGTTCATACCCAGCAAAAAAAATCCAAACCTGAGACCAATTTCTTAGCCGTTAAAAAAGACAGGTCACTAATGGGAGCATAAAGGGTAGGAGAACTTCGATCAGTTAGTATCGCCCCATATTTCAGGACCCACTCAAGATTTGCTGGTGACCCACCAGTGGGTCACGACCAATAGTTTGGGAAATGCTGATCTAAAGTGTTTCTCCTCACACATGTTTAGCTGAAAGTGGAGACAATTTAGAAAATACACCACGTCAACTACTCTAGATAAATCTTCTGAGAGAGAAGTTAGGTTTGTATTTTTTTAAAGACCAGCACCAGGCTGGCAGGTTTTTCTTGTGTCGCAGGGAACAATTAACAGACAAAGTACACCCAGACGCCAATAATTTATGGATCTCACAAAGTGTGGTTTCGTGTGGAGATCGAACGTACAACACTTCGCGTAGTGTCAGTCTCTTTCCCTGCCTGCCTAATCGATGGATCATTTGTGAGTCCTCAGATTTTGTGCTCCAATCACTGACAGTTCAGTCTTACATAAACAGCATAAGACGAGAAGACTAGGTATTTAGTGCATACTCTACAAAGCCTATCTCATACTACCGAGAACCCGCGACAAGAGCTTTCATTATTATCAAGAGATTCTAAGAAAAGTTGACGAGTTGTTGTAATAAGTTCGCTCTTCTCATGCTACTGCTACACCTGCGCTAGCGTTAACGTTAACGGCAATGGCCATCAACGCGTTAACTAAAGCATTAAAGATTCGCCTTGACAATTTTTAATTTAACGCGTTAAAACGTTCGCCACATCTACGTTGCGCCTAAATTAACGCGCTAATTGACGCGTTAAGACACAAGTGTGTTAGGAGCATTTAGAGGAAATTGCGTTAAATGATATTGACTTCAAGTGCATTAAAAGGTACTTGATGCTTGTGAAATTAATTCCGTGTTCGAATCGAGACACATTTTATTTTAGAGCTTAGATTCGCTAATTGCTTAAATATCCATAGAAATACTATAAAACTAAAGAGTTTGTTTGTTTTTTTTGAATAAATGCTCTAATTTCAGTAATTAAAATCGAACTATTGGTTTGAGTCAATTTAATCTATGCAAGCACAAATCGCACAGCTTCTTTTTAGACGTACTATGTGTGACCCCTCAGGCCTCAGGAGGATAAATAACAAAAAGTGCACATGACCAACAACGAACACATTAAGTAAGTAAAAACTGTTGTCGGTCGATTGAAAGTTGTAGTACTACAAAGTAAGAGAACATCTAGTAGATCTTTGTTTAGGAACAGATGTCCTATTTGAGTCCAGTAGCTTCAGGTTGATTCATAAAGAAAAGTCAGTCTCACGAAAACAAACTCTATATATTTTCAAGGCCACAATATTTCACTTAGTCTATACTATACTATATATATACTCTATAAGTTTATAACAGATCAGGCGTGTTAAGGAAGCGAGGTGTTAATCTGGACTGAATATAAAATAAACTTAAAAGATGAGGATTGTGTAGATGACACTTTACACTTACATAGCTATGCACGTGCACTTGCATAGTATGTATGTGTGTGTGTCCCTACACCATTCTCCCCCTTTAAAAAAAATATCACAAAAATAAATCCATTATGCAAACTACTAAGGAACTTTTTATACAACACAACAAAATTTTAATAGTGTTTTTCAATTACACCTTTCAAATAAGAATATTTAACTCAAATGATGACACTAGTCTTTTACACAAAATAAAAGGTAAGTATGTTTGAATAAACGGAATACAACACAAAAGGCTTACTTAAAACATAATCTAATCAATTATTTACCATTAGGTATTAGAAATAAGTAAAGTAATAACTTATAATGTACCTTATGCCTTACATATAACCGGATGCGGCCACACCGGTGGTCGCGGCGGTCGTGGTCTGCTGGGGTACTGTCTGCACGCGCACCACAGGAGGGCTTAACACGCTCAGGTTGGAAGCAGCCATCTCACGCCGGAGCCAAGACTTGGCGCGTCGATGACAGTGTACTCTTATACCGTAGATGACCACGCCTATTATCAAAATGGCCAAAATAACTGCAACTATACCCAGAAAACTTATTTTCTGGTTCAAATCTCCGACGTCAATTTGCGCTTGGGCTACCGCCACGTTTCCTTGAGAGGATCCGTTGTTACCCATGTCGTAAAATAACATTGACTTCTAGCTACAAATGTTGACGACAAAATGAGCTAAATTTAAAATTTTATTCGTATAATGTCGTCGATCGTTTAACTACATTGCTAAAAAAATGCTTACTTAAGTCTATTCTAGTTAGTTAGCTAATATCTAAAGTACATGGCAACGTGTATCTATGTATGTCGACACAGTATGCGGACGATGCATAAATTATACCTAAAACGCATACATGAAACAATATAGGTTGGTAAGTACCTAGGTAATAATTTCTTATAGTTAATTATTTGTTATAAACTAACACATTCATGCATTCATACTTAACTAAAAGTAAACTTATTATAGAACTTAATAGTGACTGATAATAATTAATAATTATGTATGTACTATTTGTGTAATATATCCCAAACGCGTTATCATACATTAGAGCGCTTCAAGTAAAACTAAGTTATGCAATATAAATTCTAATTCCCTATTCAATAAGGTTTATAATTCTAATCTAATAAGTAGTTTCTTGATAATCAACAATAAATGTATATAATTTATCAGTCCCACGATATTAAAATGTAAACTACGACGTTACGTTACTACTTATTTTACACTTTACGTTGTGAGAATACCTAGTCCACAAACCTTACAGGTCGTCGTATTACCCGTCCGCTCCGGGACACCTGCGGCTCATGTTGCGAACTTTTCCGCGTATCAGGCGGCTGAGTTGTGGGAATAATATCATCCTTTACTACTAATTTGTCGTATACAGGAGCGTTTTGCACATTAATCGTGAAAGCTGGTTTCAATCTATCGATAGAAATATTAGCTTCGCGATCTGGCAACTGAATCTTAAAAACTTTTGAACCTCGTTCCAGTACCTTAAATGGACCGTCATATGGAGGTTTCAGGGATCTGTGAACGGCATCGTCCCTTACAAAAACGAAATCCGTATTCTGTAAATCAGAATATACGAATATCTTCTTAGAACTAAGTTTATCTCTAGTAGGGCGATAAGAACTGAGAGTTGCGCGTATGTTTTTAATTAAACTATATGGGTCATTGTTATGACTATCATTTGATCGTTCATAAAACTCGCCAGGTAAACGTAAAGATCTACCGAATGTCAACTGCGCGGCACTGATCCCGCTATCCGTACGAATGGCAGCTCGCAACCCGAATAACACAACCGGTAATTCTTCTACCCATGTTGTGTTTTCATGCAAACGTGCCATGAGAGCGGCTTTTAATGAACGATGCCATCTCTCCACGGCGCCGTTGCTCTGTGGATGGTATGGTGTGGTTCTAATCTTATGGATTCCGAGAAACTTCATTAAATTTTTGAACAAATACGATTCAAATTGGCGGCCCTGATCGGTCGTTATTCTTATCGGACAACCATACCTAACTATCCATCCTTCGTATATACATTTCGCGACTATCTCTGCCGTTATTTCCTGAACGGGGAAGGCCTCTGGCCATCGGGTACACCTGTCCAAAACTGTGACCAAATACCTAAATCCTTGCGGAGATGTTGGTAATGGACCAACAATATCTGCGTGGATATGCTCGAAACGCCCAGACGGTGTGAATTCTCCTATGCCCGACATCACATGGCGGTTGACCTTCGACCTCTGACATTGCAGACAAGTTTTAGCCCACAAACCTACGTCTCTATTCATACCGGGCCATACAAAATACTTAGAAACCATTTTACGCGTCGATCTGACGCCAGGATGACTTAAACTATGTACACTATCGAACGCAATTTTTCTAAAATGTTCTGTTAGGTATGGTCTAACAACGTTTCCAGATGTTTCGCAATAAATTGGCTTATTACATTCAGGTAATAACATTTGTTTATATTTAATATCACTGTCGCTATCGGAATTCTTCAACATGCGCAATAAGTACTCGTCTTTCATTTGCGCGTCGGCAAGTGCATTATAGTCGAGTACAGTCGGACACACTATTGTTTCAATTCGTGACAATGTATCGGCTACTATATTATCGGTACCTTTGATATGCCGAATATCTACCGTGAATTCGCTAATAAAAAGGAGTTGACGCGTCCTCCTTGGTATTTCATTATCGTCTTTACCTAATTTAGAAAAAGCAGTACATAAAGGTTTGTGGTCTGTATACACGGTCAGAGGTCGACCTTCAAATAATTTGCGAAAATATTTAATTGATCTGTAAATGGCTAGTAGCTCCCTATCGTAAGTTGAATACTTCTGTTCCGTAGGGGTTAATTTTTTCGAAAAATAGCCTAGCGGCTTCCAAACGCCGTCTACCTTTTGCTGCAATACGGCACCCATAGATGTATTAGAAGCATCGGTCATTAACGCAAGTGGAACATTTGGAAGTGGATGTGACAACGTAACGGCCTTCTGTAGACCTGTCTTACATTGCACAAACGCGTTCTCAGAATCTTCGGTCCAATTAATTTTACTTTTGTCATTTTTCTTTGCATTGACTAAGTACTTGTTAAGCTCACACTGATAAGACGCTAAATTTGGTAAATGTGGCCTGTAAAAATTGAGCATACCTAAAAATCGTCTCAAATCGGCAACAGTTTCGGGCTTAGGAAAATTCACAATTGCCTGGATTTTCTCATCAAGAGGTCTGATGCCATTCACACTAACTTCGTGTCCTAAAAACTCTATACGCGACTGTCCAAAACAACATTTGTTTAAGTTTATCGTGATACCGTAAGTATTGAAGCGTTCAAATACCAACCTTAAATGTTCGTGATGTAGAGTGCTATTTTCGCTGGCCACTATGACGTCATCTAAATAATTAAATAAAAAATCCAAACCTTGTAAAACAGTATTATTCATGAAACGCTGAAATGTCTGTGCTGCGTTTCGTAAACCAAACGTCATGCGGGGAAACTCGTACAGTCCGAATGGGGTTATTATAGCCGTCTTTTCAATGTCTTCAGGTGCTATACTTATGCAATGGTAGGCCCTATTTATGTCTAATTTTGAAAATATGAACTTATTAGCCAATACGTATGTGAAGTCATGCAAGCGAGGAATTGGGTATCTGTCAGGCTTTGTTATCGCATTTAAGCGACGATAGTCACCGCAAGGCCTCAACTCGCCGTTTTTCTTCGGAACGACGTGAAGAGGACTGGCCCACGCACTTTTGGATGGTCTACAGATACCTAATTCCTGCATAATTCTGAACTCTTCTTTAACTTTGTTATATCTGTCTGGCGGCAAAGGACGAGCGCGAGCATGAACCGGTGGACCCGTAGTTTCAATATAATGTACCACGTTATGAGGAGGAGTTTCCCTGAATGACGGCGGTTTTGTGATATCGGGATACATACACAATAAGTCATAATATGGACACGTTTCAACAACAGAATTAATAGAAGATTGTTTCATATTTACTACTGACGCTGATACATTCAAATTTGTAACCTGATCTATAAGCTTACGTTGGCTCATATCCACTAATATTTTATGAAACGATAAAAAATCTGCGCCAAGAATAGGCTGCTTAACATCAGCTATTATAAACTCCCATCGGTACGGTCTGCGTAGTTTTAGGTCTAGTACTAGCGACTTAACGCCATAAGTAGCAATTTCCGTACCGTTGGCAGCATATAATCTGTAGTCAGTACACTGTAATTTCTTAAAAATATTTTTTGTTACCGGTAAGATAGACACGTTTGCGCCTGTATCGACGAGAAAACGCAAACCAGAGTTGTAGTCCATGACTGATAGGCGGCTGCAGGGTAGCACAGCGCAGGTCTCCGCCGACGACTGCACCGCTCCTACTAGTTTTCCGACTGCGACGAACTGGCATTATTCTTTTTACTGTAATCCCTTGGCTTCCACGCACAAGGAGGTACGCAGCGATGGGCTCTATGGCGGTACCGAAAATGATAACTACATAGCCAGTCTGGAGAATCCGGAGTGCGATGCCTCGATGACGACCTTGAATAGCGCCTCGGGTAACGGTTGTTATCTCTCGACCTTGACCTACTGCGCTTCATGTTTGTCAACGTTGCGTTAATCTTCGCGATCTCAGCTGACAAATGCTCGATGTCCGAAGTAACCTTAGACGACTCACTCGACGGGATCAATTTCTGGGCTACTTCCGAAACTTGAGGGACGCGAGTAGCTTCCGCAACGTTGTCGGCGATCATCGCTAAATTGTCAAGTCCTTTGGTCTCTGACACGGTCAAAACAGCTCGTACCGTCGTAGGTAAATGGCCTTGCCATAACACTCTCAGTGTATCGTCTGGTATCTTGTCGCGCGCCAAGTCCCTCATTCGGTGGAGGAGTTGTGAGGGCTTTTGATCGCCCAACTCCATTTCACCTATGAGTTTCTCAATCTGTCTATTTGTAGAATCTTCAAATAGTGTCAACATTTTGGTCTTCAAAGCTTGAAATTTGCCGGTTTCCGGAGGTTTCGCCAAAAAATCGGAGAGCTGCACAATGACGTCCTTAGGCAGCTTAGCAACCACTAAGTCAAATCTCGCCTCATCGCTCATCTTCTGTGGAGCGAGGATAGCCTCGACGCGGATGAACCATACTCGAGGTTGGTCCACCCAAAATTCGGGAATTCGTGACGATAGTGTTACCGCCAAAACGTCTGCTTGTGGCATTTGGGGAACGCCCGGAACACTGGTAGTCATTTTCACCGAATAATAGTCACTGACCGCAAACAAAAATAGTCACAAAATTTAAGTTCACTGTGGCCTAAACGAACTATCACGTCGGGGTCACCAATTTAGCAACAGATGTCCTATTTGAGTCCAGTAGCTTCAGGTTGATTCATAAAGAAAAGTCAGTCTCACGAAAACAAACTCTATATATTTTCAAGGCCACAATATTTCACTTAGTCTATACTATACTATATATATACTCTATAAGTTTATAACAGATCAGGCGTGTTAAGGAAGCGAGGTGTTAATCTGGACTGAATATAAAATAAACTTAAAAGATGAGGATTGTGTAGATGACACTTTACACTTACATAGCTATGCACGTGCACTTGCATAGTATGTATGTGTGTGTGTCCCTACACTTTGTTTTCTAGGAAATAAGAAACGTCATGCTAGTCTATATCAATTTTTTTATCGCGCGTTTAAGAAAACGTTCGAGAGCGTTAATACTTCGGGTTCCTAGAAAATACGACCAAAACATGTTTATCCACTTTTTATAGTTTCTCAGTGAGAAGTTAAAACTATAAGTGACGGTTTGTTCTTATTTCCAGAACTCAACATTGACAATTATGCCAAAAACATGGCCATGGCTATTAGGTACAAAAAACTGGCCAAGTGCGAGTCGGACACGTGCACGAAGGATTCCGTATCATCATCTATAAAAGAAAATAACGTTTGTTGTTTGTAATCTTAAATATGTTTTTAACTTTCTACCTGTTTATTAAGATTGAGTAAAAAATTGCTTAAAAATTACGTTTGTTGTATGGGAGCCCCATTTATTTTTTTATTTTTTTTATTTAGCCTGCCTGTGTGTCGTACTGTTGGGCAAAGGCCTGTCCCTTGGACCGCGTTGCATCCTTGTCTGATGTTAAGTTCGGCCAGTCGCTGTAAAATGCATCCAGATCTTCCCGCCATCTTCGTTTGGGTCTTCCACGTTGTCGCCGACTATTATGAGGCACATATTTACTTTATTTTATTTAATTATTTGAAAAGGTATTATACAACTACATATATATTGAAAATTATAAGCATCTACCTGTTACCGTTACTAATATTGAGTACAAAATACGAAAAAATACGTTTATTGTACGGGTAAACTCAGCCCCCTTCGACTTAATTATCGCATTATTTTATTTTTGGTATTTGGTGTTATAGCGACAACAGAAATACATAATTTGTGAAAAATTCAGCTTTCTAGCTATCACGGCTTATGAGATACAGCCTAGTGACAGAAAGACCGACAGACAGACAGATAGCGGAGGCTTAATATTATCCGTTTTTACCTCTTAGGTACGGGACCCTAATAAAAATGTATTTTAAGCGGTAAGATGGTGCGGAATTATTATAACCCATAATAATAACAGCAATTTGCAAAACGAATTACAAAAAGAAAACACAATTATTTAATCTGTGGATCAGATCCCCAGTCAGTAGTAAAGCATAGGAAATAACAATATGATATAATTTGACTTTGTTCAATTATGTTATAGTGTCGATAGGTTGAACAGCCGAGCCTAATTTCCCGGGAGACAAAGAGGTCTAAATACGAAATATGCAAATTATTCATCCGATAATATTGTAAAGGTACCGAATTCGAACGACCCTGGGTGACTAATCACTCTCGATTTGTAGGTGTGAATAAGATGGAGAACAAAAGAAAATATTTTAGAGATGAATTTAAATAACGGCCAATCCTAATATTTTATCTATCAATGGATTTAAGTACTAGAGATACGTATTTGACATATTTTTTTATAGTTATAGGCGGCAAACGATCAGACAGATCGCCTGATGGTAAGCAATTACCGCCTCCCATGGACACAAGCAACACCACAGGAGTCACAAGTGCGTTGCCGCCCTTCTGGGTTGGGAAAAAGGATAGGATAAGGAGTGGGATGAGGGAGGAGGAATAGGGGATAGGGCCTCCGGCACTCTCACTCACCGAAAGAAACCCAACAGTTTAGTTACTGTTACTTTACGTCGATTTTCTGTGAGAGGGTAGTTCACATCTAGAAGAGGAACAATACTTTCTTTCTGTAGTGTTGCTATCATTACAACGTCTAAATATGGTCCCAATTTATTTAGGATCGGCGCAGATCCTTCGCTTCCAGTCTTCCGATCATTTGCCATTTTCTTTTTTATATCCATCGTCTATCATAACTGTCATATTACACCCACATTTCGTCATGTCGCGGGTAGGCAGAGGTGTAATATTACACCTCTGCCTACCCTTTCGGGGATACGGGCGTGAGTCTATAAATAAAAATAAATCATAACTGTAAAAAAAATGTTGGCAAATTGACCACTCATCATCATCATCATCGGCCCCGTATGTACACTGTCACACTGCTGGACACGGGCCTCTTCTTTCTATGAGAAGGGTAAGGCCATAGTCCACCACGCTGCCCAAGTTCGGGTTGGCAGACTTCACACGTTTTCGAGAACATTATGGAGAAGTTTCAGACATGCAGTTTTCATCACGATGTTTTCCTTCACCATTTAGCAAGCGATAATAATTAATTCGTGGACTCAAACCCGACACCTTCTGCGTAGCAAAACGTCGGTCTTCTAGGCGATCGCCAATTCCTTTTTACAACTAGTCTTATTATTAAACTAACTCCTCGTATCGGCCACAGATGCTTACGACAGCTGAGTTCGACTTCATGAGCTCAATAATAATAATAATAATAATTTCTGCAGGGCAGCTTTGTGGCGAGCTGAATGTGTGTGGCGACACTGCGGTCCCGAATACTTCAGGGAGTCGGTCAGGGCCTCGTCTCCGGCTTGCCTTTACTGTCTGGTCGGAGTGGATTTCCAAGAGCGCCCGCAGGACTCTCGACTCTGGCTTGCCTTAGTCGGCCGGCCAGAGGGAAGTCGCAAGAGCTATTTGCTCGGGGGTGGAAGTGTCATTGTCAAGGGCGTAATTACGGGGAAACCCGCTCCGGGTTACGAGACCCGCGATGGCGAAACCGGTGCCGCACCGCTCTACACCCCTAGCCGCTCACACCGGTGTTGCCCTCTTGTTGCCTTTATGGTAGAGTTTGTTTGCCTTGGCGGCTATTTAGAGAGGGTCCATCTAGTGAGCTGGCGAGTCACCGTCTGCCCCTTTTCGACGTACTATAAGAGTACTTAGGGCAGACGCCGGCATTCATCCATAGTTTTCATCTAAACCTATCCATTAAACACCCATCCCAATAGCCCAGAGTAATTAGTTTCCATATAAGTAGCAATAGGCCCTCACCTGTTGCGGCTAACCCGTGACTGTACTTAATAGTGCGGTGATGGAGGCGCCTCAGTAGGTGTTCCATTACATTCTAGATTAAAACTCTCAAAGGGCCTCTGCGCGTTGGACCTATGTCTCCGTGTACGCCTGCCAAAGGGCCGGGTATTGTTCTAACAAATTAGAATAATACCCGAGAAAGAGAAACAAATAATAATAATAATAATAATAATATTCTACCACATTCACACAACACCATCTAGTCCCAAACTAAGCAGAAGCTTGTACTATGGGTACTAGATAATGGATAAACATACATATATACTTTTTTTTTGTAAATACATACATATTATACATAGAAACACCCAGACCAAGACAAACACCCATGTTCATGCACACAAATGTTTGACTTGAGCGGGAATCGAACCCGCGACCTTCGGCGTAGCAGTCGCTTACACTCCCGCTGTGCCAACCGGTCGTCAAATGGAAGACTGTATATATGCCAGGGTCTCTCGCTACCAGAATCTTACAAACTTGGTAAGTTGATTGAAACCCGATGACCATTGACGGATTCACTAATAATCATATTATTGGATCCCACAATCGACACAAAACTTTTTAAACGTACCAGTACTAATAATTTCTAAGTAGATGATGTGACGATGTAGTGTGACTTGCTTTATCTCAAACTAGCCGTTTCACGTGGTTTCACCCGCGTCCTGAGGGAACTACTTCGCGTACCCGAAAAACCCAAATATCTTACGGACCCCTATTTTTTCTAAAATAAAATATAGCCTATGTTACTCGCAGATAATGTAGCTTTCTAATAGTTAAGGAAATTTTTAAATCGGTCCAGTAGTTTTTGAGTTTATCCATTTCAAACAAACAAACAAACAAAAATACATACATACATACATAGACTCACGACTGTTTCCCCGCAGGGGTAGGCAGAGGCATATTAAGCGCCCACTTTTTGCCAGTGTTTTGATCCCACGTAATAGGTGGCGAGCCTATTGCCGCTTATCGGGATATTTTGTTTGCCAGAGCCTCGTCCGTAAATCGGCAGGTGCACCACTTGCAGGTGAGGTTGGCTTGGGACCCTAAGTTCTTGGTGGGAACCCTATGCACCAATAAAATACAAATACCTCTTTATAAGTGTAGATAGTGTAGATGAAATGCTTAAACCAATCTATCTGGAATAATACGCCAAAGCTAGAATAAAATAACTTGACCCATATTAAACGGGACCTAATCATACCGATGGGATAGGTAGAAGAATTGAGACTAACTACCCTCGAGAAGTGGTTGGTTTAAATACATAATATTCAATTTATTCAAACCAAAATACTGTTGCGGTAATCTATTTATTTCACATGAATGAATTTTATTTTAATCTAGAGGATGCCAGCAGCTACGCCTGCACATTTTTAAATTTACCCGTTTTGCCCGAACCCGTGGGAATGTAGAGAAATCCTTTCTTAGTGCACCCCTAAGGTCACCAAGGAACATACATGCCAAATTTCAGCTTCCTGCGCCCAATAGTTTTGGCTGTAGCTTGTCTGTCAGTCAGTCAGTCACGCAAGTATATTCTATTACTTGCTCGTGTTGGTAAAGAAAGAAAGAAAGAAAGAAAAATGCTTTTATTGTGTCACACACGCCGCACAGTCACAATAATTACAGTTTCACTAAATCTAAAATGAAAATAAACAATTTTATAAAAGTTCTTATGCTAATAAGTGCAAATTGGCAAAGCAATAATAAAACGTGTAACAGATACAGATACGTAACTGTCAAGCTACAATGACATGTTATGAACGTCATGAACGTCATGATTTTTGCTACGTGGCACCACGTGCTTTGCCACGTATACTAATAACTAATTAAATATACAAAACATAACAACAAAAGTTGGTTTTAAATGGTTAGTTTTAATAGTTTTGATATCTATCTGGAATTATTATACTATTATTGTTATCTTTTCGTGTTAACCCTTATATTATACAAAAGGATGCCCTGATTCTTTTCGATCTCGTAAGAAATTCAGGACATTCCTTCTTAGTATACCGCTACAGTCTCCAAGGAAAATACATGCTAAACTCCAGGTTCTTGCGCTCAGTTTTTTCGGCTCTGCGTTGTCTGTCTGTCAATCAGTAACGCAAGAGTTTTATGTATACAAATGTATGTAAAAAAATCTTATATTTTCAGTCTAGTTTTTATTTGCGGTAAAAAGCATTCACAGGCTCTTTGGCAAGACGACAACAATAAAAGCAAATAAAAACTGCTTTTATTCGTGGTGCTATCATGTCCTCAACTTTTCTTCACGAACCCAATCAACACTATCTTCAAAAGAAGTTTTATAAAAACTAAGATATGAAAAGTCGAGTAGTTCCGGTTGAAAGCGCCTTAGGGAAAGTATGAACTGATTAAATCACGTCGTATTGATCATCTCGCTTTCTGGAAGTTTGTACTAAGAATTTTGTATGATTCATATCAATGCATTGCAATTCTTTTACAATTTATGATAAGATTTTTGTTTTTACTACATTATTTTAAGTAAAGTGTTAAAAAATTTGCTCCGATACATTGCCAATATCGCGGTGAATCCGCTGTTTTATACTAAGCTAAACTGTTCCCTAGGCGCAATGAATGAAAAAGCGTATTTTTAAAACGGTGACTTTCTGTAATTAGTAGAGTTAAAATGCTTGTAACTAGGTCAATATGAAAATATATAATTTTATTATGTTAATTTATTTCATATTGTTGGTGTAACATTTGCTGCACTCACTCTATCATCACAACTGGCTTCAATAAAAAGTAACGTAGGTATAACATACATACAGACATACATAGTCTCACGCCTATAACACCGAAGAGGTAGGCAGAGGTGTATTTCTACACCCACCTTTCGCCAGATATACTTTAGTCCCACGTAATAAGGGGCGAGCCTATTGCCGTACCGGGCACATTTCCAGACTCTGGGCTGCTACTGGGAATTTCGTGACAGAAAAACCCAATAACACTGCCCGACCCAGGAATCGAACCCGGGACCTCCCGATCCCACGCGCACATTTATGCCGCGAGACCAACGAGGCAGTCGTATAGGGTTTGATGTCGAATTTTCCGTCTCTACGCAAATATGGTATTTGCATCGTGTTATCCCTTAGTCGCCTCTTTCGACACCCACGGGAAGATAGGGGGTGGTGACACCTGTATTCTATGCCGCCAACCACACGGCTCCGGTAGGTATAACACTGCAGCCATAAATGAAACACAGTCGTCTCGTATATTATTTCTAAAATATATGTTAAACGAGGCACTGACGTATTGCTAGTCTATAAAATGTTTAGAAACCACTTTGTGACAATTGACAAAACTAGATTATTAAACAGAGCTTGTGTTCAAAAGCTTATAACACAGTTAAAGATTATTTAGCAGACAAAAATGCCTGGAATTGAGTTTAAAAATTATGAATTTTGACATTTTGAAATTAGTGACATATTTTTATTTACATTTGTAATACTTATATTTTTACATTTTGACATTTTTAATTTGACATTTGTAATTTTACTTATTTTGTTTTGACATTGTTTGATTTGACATTGTTATTTTATTTATTTTCTTTTGACATTTAAAAATATTTTCTGACATTTTAAATATATGACATTTTATTGTTAAAATTTTTATTATTTTTACTTATTGTTTGCAACATGTATTTTACTGTGTATTAGTATGTAAAGTTGTGAGTACGATGTGGGCATTATTAAACATATAAATAAATAGTTGTGGCAACCTGTCTGATGGCTTAGGCTGACATGCTTATGCATACACCTTCTGATGGCGTGGAGGCATAGTGATACAGATCGTGCTGGCTCCCTCAATTAAGGTTGAGTCGTACGATTGCTGTTGAATGCGGGCCATCAGTGGGCCGAATCAGTCAAAAGCGTCAGATAATTTCCTGCATTGTACTTGCATACTAAACCCTTTTTTTTGTCTGGACTTTAAAAGATGAAGAAAAGACTAAAGAAATTGAAGTGACAAAAAAAACAATGACTCTGAGTTTGTTTCGGCCTTTCTTCACAAGAAGTCATTTAGCTAGGAAAAGCGGGCATCATCTAGAATAGGGTTTTGACATGTATAAGTGTTGTTAACAGCCAAACTGCAGAAATAAATATCTCTTTATGTCTTAAGAACTAGCAGACTGCAGACATCAATACCTTCCATAGCTAGCAACACGTCGACTGCTGCGCAGCGTCACGTCATTTCGTCACACCGCACATCAGTATTACCCGACCACACATTAGTATTTGCAACAGGTATACGGCGCTGTCGTTTGCAGTTAGGTTTGGGATCATGACTATAGAGACGTATAGCTGTGACATGACTCGGCATCATAATTTTACTATCGTCTACTCGTGCTAGCTGCAGTCGGCCACGCATTCGTACCAAAGGCATTATTTTTCTCTAACGCAATTTTGTAACGCGACAAATGCTTCAGTTTATTTAGAGTATTCAGTGTCTGTTTATTTAGAGGTACTGAAAATTATAGGTTTAAGAAACAGTTGACGAATTGTTATAATGAGTTCGGTCTTTTTAGAGGAAATTGCGTTAAATGATATTGCCTTCCTGTGCATTAGAAGGTTCTAGATGGTTGTGAAATCAACTGCGTGTTCGAAATGACACACACATACACCGTTTTTAGTAGACAGACAGACAACGCATAGTCGAAACTTCTGGGCGCAAGAGTGCGCTAAGAACGTATTGCCCATGGGATCGGGCGCAAAATTGTAAAAGATGATGGGTGGTTCGGCGTTACACCGAAACCGTAGGGTTCTAGGCGACTTGGAGAAGGAAATGGACTGTATACAAAGGATAGCGGGTTTTAGTCGCCTAGGATTGGATTGGGAGAGATGATTGGAAAAGGATTGTGAGTGGGTATAGGATATTCTAATGATGGAGGGCACTTACCTTATATGGCAATCTTCTTCGTCTCAGAAGGGCAGTCTCCTGGTGGTTTCGGGATGAAGCTGCTTGATTCACTTCACTACACAAATCACTTCCACTTGCGAGCGGTTTTATAAGCGGTAATAATTATAGCGGGAGCGGCCCGGTGCGATACGGTATGGCCGACACGTATTTAGCGAATCTAATGTTCTCGAAAGTTCTGGACTGTCACTCGCGTCGACGATCGCCGCGACCAATCCGCGGAAGGCGTGCCCCTCCTTAGGGAATGGGAGACAGGGACGGAAATATGGTATCGCTCGCACTAGACCAGCATAGAACGATTGACGTTTGTTTGTTTTTGTTTTTCGTGTGAGTGTGTGGCCAACTCTGGTGTCGGAGTTTTCAGACCGCCCAAAGGCCTCCGACATGGCCTAACGATAACGACCCTTATCCTTAGACAAGAGCCTGGACCGACAGCTTTACGTGCCCTCCGAAGCACGGTAGCGCTCAGATGAAAATGCCACACACGGTCACCCATCCAAGTGGCAACCTGTGCAAGCGTTGCTTAACTTTGCCGATCTGTTACGAACGGCAAGCCAAGTCTCGCTATGAGCGCTACCGATTGACGTTGATGAGTTATAGATAGGAAGGTAGATGGCGCTACCATATCCCCCCGGCCCTAAAGGGTTGCCTTTAAAAAAAATAGAATTGAACTTAGCTATGTTGGGTGTACTACCGCATAACCCATCAATAGACTAAGACAGCGATATGACAATAAAATTAATCTAAATTAACTTTAGCGAAAACTGCAAACGCAATAAGAGCGAAATACTTAAACTAAGAGGTAGGTCCAACTACAGGCTAGATCTCACTGAGTTGGAAGCGGACAGAGACGTACAACAGGGCGCACGTAACTCCCTTTAGCGGTTTTTACGGTAACAACGCGGGTTGATCAGTGCCTCGACTTGTGCAAGGACAGTTAAATGCTCTTCGTAAGAGAGGATCTGTTGACCTATAACCTTGAAGAGATGCGTTTTAATTACTTTGACCATGCTTTCCCAACATCCACCAAAATGTGGTGATGCTGGTGGAATAAACTTTCAGTCAATATGATCTATGGAAAGTTCTTCCTGAAGACGAGTACGATAACCCGCGACGTGATTGAAACAAGTAGCGTGAACAAGTTCAATCAATTTACTAACGCGGGTGGCGACAAAAGTCTGCCAGCGGTGAGGAGAAGAATGAATCCAAGCGAGTACTACTTTGGAGTCAGAAAATGCGTATATTTTCTTAATAGGGTAGTGGGGCAAAACTGTGTCTTGAACCCTGCGGAGCAACTGAGATAGCAGAAGGGCCGCGCACAACTCCAGTCCCGCAACCGAAATGGTTTCAACAGGCGAGACCTAGGACTTGGCACAAACTAACTGCACCGAGTAGTTAGAACCAATGCGGACTTGCAGATATACAACTCCGCCGTAAGCACGCTCGCTGGCGTCAGCGAAACCTATTAAGTTGATGGTACATCCATCTACCAACCCAAGATGACGCGGAATAGTAATTTGATTGAGCGCGGTAAGCTCAATACAAAACTGGCCCCAAGCGGCGACAATATGGTCAGGGGGTGTTTCATCCCACTCACACTTTGATAGCCAAAGTTCTTTTGTCAAGAGCTTGGCGTACAAAATTGTGGGAGCCACAAAACCCATTATGTCCCATAGTCGAGCCACTGTGGACAGCATAGTGCGTTTGGTGCACTCATCATCTGGCGGTGAGACGTCAAACCGAAAACTATCACAGGATTTGTCCCAGCGTAAACCGAGAACTTTATGCGGTACAGACTTCTCAAACTCAATGTCAGGAGAAGCTTTATGAGAATCTGGTATGCGTGCGAGATCCTCCTTCGAGTTCCTTGTCCATTTGACAAGATCAGTTTGGCCTCGCTTGAAAAGCTGAATAAGCACTTCACAAAGCGAAATTTCTAGCGGAGCGGATATGACACTACAGGCAATGTCATCCATATACAAAGCGGAAGTATAGTATAGCGTAGCGTAGCATAGCGTAGCATAGCGTAGCATAGCGTAGCATAGCGTAGCACAGCGTAGCATAGCGTAGCACAGCGTAGCATAGCGTAGCACAGCGTAGCATAGCGTAGCACAGCGTAGCATATCGTAGCACAGCGTAGCATAGCGTAGCACAGCGTAGCATAGCGTAGCACAGCGTAGCATAGCGTAGCACAGCGTAGCATAGCGTAGCACAGCGTAGCATAGCGTAGCATAGCGTAGCATAGCGTAGCATAGCGTAGCATAGCGTAGCATAGCGTAGCATAGCGTAGCATAGCGTAGCATAGCGTAGCATAGCGTAGCATAGCGTAGCATAGCGTAGCATAGCGTAGCATAGCGTAGCATAGCGTAGCATAGCGTAGCATAGCGTAGCATAGCGTAGCATAGCGTAGCATAGCGTAGCATAGCATAGCATAGCGTAGCGTAGCATAGCTAATTAGTGCTTTATTTTACACACAGTTTTAGCACCCACCTTGATCTCTTGAAGAACAGAACAACAACAAGACGTAATACAATGAGAAGTATGTAACGTTGGTACGGTACCCATAATCACATACCCAAATACCGTCTCAATAGCGGGCGGTAAATCATATCGCTCACTACGTACTATTTTAGTTAGTAGCAAGTGCGGAAATATTGAAGCTCCGATCAAAAGATCAATGCCTGCCGGATTCGCAAACTCCGCGTCTGCCAGCGGCAATGACTCAAGGTGAGTGAGTGATGCTACGTCTACATTAGCGTTCGGCAATGCGTCCGTAATACGCTCCACGATAAGCGAAATATGTTAAAATTAATATTCCTATCAAAACGCGAATGTATTCTAATATCTACGGAACCCTTGCAATGTTTTTCTGATCCGCCTATCCCTTTGACTTGGGTTTGGTTGAGTTAGTATTTTTAAATTTATTCCATAATCCGAGGCATTTGAATAACTCAAACGTTATTAAATTGGTCTGAGATGCGCTATCTAGCAGACAACGTATCATGTGCGGCGACCCATTAACATCATATACGATAACTTGCGCTGTCGCTAACAGAACAGTCTTAGACGTCATACACTGCGTTTTGGCCCTGCGCGGATCATTATAGATGCGCGAGTGCCGTCCTCGCGTGCGCGTCGCTCGCGCAATGGACGTCGTACACATCGATACTTCGCCCTGAGGCGTGCAGGGGAAAGGCACCGTGGCCTGCACCTGCGACAAAAGTATGTCAAGGTTAGCGGCTTGGCTTGACAACGGGTTATCTTTATCGAAATGTAGCAATGAATGATGTTTTTTATTGCATAAGCGACACTTTGTCTTAATAGAACAATTACTTGTTTTATGTTTTATGCTTAAGCAATTAATGCAAGCTTTGTTATCTTTTACGCATTTAAAACGAGTGGTTGGATTTGAATTATTAAAAGTGGGACACTTATATAAATGGTCGTGCACTATATTACTGCACAGACACTTCTGTGAATTATTACTATTAGATTCCGAACATGTTACGTAAGATTGTGGATTAGGGACCGAGTTATTATTACTATTTCGCGATTTATTCAACCTTTGTTTGTTGCTGTTAGTGTTAGACGGGCCAGGTGAACCAGACTGCGTATTATGAAATATTCGACACTGATCTTTGATGGGCGAAATAAAACTATCTAGTGTAGGTATTTTATTATTGCGTTCCGTCATCTCGAATGCGCGAATTGTATCAGTGTCAAACTTTTTTAAAGTGAGTTGAAGCAACATAAAGTCGGAAAAATCTTCTAATTTTAAGTTCCTAAGAGAATTAACTGCGGTTACGAAGTTATCTATAAACAGCTGGAAGTTCGAGGCAGATGCGGCACCGGACAGTTTAAGATTTAAAGCTTGGTCAAAGTAGTAGACAATAGGACGCGCGTGTCTTGATATCTATCAAGTAGTGACTGAAATATGACCTGATAATTCTCAGCACTGGGTGTGACACCTGCAAATACGGACTGGGCTTTCGGTGACAGTTTACCTATTAAATAGTACAACCTGTCAGCATCTGTCAGAGAACCATTATCGTGCACTGTAGACTTAAAGCTCGCATAGAATAACGGCCAATTTCGTATATCTCCGTCAAACGACATAATATCGATTGGCGGTAATTTCGGCTTGCGGGCAACGGGCTCTGCTGAACATTTACCCTCCAATTGCGATTGTATACGCTTAATAATACAATAAAAATCTTCGAATGAGGCGTATGCCTGATAGTTCGGTTTTTCATCAGGATTGATAGAAAGTAATCTTGCGTTATAATCGTCTAACAACTTATGAAAATCTGTTCGAATACTATCTACTGTCATACAATAACTGAGAAATGCTTCGCTATTACTGTCGGAAATAGATGCGGTTTTTGAGCGTTCATAGATGTTTTGAATACGCTCAAATAAAATATTGCGTTTTGCGTCTAAGATTGTCATCTCTTTGTCTTCCGACACGCATGACTTCTTTTGTTGTGACATGCTTACGTAAGTATAAGCTAATGAGAACGAAACAAAATAACAATATCTAATGTACCTATTATTTTACCTAAGTAGGCTAAGTAGGCAACACTTTAGAGCTGTGGAATTAAAAGTTGCTCGAAATATGAGATTTACAAGACAACTATGATAGTTCCAGAAATGATAATTGAGTAAGTAGGTAGCTACATAAAAGTTTACCTACTGATGCGGGCGGAAACTACCAAGTGACGGTTATGTGAATATATTAGGAGTATAGCTAGGTGCTATAACTGCCTAGGTATAGCGATACAACGTATAAAAAAGTAAATGAATCCGACTCGTATGGATCAAAAAAAATGGATCGGCGTTACACCGAAACCGTAGGGTTCTAGGCTACTTGGAGAAGGAAATCTGTATACTATAAATAAACTGTATACAAAGGATAGCAGGTTTTAGTCGCCTAGGATTGGATTGGGAGAGATGATTGGAAAAGGATTGTGAGTGGGTATAGGATATTCTAATGATGGAGGGCACTTACCTTATACGGCAATCTTTTTCGTCTTAGAAGGGCAGTCTCCTGGTGGTTTCGGGATGAAGCTGCTTGATTCACTTCACTACACAAATCACTTCCACTTGCGAGCGGTTTTATAAGCGGTAATAATTATAGTGGGAGCGGCCCGGTGCGATACGGTATGGCCGAAACGTATTTAGCGAATCTAATGTTCTCGAAAGTTCTGGACTGTCACTCGCATCGACGATCGCCGCGACCAATCCGCGGAAGGCGTGCCCCTCCTTAGGGAATGGGAGACAGGGACGGAAATATGGTATCGCTCGCACTAGACCAGCATGGAACGATTGACGTTGATGTGATTAGTTATAGATAGGAAGGTAGATGGCGCTACCAATGGGCGTAGCTGCAAGCATTTTCTAGTGTTCTTTAATAACAAATAGTGCACATGACTAACAACAAACAAATGAAGTAAATAAAGACTTTCATCAATGGATTACTACTACAAAGTAAGAAAACATCTAGTATATCTCTGTTTTCTAGGAAATACGAAACGTCATGCTAGTTTATATCAAAGTTTTTTATCGCGCATTTAGTAAAACGTCCGGGAGCGTGAATATCTCGGGTTCCTAGAAGATACGACCAATACATATGTTTGAAATAGAATTAGTTTTTATTATAAGTCAAATCGATTAGATCGATTGAGTAACATTTTGTTTAGTCTATTGAAAATTTCTGACAATGGTCACACTGAACTGTCACTTCCGTCCTTCCCGCGTTGAAAAATTACCACGTTGTCGTCTCGTACGTAAAATAATTGATCGCCTTTTGAAAAGCACATCCTTGTAGCTACGCGAATAGTTTGTGAAATCTATTAGATTGCCGCTTTTTTGACTCCCGGCACGGTTTGTGACATATTGAACATTTGTGAAAAGTTATTGTGAGCACACCTTTTTGCATTTGGTGTAAATTGATTAATTGAACTAAATAGAGTAAACCGTCTTGAATGCCGCCTGATCTAGTGCTGGCAACGGTAAATTGTGATAAAGGACATTGTGAACTATTCATTGACATTTGCAAAGAGAAATTGCGAATCCTGTGACTTGCATCGTGCATTGAAGACGCTGCGTTAGAGTCTGGTAAAGTAGAGATAATTCACATGCTAATATTGGCCAATTTTAGTCTCGTCTCCACTTGCCTCCAGGACTCCACTCAAGAACATCACCAGGAGATATTTGGTAAGACATTTGTTTAATTCTTAGCGCTAAGAAACTTGGCCCATGTGTTTAGATCCTTTGCCTTGGGCTAAGACTGGATGAATTAATCGCTTCCACTGATCTCTGTATAAACTTACCCATTCATAGCCCGAATTCTACACATAATTTTTTGGTAGCAGAGCGTGGTTGAAATTTAGCCGCTGTTGCATTACTGAGTATGAACTCAGATTGGTATGAGCTTGTATCTTATCACCTTGTAGACAGTATTGTAGTGTTTGTCAGGTCAGTTATTGTCTAAAATACATAATATTTAATTGTATAAGTTGACCTAGATAATTTTAAACACATTGTCACATAACCTCAATCAGTAATTGTTGATTTGTATTGTTGAAAAATCTAACTTAAATTTGTTGTTGCATTAATAAGTCAGTTTGTTTGGATACATATCAGTTATATGTATCAATTGATTTAGTTTATTGCATATATTGATATATTAAGTTTGAACCTTACATTGTTAAACCTTGTTATAATATAAAGATAATATTGTTAGGTAACACATATTCTGTGCTTACTTCCTATTGTATATCTCAAATAACACAGCCAGTCTGTCTGTTGCAAGTAATAAGTTAATTTATTTGAATATATAACTTTAATTAACTTATTTGAAGTTTCAACTTTTGATAACTTTGACTTTGTTTTGTGTCAATATATATTGAAACTATTAATTTTGTTGGACAGTAGATACCTGTCACTTGCCTGCACTTGCAGTAAACAGGCTAATACTTTGTTGGTTTCAAAGAATTAAGAAAAATTAAGTTTTGATTGTTAATTTTATTTAATGCTTGTCCCGGCTCTTTTCAATTTTGGTTATGTCAGCTATCAAGGACTTGCGTGCGGCTGCTGGTGCTATTGCATCAGATTTGCGCTGGTTTGCCTCGGCCAGTGCTTTAGTGAACCGGCCTGATCGCCAGCAGGCCTTACTTCAAAGGTACGAGCGAATCGATGATCGCCTGGCAAGTGTGGAACAGCAGTTCCGCACTTTCAGCGCTTGCTGTCTCGAAGTGTCAGTCACTGATTTCACTGCTGACCAGCGAAATAAGGTCAGCGAAGACTATGCCCAGGTCTTAGATCTGTATGATGCTGTCTCTAATAGTGCGAGACAACTAGTTGCCGATAGGGAAGGGCAACCCGGCCTGAAGCAGGAGCTTCCTAGGTCAGCACCGGGGCTGGTGAGTAGGCTCCCTACTTTGGACCTCCCCCATTTTGATGGCTGCCTAGGAAGCTACCTGGGCTTCGTTAATTTGTTCGACAGCCTAGTCAATGATAGGGCTGACCTTCGGCCGGCACAAAAGTTGGCCTATCTAATGTCGGTTCTGGATGGGGAGGCTAAGGGCCTCATCCAGCACCTGCCCGTGTCTGACGAGGCGTACCAGACGGCTCGGGACCTAATTACCCGTAGGTACCATAATAAGGCAACCTGTCTGATGGCTTAGGCTGACATGCTTATGCATACACCTTCTGATGGCGTGGAGGCATAGTGATACAGATCGTGCTGGCTCCCTCAATTAAGGTTGAGTCGTACGATTGCTGTTGAATGCGGGCCATCAGTGGGCCGAATCAGTCAAAAGCGTCAGATAATTTCCTGCATTGTACTTGCATACTAAACCCTTTTTTTTGTCTGGACTTTAAAAGATGAAGAAAAGACTAAAGAAATTGAAGTGACAAAAAAAACAATGACTCTGAGTTTGTTTCGGCCTTTCTTCACAAGAAGTCATTTAGCTAGGAAAAGCGGGCATCATCTAGAATAGGGTTTTGACATGTATAAGTGTTGTTAACAGCCAAACTGCAGAAATAAATATCTCTTTATGTCTTAAGAACTAGCAGACTGCAGACATCAATACCTTCCATAGCTAGCAACACGTCGACTGCTGCGCAGCGTCACGTCATTTCGTCACACCGCACATCAGTATTACCCGACCACACATTAGTATTTGCAACAGGTATACGGCGCTGTCGTTTGCAGTTAGGTTTGGGATCATGACTATAGAGACGTATAGCTGTGACATGACTCGGCATCATAATTTTACTATCGTCTACTCGTGCTAGCTGCAGTCGGCCACGCATTCGTACCAAAGGCATTATTTTTCTCTAACGCAATTTTGTAACGCGACAAATGCTTCAGTTTATTTAGAGTATTCAGTGTCTGTTTATTTAGAGGTACTGAAAATTATAGGTTTAAGAAACAGTTGACGAATTGTTATAATGAGTTCGGTCTTTTTAGAGGAAATTGCGTTAAATGATATTGCCTTCCTGTGCATTAGAAGGTTCTAGATGGTTGTGAAATCAACTGCGTGTTCGAAATGACACACACATACACCGTTTTTAGTAGACAGACAGACAACGCATAGTCGAAACTTCTGGGCGCAAGAGTGCGCTAAGAACGTATTGCCCATGGGATCGGGCGCAAAATTGTAAAAGATGATGGGTGGTTCGGCGTTACACCGAAACCGTAGGGTTCTAGGCGACTTGGAAAAGGAAATGGACTGTATACAAAGGATAGCGGGTTTTAGTCGCCTAGGATTGGATTGGGAGAGATGATTGGAAAAGGATTGTGAGTGGGTATAGGATATTCTAATGATGGAGGGCACTTACCTTATATGGCAATCTTCTTCGTCTCAGAAGGGCAGTCTCCTGGTGGTTTCGGGATGAAGCTGCTTGATTCACTTCACTACACAAATCACTTCCACTTGCGAGCGGTTTTATAAGCGGTAATAATTATAGCGGGAGCGGCCCGGTGCGATACGGTATGGCCGACACGTATTTAGCGAATCTAATGTTCTCGAAAGTTCTGGACTGTCACTCGCGTCGACGATCGCCGCGACCAATCCGCGGAAGGCGTGCCCCTCCTTAGGGAATGGGAGACAGGGACGGAAATATGGTATCGCTCGCACTAGACCAGCATAGAACGATTGACGTTTGTTTGTTTTTGTTTTTCGTGTGAGTGTGTGGCCAACTCTGGTGTCGGAGTTTTCAGACCGCCCAAAGGCCTCCGACATGGCCTAACGATAACGACCCTTATCCTTAGACAAGAGCCTGGACCGACAGCTTTACGTGCCCTCCGAAGCACGGTAGCGCTCAGATGAAAATGCCACACACGGTCACCCATCCAAGTGGCAACCTGTGCAAGCGTTGCTTAACTTTGCCGATCTGTTACGAACGGCAAGCCAAGTCTCGCTATGAGCGCTACCGATTGACGTTGATGAGTTATAGATAGGAAGGTAGATGGCGCTACCATATCCCCCCGGCCCTAAAGGGTTGCCTTTAAAAAAAATAGAATTGAACTTAGCTATGTTGGGTGTACTACCGCATAACCCATCAATAGACTAAGACAGCGATATGACAATAAAATTAATCTAAATTAACTTTAGCGAAAACTGCAAACGCAATAAGAGCGAAATACTTAAACTAAGAGGTAGGTCCAACTACAGGCTAGATCTCACTGAGTTGGAAGCGGACAGAGACGTACAACAGGGCGCACGTAACTCCCTTTAGCGGTTTTTACGGTAACAACGCGGGTTGATCAGTGCCTCGACTTGTGCAAGGACAGTTAAATGCTCTTCGTAAGAGAGGATCTGTTGACCTATAACCTTGAAGAGATGCGTTTTAATTACTTTGACCATGCTTTCCCAACATCCACCAAAATGTGGTGATGCTGGTGGAATAAACTTTCAGTCAATATGATCTATGGAAAGTTCTTCCTGAAGACGAGTACGATAACCCGCGACGTGATTGAAACAAGTAGCGTGAACAAGTTCAATCAATTTACTAACGCGGGTGGCGACAAAAGTCTGCCAGCGGTGAGGAGAAGAATGAATCCAAGCGAGTACTACTTTGGAGTCAGAAAATGCGTATATTTTCTTAATAGGGTAGTGGGGCAAAACTGTGTCTTGAACCCTGCGGAGCAACTGAGATAGCAGAAGGGCCGCGCACAACTCCAGTCCCGCAACCGAAATGGTTTCAACAGGCGAGACCTAGGACTTGGCACAAACTAACTGCACCGAGTAGTTAGAACCAATGCGGACTTGCAGATATACAACTCCGCCGTAAGCACGCTCGCTGGCGTCAGCGAAACCTATTAAGTTGATGGTACATCCATCTACCAACCCAAGATGACGCGGAATAGTAATTTGATTGAGCGCGGTAAGCTCAATACAAAACTGGCCCCAAGCGGCGACAATATGGTCAGGGGGTGTTTCATCCCACTCACACTTTGATAGCCAAAGTTCTTTTGTCAAGAGCTTGGCGTACAAAATTGTGGGAGCCACAAAACCCATTATGTCCCATAGTCGAGCCACTGTGGACAGCATAGTGCGTTTGGTGCACTCATCATCTGGCGGTGAGACGTCAAACCGAAAACTATCACAGGATTTGTCCCAGCGTAAACCGAGAACTTTATGCGGTACAGACTTCTCAAACTCAATGTCAGGAGAAGCTTTATGAGAATCTGGTATGCGTGCGAGATCCTCCTTCGAGTTCCTTGTCCATTTGACAAGATCAGTTTGGCCTCGCTTGAAAAGCTGAATAAGCACTTCACAAAGCGAAATTTCTAGCGGAGCGGATATGACACTACAGGCAATGTCATCCATATACAAAGCGGAAGTATAGTATAGCGTAGCGTAGCATAGCGTAGCATAGCGTAGCATAGCGTAGCATAGCGTAGCACAGCGTAGCATAGCGTAGCACAGCGTAGCATAGCGTAGCACAGCGTAGCATAGCGTAGCACAGCGTAGCATATCGTAGCACAGCGTAGCATAGCGTAGCACAGCGTAGCATAGCGTAGCACAGCGTAGCATAGCGTAGCACAGCGTAGCATAGCGTAGCACAGCGTAGCATAGCGTAGCATAGCGTAGCATAGCGTAGCATAGCGTAGCAGAGCGTAGCATAGCGTAGCATAGCGTAGCATAGCGTAGCATAGCGTAGCATAGCGTAGCATAGCGTAGCATAGCGTAGCATAGCGTAGCATAGCGTAGCATAGCGTAGCATAGCGTAGCATAGCGTAGCATAGCGTAGCATAGCGTAGCATAGCGTAGCATAGCGTAGCATAGCGTAGCATAGCGTAGCATAGCGTAGCATAGCGTAGCATAGCGTAGCATAGCGTAGCATAGCGTAGCATAGCGTAGCATAGCGTAGCATAGCGTAGCATAGCGTAGCATAGCGTAGCATAGCGTAGCATAGCGTAGCATAGCGTAGCATAGCGTAGCATAGCGTAGCATAGCGTAGCATAGCGTAGCATAGCGTAGCATAGCGTAGCATAGCGTAGCATAGCGTAGCATAGCGTAGCATAGCGTAGCATAGCGTAGCATAGCGTAGCATAGCGTAGCATAGCGTAGCATAGCGTAGCATAGCGTAGCATAGCGTAGCATAGCGTAGCATAGCGTAGCATAGCGTAGCATAGCGTAGCATAGCGTAGCATAGCGTAGCATAGCGTAGCATAGCGTAGCATAGCGTAGCATAGCGTAGCATAGCGTAGCATAGCGTAGCATAGCGTAGCATAGCGTAGCATAGCGTAGCATAGCGTAGCATAGCGTAGCATAGCGTAGCATAGCATAGCATAGCGTAGCGTAGCATAGCTAATTAGTGCTTTATTTTACACACAGTTTTAGCACCCACCTTGATCTCTTGAAGAACAGAACAACAACAAGACGTAATACAATGAGAAGTATGTAACGTTGGTACGGTACCCATAATCACATACCCAAATACCGTCTCAATAGCGGGCGGTAAATCATATCGCTCACTACGTACTATTTTAGTTAGTAGCAAGTGCGGAAATATTGAAGCTCCGATCAAAAGATCAATGCCTGCCGGATTCGCAAACTCCGCGTCTGCCAGCGGCAATGACTCAAGGTGAGTGAGTGATGCTACGTCTACATTAGCGTTCGGCAATGCGTCCGTAATACGCTCCACGATAAGCGAAATATGTTAAAATTAATATTCCTATCAAAACGCGAATGTATTCTAATATCTACGGAACCCTTGCAATGTTTTTCTGATCCGCCTATCCCTTTGACTTGGGTTTGGTTGAGTTAGTATTTTTAAATTTATTCCATAATCCGAGGCATTTGAATAACTCAAACGTTATTAAATTGGTCTGAGATGCGCTTTCTAGCAGACAACGTATCATGTGCGGCGACCCATTAACATCATATACGATAACTTGCGCTGTCGCTAACAGAACAGTCTTAGACGTCATACACTGCGTTTTGGCCCTGCGCGGATCATTATAGATGCGCGAGTGCCGTCCTCGCGTGCGCGTCGCTCGCGCAATGGACGTCGTACACATCGATACTTCGCCCTGAGGCGTGCAGGGGAAAGGCACCGTGGCCTGCACCTGCGACAAAAGTATGTCAAGGTTAGCGGCTTGGCTTGACAACGGGTTATCTTTATCGAAATGTAGCAATGAATGATGTTTTTTATTGCATAAGCGACACTTTGTCTTAATAGAACAATTACTTGTTTTATGTTTTATGCTTAAGCAATTAATGCAAGCTTTGTTATCTTTTACGCATTTAAAACGAGTGGTTGGATTTGAATTATTAAAAGTGGGACACTTATATAAATGGTCGTGCACTATATTACTGCACAGACACTTCTGTGAATTATTACTATTAGATTCCGAACATGTTACGTAAGATTGTGGATTAGGGACCGAGTTATTATTACTATTTCGCGATTTATTCAACCTTTGTTTGTTGCTGTTAGTGTTAGACGGGCCAGGTGAACCAGACTGCGTATTATGAAATATTCGACACTGATCTTTGATGGGCGAAATAAAACTATCTAGTGTAGGTATTTTATTATTGCGTTCCGTCATCTCGAATGCGCGAATTGTATCAGTGTCAAACTTTTTTAAAGTGAGTTGAAGCAACATAAAGTCGGAAAAATCTTCTAATTTTAAGTTCCTAAGAGAATTAACTGCGGTTACGAAGTTATCTATAAACAGCTGGAAGTTCGAGGCAGATGCGGCACCGGACAGTTTAAGATTTAAAGCTTGGTCAAAGTAGTAGACAATAGGACGCGCGTGTCTTGATATCTATCAAGTAGTGACTGAAATATGACCTGATAATTCTCAGCACTGGGTGTGACACCTGCAAATACGGACTGGGCTTTCGGTGACAGTTTACCTATTAAATAGTACAACCTGTCAGCATCTGTCAGAGAACCATTATCGTGCACTGTAGACTTAAAGCTCGCATAGAATAACGGCCAATTTCGTATATCTCCGTCAAACGACATAATCTCGATTGGCGGTAATTTCGGCTTGCGGGCAACGGGCTCTGCTGAACATTTACCCTCCAATTGCGATTGTATACGCTTAATAATACAATAAAAATCTTCGAATGAGGTGTATGCCTGATAGTTCGGTTTTTCATCAGGATTGATAGAAAGTAATCTTGCGTTATAATCGTCTAACAACTTATGAAAATCTGTTCGAATACTATCTACTGTCATACAATAACTGAGAAATGCTTCGCTATTACTGTCGGAAATAGATGCGGTTTTTGAGCGTTCATAGATGTTTTGAATACGCTCAAATAAAATATTGCGTTTTGCGTCTAAGATTGTCATCTCTTTGTCTTCCGACACGCATGACTTCTTTTGTTGTGACATGCTTACGTAAGTATAAGCTAATGAGAACGAAACAAAATAACAATATCTAATGTACCTATTATTTTACCTAAGTAGGCTAAGTAGGCAACACTTTAGAGCTGTGGAATTAAAAGTTGCTCGAAATATGAGATTTACAAGACAACTATGATAGTTCCAGAAATGATAATTGAGTAAGTAGGTAGCTACATAAAAGTTTACCTACTGATGCGGGCGGAAACTACCAAGTGACGGTTATGTGAATATATTAGGAGTATAGCTAGGTGCTATAACTGCCTAGGTATAGCGATACAACGTATAAAAAAGTAAATGAATCCGACTCGTATGGATCAAAAAAAATGGATCGGCGTTACACCGAAACCGTAGGGTTCTAGGCTACTTGGAGAAGGAAATCTGTATACTATAAATAAACTGTATACAAAGGATAGCAGGTTTTAGTCGCCTAGGATTGGATTGGGAGAGATGATTGGAAAAGGATTGTGAGTGGGTATAGGATATTCTAATGATGGAGGGCACTTACCTTATACGGCAATCTTTTTCGTCTTAGAAGGGCAGTCTCCTGGTGGTTTCGGGATGAAGCTGCTTGATTCACTTCACTACACAAATCACTTCCACTTGCGAGCGGTTTTATAAGCGGTAATAATTATAGTGGGAGCGGCCCGGTGCGATACGGTATGGCCGAAACGTATTTAGCGAATCTAATGTTCTCGAAAGTTCTGGACTGTCACTCGCATCGACGATCGCCGCGACCAATCCGCGGAAGGCGTGCCCCTCCTTAGGGAATGGGAGACAGGGACGGAAATATGGTATCGCTCGCACTAGACCAGCATGGAACGATTGACGTTGATGTGATTAGTTATAGATAGGAAGGTAGATGGCGCTACCAATGGGCGTAGCTGCAAGCATTTTCTAGTGTTCTTTAATAACAAATAGTGCACATGACTAACAACAAACAAATGAAGTAAATAAAGACTTTCATCAATGGATTACTACTACAAAGTAAGAAAACATCTAGTATATCTCTGTTTTCTAGGAAATACGAAACGTCATGCTAGTTTATATCAAAGTTTTTTATCGCGCATTTAGTAAAACGTCCGGGAGCGTGAATATCTCGGGTTCCTAGAAGATACGACCAATACATATGTTTGAAATAGAATTAGTTTTTATTATAAGTCAAATCGATTAGATCGATTGAGTAACATTTTGTTTAGTCTATTGAAAATTTCTGACAATGGTCACACTGAACTGTCACTTCCGTCCTTCCCGCGTTGAAAAATTACCACGTTGTCGTCTCGTACGTAAAATAATTGATCGCCTTTTGAAAAGCACATCCTTGTAGCTACGCGAATAGTTTGTGAAATCTATTAGATTGCCGCTTTTTTGACTCCCGGCACGGTTTGTGACATATTGAACATTTGTGAAAAGTTATTGTGAGCACACCTTTTTGCATTTGGTGTAAATTGATTAATTGAACTAAATAGAGTAAACCGTCTTGAATGCCGCCTGATCTAGTGCTGGCAACGGTAAATTGTGATAAAGGACATTGTGAACTATTCATTGACATTTGCAAAGAGAAATTGCGAATCCTGTGACTTGCATCGTGCATTGAAGACGCTGCGTTAGAGTCTGGTAAAGTAGAGATAATTCACATGCTAATATTGGCCAATTTTAGTCTCGTCTCCACTTGCCTCCAGGACTCCACTCAAGAACATCACCAGGAGATATTTGGTAAGACATTTGTTTAATTCTTAGCGCTAAGAAACTTGGCCCATGTGTTTAGATCCTTTGCCTTGGGCTAAGACTGGATGAATTAATCGCTTCCACTGATCTCTGTATAAACTTACCCATTCATAGCCCGAATTCTACACATAATTTTTTGGTAGCAGAGCGTGGTTGAAATTTAGCCGCTGTTGCATTACTGAGTATGAACTCAGATTGGTATGAGCTTGTATCTTATCACCTTGTAGACAGTATTGTAGTGTTTGTCAGGTCAGTTATTGTCTAAAATACATAATATTTAATTGTATAAGTTGACCTAGATAATTTTAAACACATTGTCACATAACCTCAATCAGTAATTGTTGATTTGTATTGTTGAAAAATCTAACTTAAATTTGTTGTTGCATTAATAAGTCAGTTTGTTTGGATACATATCAGTTATATGTATCAATTGATTTAGTTTATTGCATATATTGATATATTAAGTTTGAACCTTACATTGTTAAACCTTGTTATAATATAAAGATAATATTGTTAGGTAACACATATTCTGTGCTTACTTCCTATTGTATATCTCAAATAACACAGCCAGTCTGTCTGTTGCAAGTAATAAGTTAATTTATTTGAATATATAACTTTAATTAACTTATTTGAAGTTTCAACTTTTGATAACTTTGACTTTGTTTTGTGTCAATATATATTGAAACTATTAATTTTGTTGGACAGTAGATACCTGTCACTTGCCTGCACTTGCAGTAAACAGGCTAATACTTTGTTGGTTTCAAAGAATTAAGAAAAATTAAGTTTTGATTGTTAATTTTATTTAATGCTTGTCCCGGCTCTTTTCAATTTTGGTTATGTCAGCTATCAAGGACTTGCGTGCGGCTGCTGGTGCTATTGCATCAGATTTGCGCTGGTTTGCCTCGGCCAGTGCTTTAGTGAACCGGCCTGATCGCCAGCAGGCCTTACTTCAAAGGTACGAGCGAATCGATGATCGCCTGGCAAGTGTGGAACAGCAGTTCCGCACTTTCAGCGCTTGCTGTCTCGAAGTGTCAGTCACTGATTTCACTGCTGACCAGCGAAATAAGGTCAGCGAAGACTATGCCCAGGTCTTAGACCTGTATGATGCTGTCTCTAATAGTGCGAGACAACTAGTTGCCGATAGGGAAGGGCAACCCGGCCTGAAGCAGGAGCTTCCTAGGTCAGCACCGGGGCTGGTGAGTAGGCTCCCTACTTTGGACCTCCCCCATTTTGATGGCTGCCTAGGAAGCTACCTGGGCTTCGTTAATTTGTTCGACAGCCTAGTCAATGATAGGGCTGACCTTCGGCCGGCACAAAAGTTGGCCTATCTAATGTCGGTTCTGGATGGGGAGGCTAAGGGCCTCATCCAGCACCTGCCCGTGTCTGACGAGGCGTACCAGACGGCTCGGGACCTAATTACCCGTAGGTACCATAATAAGCGTGGCCTCGCCAATACGCACATCGAGCAGATTTTGGGTTTGCCGACGCTCACCCGGGTCTCTGGGTTGCGCACCCAACTGTTGAACCCGCTCTTGGTGGCCATCAACGCACTTAAGTGCCTTGACCTGCCCGTGGACCAATGGTCCTATCTATTGGTGCACATTGTGCTGAAGAAGCTGCCTGCCGAACTGAGGTCACGTTTTGAACAGCGCTTTGGTGGGGATAGCGCGACCCATCTGCCCCCCTTTGCTGACCTGGAGAGGTTCCTGGAGGATGAGTGCCGGGTCTTGGACAACTCCGGTGGTGATACGCCGGCTAAGACGCAGCCGCCCAAGGTCAAGGAGCAGGCTCGCGTTCACACCCGAGCCAGTGTTGACCGGCGCCCTCCTCGCTTTGCAGTCACGCAGAGCCCAGCGGAGTGCTCCTACTGCAAGGTCACGGGGCACAGAACGGCCAGTTGTAGGGCATTCTTACACCTTCATGTCGCCTCTCGTAGGCGCATCGCGAATGCCCGCCGCCTTTGCTTCTCTTGCTTGGGGTCCCACTACCAGCGAGACTGCCCAAACTCTCGCCCCTGTCCTCACTGTGGAGGACAGCATTTGGACATTCTCTGTATGAATGCCAGAGAGGTAGGCCGCTTGTCCAACCAGCCGACGCCGCGCACGGGCGGGTGTTTTGAAGGTGGCAACCGAGGCTCACCGGCGCGCAGCCGACAGTCACCTCGCTTAATTGATCGCCGCAAACCCCGCTTGGAGAACCGTAGCGTGCGCACGCCTCCTCTCTCTCGCGCACCTGAATGTGCGACCGCCCAGCGTCACCAGCACCATGACTGCTGCCCCAGGTATTCCCCTCCTTTGGCGGAGCGTCCCCGCCTTGACTCGCGCCCACCTCGTTTTGGGCGGGTGTGTCATTATGACCCCCCACAGATGGCGCGCGGATCAAGTTATCGCGTCTTTGAGGACTTCAAGCTGCACCCTCATTTTGACTTGCCTGGTCCTGGCCAACGGTCGCCGCCCAGGCAACAATAGGTCATTGACCCCTGCCCTATAACTCCAACCTCCCCCATTGAGACCGTTATCCTACCAACGGTTGCTGTTAGGGTCTGGGGACCCACGGGGACCTCTGTTGTTGTCCGTGCTATATTGGACACAGGTTCACAAGGTTGCATTGTTTCCACTTGTTTGGTAGGGCAGGTTAAATTAAATATGGGCTCTTTTCCGAATTGTATAAGGGGCATAGGTGACAAAGCCTCTAATGTTGAAGGGCAAGTTAAGGTTTTGTTTGGCCCTGTTGAATCTTCACACCCGAGGATTAAAACCTCGGCTATTGTGTTGAAGAATATTTTGGGTATGCACCCACAGAAGCAGCTACCTGCTGCTGTGGTGAATTTGACATCGGGATTGGAACTGGCAGACCCCAAATTTGACACACCGGGACAAATCGACTTGTTGATTGGCTCTGATGTCGTCGGTGGAATTTTGATTGGTGGGAAACGGGTCTTGGTGCCAAATGGTTTGACTGCCATCCCGACCATATTTGGACTTGCTTTGATGGGACCTGTACCTAGGGACCCCCCTCCACCTGAACTTGATAATTTGTTGGCTGTAGGCTCTGCTCTCTCTGATGCGGTTCAGAGGTTTTGGGAAGTAGAGGAGCCCCCTCAAGCTGCCTGTTTGAATCCAGAACATGAGGAGTGCGAGCTGTTCTTCCAGAACAACACTGGTCGACTCCGTTCTGGTCGTATCATTACGAGGCTACCATTTCTGTCTGTTCGGCCTCCGCTTGGTGAGTCACGACCTTTAGCCGAAAAGAGATTGTTGGCTATGGAGCGTCGCATGGGTCGTGATCCGGAGCTCAGACAGAAGTACATTGAGTTCATGAGAATATATGAACAATTGGGACACATGTCTGTGTCAAATTTGGATTGGCGTTCGGTGGAGCATTATTTTCTCCCGCATCATGCGGTATTGAAGCCATCTACTGGCAAGCTGCGCACAGTGTTTAATGGTTCTGTGCAGACTTCAACAGGCGTATCCTTGAACCAGTGCTTGCATTCTGGTCCCAAGTTGGTCAAGGACCTTTGTGACGTCATCACCAGCTTCCGATGACATCAGGTTGTCTTTGTAGCCGACATAAAAATTATGTTCAGGCAGACTATTATCCACCCTGATGACCGTCGCTTCCAGCTGATCCTTTGGAGAGAGTCTCCTCGCGATCCCATGGTCGTCTACGAGCTCAATACGAATACGTACGGGTTAAGATCAAGCCCCTACTTGGCAATACGTTCTCTTTGGGAGCTCGCAGACCGCGAAGGCTTACGTTTCCCAAGAGCCTCCGCCATCTTGAAAGACGATATTTACGTCGATGACATTTGCTCGGGCGCCTCCACAGTGGACGAGGCGATCCTCCTGCGGGACGAATTGATAGGTATTTTGGCCTCCGCTGGTTGTGAGTTGCGCAAATGGATTTCCAACTCACCAGCGCTTTTGGAAGGCTTGCCAGAGGATCATCAGCAAGATCCACATCTATTTGAGATTGTTGACAACCCCGCCATGATGGCTGTTCTCGGCGTTCAGTACAGACCGGTCCAAGACATCTTTACGTATAACGTAGACTTGAAATTGCCTTGTTCTTGGACTAAACGTCTCGTGTTGTCTACTGTAGCCAGAACCTTTGATCCGAACGGTTGGATCTGTCCAATTATATTTTGGGCAAAATGCTTCTTGCAGAAGCTTTGGACAGCAGGATTCACCTGGGACGAACCTCTGCACGGCACTCTCGTTGAGTAATGGACCTCTTTTGTATCCTCACTTCCTGCCGTCAACGAGATCTCCTTGCCTCGTCCCATCCTTCCTCCCGGGAAGTACAAGGCCACCCTTCACGGGTTTTGTGATGCCTCAGAACGTGGTCACGCGGCCGTGGTGTATTTGCGCACAGTCAGTGCCTCAGGTCAGGTGAGGGTTTCCCTGATCATGGCGAAAAGCAAGGTTGCACCCCTCCGGACATCTTTGACCATTCCGAAATTGGAGCTCTCGGGAGCAGCCCTACTTGTACGCTTATTGAACCACGTGTCCAGTACTTTGGGTAAAAGCATTTGTATTAATGAGATCTACGCCTGGACAGACAGCCAAATTGTTCTTTGTTGGTTGAAGGCTTCTGTCCACACCTTGGAGGTATTTGTCGCTAATCGCGTTTCCCAAATCCAAAAATCTGAAGTCAAGCTTGTTTGGAGACACGTGCCAGTCGAGCTCAACCCCGCTGATTGTGCCTCGCGCGGATGCTTGACGCCTAGTTTGATAGGTCATTCGCTGTGGTGGGGTCCGGAATGGTTGAGTCGACCAGAAACTGATTGGCCTCGAACGCTAGTTTTGAATACTTCTAATTTGCCGGGTCTACGAACACTCGCTCTTGAGAAGGTAGAATGCGCCTTCGACCCCGATTTTATGTTGAATCGTTACAGCTCCTTCGACAAGTTGTTAGGTGTCACTGCTTGGATAAAGCGTTTTGTTTTTAATTTTAGGCACCCACAACAGAAACGACTGACACCGTTTCTCTCACCACAGGAACGACAGGAGACCCTCACCTTTTGGGTTCGTTCTGTGCAATTGGCGCATTTTGAAAAGGAGATTGCTATCCTTAAATCAGGGAGATCGAAATTGTCGGGAGCTGTCTCTAAATTGAACCCCTTTTTGGACGATACGCGTTGGAGGGCGTCTCAAGAACGCCAACCTCCATTACGGAGCACGTCACCCCTTGTTGTTACCTAAGGACGGTCATTTGGTACGCTTGTTGGTAATTGACCGTCACCTTAAAAATTCGCATGCTGGTTGTAATGCTTTGTTGGCCATTTTGCAACGCGAATTTTGGATCTTGTCTGCCCGAAGAATTATTCGGAGTGTAGTCTTTCGCTGCATCCCTTGCTATAAGCTCAAGGCTTCTACCATGCAGCCGTTGATGGGGGACTTACCGGCAGATCGGGTAACTGAAAGCAGGACGTTTGACGGTGTTGGCACGGAATTCGCTGGTCCCTTTTTGGTGAAAACGTTGACACTTCGAAACAGCAAGACTGTTAAGGCCTACTTGTGTGTTTTTGTTTGTCTCTCCATAAAGGCCGTACACTTAGAACTGGTCTCCTCGCTTACGACCGAGGCATTTGTAGCCACATTTGACAGATTTGTATCCCGCAGAGGGCTGCCTTCTTTGATCCGTTCTGACTGGGGCACTAACTTCAAGGGCACCTATAATTATTTGAATGATGTTGTTAATTTCCTTGAAACCAACAAAGCTGATATAGGTGATAGGCTTGCCCGACGTGGGATAAATTGGTTGTTCTCCCCACCAAATTGTCCACACTGGGGTGGTATATTTGAGGCCGCCGTAAAATCGGCCAAAACACACTTGCGCAGGACAATCGGTGAATCTGTCCTTACTTTTGAGGAACTCGCAACTGTGTTTTGTAAGATCGAGGCCGTTATGAACTCTCGGCCGTTGTGCCCGATCTCCTCAGATCCGAATGATTTGGAGGCCCTTACGCCGGGCCATTTTTTGATTGGTCGCCCACTTGTCGCCTTGCCTAAGTACCCCTACATTGATACGAGACCTGGTTGTCTCTCGCGCTTTGAATTGGTACGCCAGATTACTCAGAGCTTTTAGAAATGCTGGAATTTGGAATATTTGCACATACTCCAGCAACGCGTTAAGTGGACCGACAAGACCGATCCACCCAAGATTGGTGACCTCGTTTTGATCAAGGAGGCTAACCTTCCGCCACTCAGATGGCGCAGGGGGCGCATCCTTCGTTTGGTAACTGGGGCTGATGGAGTTCTCCGATTTGCTGAGGTCTTGGTGGACGGTTCGATTCTGAGGAGAGCGGTTGCAACATTGTCACGTCTACCAACCGACTAGCGGACCGGTAGGCCGGTCCGGGGCGGGTGGATGTTTGAAATAGAATTAGTTTTTATTATAAGTCAAATCGATTAGATCGATTGAGTAACATTTTGTTTAGTCTATTGAAAATTTCTGACAATGGTCACACTGAACTGTCACTTCCGTCCTTCCCGCGTTGAAAAATTATCACGTTGTCGTCTCGTACGTAAAATAATTGATCGCTTTTTGAAAAGCACATCCTTGTAGCTACGCGAATAGTTTGTGAAATCTATTAGATTGCCGCTTCTTTGACTCCCGGCACGGTTTGTGACATATTGAACATTTGTGAAAAGTTATTGTGAGCACACCTTTTTGCATTTCGTGTGAATTGATTAATTGAACTAAATAGAGTAAACCGTCTTGAATGCCGCCTGATCTAGTGCTGGCAACGGTAAATTGTGATAAAGGACATTGTGAACTATTCATTGACATTTGCAAAGAGAAATTGCGAATCCTGTGAACTTGCATCGTGCATTGAAGACGCCGCGTTAGAGTCTGGTAAAGTAAAGATAATTCACTTGCTAATATTGGCCAATTTTAGTCTAGTGTGTGTCTAACTTGCCTCCAGGACTCCACTCAAGAACATCACCAGGAGATATTTGGTAAGACATTTGTTTAATTCTTAGCGCCAAGAAACTTGGCCCATGTGTTTAGATCCTTTGCCTTGGGCTAAGACTGGATGAATTAATCGCTTCCACTGATCTCTGTATAAACTTACCCATTCATAGCCCGAATTCTACACAACATATTTATCCACTTTTCATAGCTTTTCTTTTTTTTTCTGCCGAACAAATTGAATCCATGCTGCCTGATGTTAAGCAGTCAGTGAAGTCCCATAATGATGGTCATCATCCCAGCAGCCAGCATGGCATTATGGCATAATGGCCCTCACCTCGACGGCCTTGAGTAAAGCTTTTTCACGCCCCGCTTAAAGGACCCGGGATCATAAGTGGAGGGAAACACGTGGACTGGTAAAGAGTTCCACATCTTAATGGTACGGCAGAAAAAGAGGCGCCGAACCGTTTGGTGCGTGACGGTATCTGTTCTACCGTGTAAGAGTGGCACCTCAACTCAGCACGTGTCGTTCGGGATAGGAAAGGAGAGGGTGGGATTAGTTGAAAGAGCTCTTCGGAGCACTCACCGTGATAGATGCGGTAGAAGACAGCCATTGAGGCCACGTCTCTGCGTAATTGTAGTGACACAAGAGTCTTAGTGGCCTCTGGATCCCCGATGATACGGACAGCATGCCGCTGCAACCTATCGAGGGCGTCCAATAAGTACTGAGCGGAGCCATTCCAAAGGTGAGAGCAGTATTCCACGCAGGAGCAAACCTGGGTCTTGTATAACAGACACAACTGCTCCGGCATGAAAAACCTCCTTACCTTGTTCAGGACTCCGAGTTTCCGAGATGCGGATTTGATGACACCCTCGATTTAGTTCTGTAGCTCTATTATAGGCTGCCTTGATGAGATGGACATTCGGATCACGACGAGATCGAGCCCTGATCCAAGCGCGGCAAGCCGACTGTTTTTGTTTAACAGCATCGGCGCACTCGCGATCGAACCAGGGCTGTACTCCACTGCTGCTGGAGACGTCAGTGGATGGAATATAATATTCCATACCCAAGATGATTTTCCCAGCAACAGCAGACGCACTCTCCGACAGATCCCTCCCACCAAAGCAGCGTTGAGACCACGGGATGGACGCATAATAGTCTCGCAGGCCATCCCAATCCGCTGACGAGTAGTGCCACAAGCGTCGCTTTGCCTTCACTGGTTGTGGGGGTGAAGCGAATGGCACTGTAGTGCTAACCAGACAGTGGTCGGAGGAACTCAAAGGGGTTTGTACCGTCACACTGTACTGGGTAGGGTTACTCGTCAGCACAAGGTCTAACAACGAGGGCGCTTGACCCGATATATCTGGTATCCTGGTGGGCTGGAGTACCAGGTGAGTCAGGTCATGCGTTAGAGCGAATGCGTGAGCAGCTTGTCCCGCGTGGTCCGTTTTGGAAGAGCCCAGCCAAGTCTCATGGTGGGCATTGATAGCTTTGCACAGAATAGTCCGTGTGGTGATGGATTAAGAATACGGATTGTCACTACCCCATATCATCCCATGGGTGTCGCAAGAGCCGATAGAGTGAGCATATTATGCATAGAACAGCACTGTAAGAGAAGGAAAACTTGATACAAACCCTATACCAACCCGTTTGTCCAGCGTGGTATAGTAGGCCAATTCCTCTTTTCAAATGAGAGGCCTAGTCCAGCAGTGTACTGTTAAAGGCTGATGATGCGATGTAGTTTGATAGAATAAATTGGTTAGTATCCAAACAAAGAACTACGCTTAGTAAAACATATTTTGTTATTGGTCTACAAATAACTGTTTATAAGGCTCTGTAAAAAAATATTTGTATTTTTTTAAAAAGTCCTTTAAAGTAAAGAAAAAAGAAAAAGACAAATGTCATGTGTCCCATTGCATCAAACTACATACTTCAACAATAAACTAATCGGACACAAAAACAACTACAAATTTGTTTGTCGTGATCAAATTAATATGCCGTAGGCACTTTATCAGCCTGGAATCGAACACCATCACCCGATACCATGCATTTCGCCATCAAAATAACATTTAGTAGTAATTCAATCATAAATATTTAATCGGACCGGGATTACGGTGTTAAGGTTTGAAATAACAATGGCCTCTGATTTCATGGGTAAATTAAACTTATTCTATTACTTGTTCGTTTTGGTGCGTTGGTTTAAAATGGTTTCGAAATACGTATAGTTAGTTTTTATTGTTTTCTTTAAGTGTTAACGCTTATATAATATACCTGCAGCTGAGCCCCACGGTTCTTCCCGCTCAGAAATTTCGGTCACATTTTCAGTCCCGTCATACAGCTTTTTGTAGTCTACTGCTGGACGTAGCTTGGTCTTATAATTTCTTTACCAATAGCTCTTTGTGAGGCAATACGAGGATTTGGCCTACTATACCACGTTTGCCAGGCGGGTTAGCACGACGTCAAATCCTATGATTTGATGTCGAGTTGCAATGGGGCAGTATCCACGGAATAAAATGAGGTAGTCACATTTTTTATTTTGAATCTGTCTCCACACTGACAAACTTATTTTAAGGAAGGCAAGGGTTATCAGTGTGTTATCCACAACTTGACGTCTCCAGTTTGAGGATTATTTATTTATTTTACTGGGAAGCTTAAGGACTAATTACAATGTTAAATAACATTAAATAATTATAATAAGTGTCCGTGTGGTGACGGATTAAGAATACGCAATGTCACCACCCCATATCATCCCATGGGTGTCGTAAGAGCCAACAGAGGGATCATACTATGCAGAGAACAGCACTGTAAGCGAAGGAAAACTTAAAACAAACCCTATACCAACCCGTTTGGCCAGCGTGGTATAGTAGGCCAATTCCTCCTTTCAAAGGAGAGGCCTAGTCCAGTAGTGGACTGTAAGGGGCTGATGATGATGAATTATAATAACATACTGCCGCATGTAAGCTATATTATATGTTCATCAACTTAACGTCTTAACACTATGTTAAAAAAGTGTTATAGTATTATGACCATGCAAGCATGGCATTAAGTCCACCTTTATGGTAAATGTATATAAAGCATGAATATTAGTGCGCGAGTTCATTTAATAAAAGAAAAATATCACATGAAACCCTAATTTTATTTGTAAGTAAGAAGCACTCTCGGGCTCTTTGGCAAGTCGACGAAAATAAAACCAAATAAAAACTGCTTTTATTCGTGGTGCAATCATGTCCTCAACTTTTCTTCGAAGAACTTTAATAAAAAATCTAAGTTATGAATAGTCAAGTAGTTCCGGTTGAAAACTCGTTTAAATGACAAAGAAAATACCTGTCTTAGATAAAGTATGAACGAATTGAATCACGTCTTATTGATCATTTCGCTATCTAGAAGTTTGTACAATTAATACCGTATGATTCATATCAATGCACATCAAGTATTTTGAATTCATGCATTGCACATGACATTATTCTAAGCTAAGTGCAAACACTTTAAGTGGTAATTATAATCATTCTTATAAACAATTTTTCTTCCGAGACATTGCCAAAAGCGAGATAAATCATCTGTTTCACACTAAGCTGAAATGTTAGCTAGGCACAATGAATGGAACAGCATTTTTCAAAACATCGGATATACGCCTTCTTTCAGTAATTAGTAGTAGTGCTAAAATGTTTGTAATATGAATATATTTTCGTTCCTTGATATAGTTTTTTACTCTTTTTTATATTGTTGGTGTAAAGAATACTATACTTACTCTATTGTCAACTCGCTTTAAAACATAATTACGTAGGTGTAACATTGCATCCATAAATAAAACACAGTCGTATTGTAAATTATTACTAAAATTTGTTAAATGAGCAGATTGTCTTGCCAATTGATAGCATGTCTAGAAAATATTTTGGCACTACTTTGTGTCGATTGGCAAAACTAAAAGTACGTGTTCGTAGCCGACTGCAGCCATCAATACCTTCCATAGCTAGCAACACATCCACTGCCGCGCTCCATCATGATGTTTCGCCAGACCGCATATCTTTTATTACTTCATGCATAAAGATGGCTTATTTCAGTCTTCATTCCTACAAAGGGAACGATGAGATGTCGAAATAGTGTTACGCATAAATTAATATTGTATGTATTATTTTAATAGTAATGGCATGTTTAGCACGGGTAGGCCTCCCGCAAGGTGGACCGACGATCTGGTTAACATCGCGGGTAGCGGTTGGATGCGGGTGGCTTAAAATCTGTATGTGTGAAGAACCTTGGGGGAGGCTTATGTCCAGCAGTGGACGGCTCTAGGCTGACATGATGATGAATGGCATGTTTACCTGCAAGAATGGGATGATAAAATTGACTCCTCGTATGGCGGAGTGGTTTAGTGGTCGCCTAGCCGCTAAGCATGCGCCGAGTGTGGTGACTTCTTTATGTCTGTTGATTTAATGTTTGTGAAGTCCCCCGTTGCACAAGATGTATTTAGTGTGAGAGTTATCTTTAAAATGAGGAAAATTATAACAAAAGTGTATTTATACATCTCAATACAAGTATTTTGGCTTGTTCTATGAATCGATAATGTATTTATTTATTTTATTTATTTATTAAACTTCCTGCAATACAATTTGCACAAGGCGGACTTAATGCCAAAGGCATTTTCTACCAGTCATCCTTAGGGTGATGCAGAGATGATAGTGACAGGTGTGTTTTAGAGACTAAAACAAGAAAACTAAATATAAAAATAGAATATGATTCAAGGTAAAAAATAGTAATCTAGCATATAATAGGCATATTCATAAAAATAATATAATACAAGCTAATGTAAGAGCACCTATTTCGAGTGGGTGTGAGAGATATAGTACAAACCTAGACATAATCTGGATACAACTGGTAGTAGTTTTCATGTCAGCTTTCATTATCTATTGCCAATTTATCAGAGGTAACAATTTTAACGCAGAGAAAACAGATCCACATTACCAACAAATAATAATTTCTTGACTAAATAGGATAAATAGGTACACAACTGGAATTCAAACTCACTGAAAGAAACCTGCAACATACAAATAATTATGGTCTGTATTCCGCAAGCAATTTAGTAGTTCTTTGGTTTAATCGTCTCACCCATACTGCAATCAGGCAAGGTTACTGTCCCCTCAAAAGGAGGCTTAAAAAGCTAACATCATCAACCACATGAAATGTAGCGGCGATAAACATAAAGCGAGATTACTTGCACGGCTTATATACTGTGTGAGTGCGTTTAATGAAGTGTGGGAATATTTGGAGGCTAATTTCAGCTTGTGTAGGCGGGACAAATGTGCTGTGACAGTATCACGTCGGCATACGAGCTATGTATTAATATGTTGCTTAGAATTTATAATGTAATATGATAAGGATGAGTAGCCTCCGCAAATAGACGAGACAGTTGTGTATGAGGACAGCTTCTACCCAGACATGAATGGGGTATTATTTATTTCAATTTTTCTTATGAATGTATTTATATGTATTAATTTATTTATATTGAATAGGGTTAGGTACATAAATTAAATAGATATTGCAAAGAACAGAGATTTATGGAATCCAGGGGAGATCCCTTTTCTCAATAGTGACACACTATAGGCTAAAATATATTGTTGAGTATGTGTCTCGTATACAGTAAATGTTCAGCCAAAACGCTTGTACGTGGTTTGAACTTTTAAATACTTAGAAAACAAAGATTAGGTGAGATACTAGAAGTTTTGATCCTTTTCTCTGTCAGTCAATAGCTTTGTTCGTAAGAAATACAAGCGCTAAGAATTCTGTTTCTTTAGGTCTTTACGTGATCATGGTTTCTGAAAAGCTGCAGGCAAATAATGGAGGGATAATTATATATAAACAACAATAAAACTTTGATAAAATCGGCGGTAGCAGTTGCTCCTATATTAAAATAAATGTGAACACGATGTAACATATGATTCGGTAGTAACATTTTGAAAAAGGAATTCAGTGCATAGTTTTTATCAAAAACCGTGATAATAGCAGAAAATATTTTTACCCATTTGCTAACTTTTATTGCTGTTAACATTAATATATTGACATGTAAAAGGTCAAAAGGTTGAGTTGATACATATTTTCCCGTTCCTTAATAGGGCAATCCAACATAAAGACGATTATTCAAATCGAACTAGTATTACCGGAGAATAGCGCGTTAAACTAGGTGACGAGACGAATAAATAAATCACTAGAGAACGAAACAATACAGCACAAAAACTTACAAAACAGACAAATACTGGCTGAAAATCTCTTATTTATAGTCAGGCAAGATTTATACATCGCCTTAATGTGTGTGGGCTCAAAGAATTTACGAAACCGATTATAAACGTACAAAAAGCACGGACAACTGAACCATTTAGAATAACGGCTAGTGAAAGAAATAGCCGGCCGGCTATAAGAGCTAATGTTGATGCGAAACTTTCGCTCCATTTAAGATTAGAGGACAAACCCAGTTTATGCGTAATGTTAACGTGTTTTAGATTTTTGTTGCCACGATTTGTGTACACAGTAATTTGGTACGAATAAAGAACTTGACTAGTCTGTGCTTTTATTCAATTTAAATGATGTAAAAGCTGCGTCATTAACAGAACAAGTACACTGAGTATTTACGTCATTAATTTTATCATACGAAAGAATAAAATTCTACATCGCTGTGAAAACAACATAGTTATTTCTACGTATTAACGTTGTTTTAAGTTTTTTTTTTATGTATGATGATGTGAGTTTTTCCTATCATCGTATGTATTAATTCTGCGGTTGCACGATACATTAAAGGTTTGCAAGCAGGAATTGAACATAGTTATTCTGCAATATTTGTAATGTATAACCTTATTGTGCCTATATAACTAAAAATAGTAGTCACGTTAATGCGTTAATTCATTGATTGGTAGCATTAGCTCGTAGCATTTATTCGCTTATATATAAGATATCAATTGTATACAATATACAGTCTGAAAATGAGTGCATTTGTGATGATTTATTCATGATCTTTAAGACATCGCCCTCGGCTCTACCCGAGAATTGTACAACTTAACTGCTCTCGAGACCCACACTATCTACTGGTGAAAATTAAAAAAAAATCCAATCAGAAGTTTTATTTATGATTTTATCACGTTCATCCAGAAAGGACAAACAGTAGGCTTCATTTTCTTATATTTATGACCTATATGTGTTACCTACGAACATTAAATACTACTAATCGATTTCAATCTGCGTAAATCTAACAACGACAACTATGGACATTACACCGAACAACCGAACACTACAAGCCTCATAAATAAACGGCTTTGCATTACCGCTCGGTATTCATGCACAAGATTACTGCAACACTGTAAATCCTCATTCATCTCTCACACTCATCATTAACCGGATATTAAAGGCATAAATAATTACTCGGGCGAAATCTACCCTTGTGTCTATTACAAAGAAATGTTCGCGTTCATTCGCATGGATTCGCGCCGAGTCACCGCCGGCGAAGCAAAATCGCATGTAACGCAGCCGACCAATCAACGGGCTGAATACGTGAATTATTATAAGGCGTTAACCGCTAAATCGATGACCTAGTCCGGCGGTGGTCTCTGTGCTAGCGGAGAGCGGGAAAGGTTAATTTGTTTCTACTACTACTACTATTATAAATGCTATAGTTTGTAAGGATGGATGAGTGGATGGTGAGTTTGTTACATTTTCACGGAAAACAATAGAACCGATTTGGATGTAAATTAGATTGAAACTGTAGCGATAGCTCGTTTCATACAATTGAGGTTACGATCTTGCAATGGCGAAGATACATACATATACTAGCGACATCTAATCGTCACTAAAGAACAACGAAGGTACAAAATTCTGAATCGAGCTATTGTCGTTCTTTTGTCCTGGGCCCTAAAGCCTGTTTCGCGGGGAACTTTACAAACATACAATTAACGGACACAGTGAACACCCAGACTCGAAACAACAATTTATGAATCTCACATAGTGATGTATCTTGTGGGGATCGAACACACAGCAGTCTCAGTGCAGTGTCACGTAATTACAATAGAATCGTAGAAATTCTCAGCAACGCTAAATATTCGGTAAAATCTGGTTAAACTATACAACGGCAATCGGGTTCACAAAGTGAAGTTTAGGTGCAACCCCAGATTATGTTAGGACGATAAAGATGATGATGACAAGTTCTCAGCAACTGCCGTCGCGCTGTAGTCCATCAGGAAATAACCCAGCTTAGTGTAAATATTCATCCTCTACTTGTAGAACACACTCTGATGACATCTAAAAGACACCAATAGCATTACAAAGGACCTCATGGAAGATCCTGAATCGCGCTTATAAATCGCGCTTATTAATGGCTTGACGTTAATTTCTCTCTCTTTGTGTCGATTCCTCATTTCTGAGGGTCGCGACCTCCCTTCAGGATGTCTTTTATAATGGTCTTCCATTTATTGCGATCCTGAGCAGCTTGGATAGCATTATGGATTCCGGTCTCGAGGGTGTTGCGAATTTGATCGGTCCATCGTGTGGGGCTGCGTCCTCTCGGTCTTCGTCCTTCGATTTTGCCAGTTATTGTAAGTCTCTCTAGGTTGTCAGGATTACGCCTTGCAATATGCCCGAAGTATTCCAGAGTGCGGCGGAGGCAAATGGTCGAGAGTCTGATGGTGATCCTGAGCTGCTTAAGTATTGAGACGTTTGTCCTGCGCGCATACCATGGTATTCGTAGTATTTTGCGCCAACACCACATCTCGAAGGCGTCAATACGTCTGCGGTCAGCTGCTTTTAGGGTCCACGTTTCAGCGCCATAAAGAAATATAGGGAAGACGAGTGTGTGTACTAGTTTTATTTTAGTTGTCGTAGTGATGCTTCTGTCATTCCAGATCTTTAGGAGCCGTGTCATAGCTGTTTTAGCCATGCCGATTCTGCGCCGCACTTCTTTCTCCGATGAGCCGTTACAGCTTATACATGAACCCAAGTAGGTGAACTCATCGACGATGTCTAGTTGCAAGCTTCCTGTGGGTTCCAATTGTTTGGATCGATCTACGATCATCACCTTCGTCTTAGTTTTATTCATAGAGAGGCCTACTTGTTGACTCGGCCATCTCGCATTCATTTGCAGCAAACAGCGTAGTATCATCAGCGTATCTGAGGTTTGTGATTTTCTTGCCTCCTATGCTAATACCACCCTCCCATCCCTCGCAAGATCGTCTCATAATATGTTCGCCGTAAATATTAAACAAAATCGGGGATAGAATGCAGCCCTGTCTGACTCCTTTTCCGAACTTGAAAGGCTCCGACAAGGTTTGATCAATTCTGACTACCCCACGGCTATTCGTATATAGGGAGCTGATGAGACCGATTAAGTGCTGGGGTACCCCAAACTCAGACAGAACCTGCCACAAGCAAGACCATCTGACACAGTCGAAGGCCTTACTGTAGTCTATGAAGCACATGATAACAGGCGTGTTGAACTCGTAGCACTTTTCAACGATCTGGCGGATGTTAAGAATTTGCTCGCGGGTACCTCTTCCCCTGACAAAACCCGCCTGCTCCTGAGGTATTTGCCAGTCCAAAAAGTGACGTAATCTGGCATTAATTATGTGAAGCATAACCTTACTGGCATGGGAGATGATAGCGAGAGTGCGATAGTTTCCGCACTTCCTCGTGGAGCCTTTTTTGTGGAGTGGTAAGATTACGGATTCTGACCAATCTTGAGGCCACTTGCCGGTTCGCCAAACCATGTCACAGATACGGTGTAGTACGTCAACAGCTGTGTCCCCGAGTGCTTTCAAAACCTCGGCTGTAATCATGTCAGGACCCGATGCCTTTTTGGGTTTCAGACGCTTTATGGCAGCGTCGATTTCGCTTCTGAGTATCGCTGGTTCCTGACCTGAGCCAACTGGGTGACATGCGTAATCCGAGTTATTGGCCAGTGGATCTTTGTACAGTTCCTCACAATATTCACGCCATCTATGGGCTACGTGGTCCAGCTCATGTATTGCGTTGCCTTGCTCGTCCTCCACCACCCACGATTTTGGTTTAAACTCTCTGCAGAGCAAGCGAACTTTCTTGAAGAGATCTGCTGTTTGCAATTTAGTTGCATGTCTTTCAATGTCAGAGCAGATGTTGTTGATGAAACCGTTTTTGTCTCGACGACAACTGGCTTGGATTTGTTTATTTAGTTTGCTGTAGGCATCTCTAGCTTGGTCACTTTGTAACCCCAGACTTTTGATTTCCTTTCTTCGTTTAATGAGGTCCCAAGTGTTGACGTTAATTTACTTACACTCAATCTACAAAAAACTAAATTTATAGCGTTTGCCCCCAATACCCTTTCACAACCAGCATCGTATTTTATAAAAGCATACACATGTGGGTTTCCTAATGGTTGCGACTGCAGCTGTTATTCAATTACTCCTACCAGTAGCATAAAATACCTAGGGATAATATTGGACAGTAAATTATTTTGGAATTTGCAAATAGTTCAAATTGTCTCCCGGTCTCGAAAGTTACTGTACGTATTCAAAAAACTAAGAAGTTCTACAGACTTAGATACCATGACGACGGTCTACTATGCTCTTATTCAAACAATTTTAGGCTATTGCATTATATCTTGAGGTGGTACTTGTAAATCGTTCATGATTCGTCTTGAGAGAGCCCAGAGATGTATATTAAAGGTAATGACTGGTAAGCCTAGAAGATTTTCTACTTCTGAACTCTATAGTCTGTGTAAGATACTTACGGTTCGACAATTATATATACTCCAAGTCACTTTGCGCAAGCATAGTGAAATAGCGTACGATGTAAAGTTTGTCAAAGAAACGCGCAGATCTGACCGAGTATGTACAATTAAAATGCACAGAACTACCTTGGCATCTCACCAATATTACTTTTAAGCCCCAAACTTTATAATAATCTTAATAGGGAGCTCAATATATATCCATTGACTGTTGCAATGGCCAAGCTCAAACTCACAGGATGGCTTCTTTCTCTAAACTATGACCAATGTGAAGACATCATTACATGAAATATTAAACATAAAAATTTCACACTCATATCACACACACATACATAACTATCACCCAGTCACTCACACACCCATACACATGCCTCTCACAAGTCACCACTCATACTAATATCTAGTTACAAATCATACAACTATCCATAGATAACATCAATTAATACTAAAATATTAAATGTGAATTGCTTATCTTTCTTACCTTTATAAGTATTCGGATGTGGGCGTTAATGGCTACGACACAGTTTATACTACTGTAGCCATTACGGTTTAAGCTTTGTATAATTGTATAAGGTGTTTAATAAACAAAAAAAAATAGCCCCAAGCATCCATAGAACGGCGGTTCTATGGATGCTGACGGTGGATGTCGATCCACCTGGTACGACTAACTAGTTAATTAACCCCACGTTATTTCCTTCGAAAGTGTTTCGAAGACAAAGACATTTATTGCTTAAATTGTGTAGGTATATGAAATGTGTTCTTAAAATTAGATCTTGTTTCAACAGTCTACCCTGTCGGGCATTGCAATAGCACAAATAAAAAGTAAATTTTATAATTATAGACATAACAATATGATCTTGATTTAACAAAGTTTGGTATTTTCCATTGTATCACTTGAAAGCAAAATACTTTTGCATGTCGTAAAAAGCGGATTTAATTAACCATTTTTTAAGACACTTTTAAACAATTTGCCTTACAATTTTTTTATTTCTACAGGTAGATGGTTGAAAAATCTAATCGCTGTTATATATGCACTTTTATAATAAATACTGTTTTTTATATTTGTTAAATTTATGTTATGTTTATATTTACTGCGTATATTAGGTTTGGAATTACACTTCAGCTCAAAAAACGTGATGTTAGTACTTTATTACATATATATCGATGTGATGTTATTTTTTACAAGTAGACAAAGCTGCAAAATGTAAATACCTGTTAGTGTAAGCAAACCCTTTTCACAAAAAACAGTTCTAAGCGATTCTATATTGTACATATTATAGATAATGCGTAAACATCTCTCTTGTAAGAAAAATATAGATTGGATTTCACATGAATTTCCCAGTATAAAATTCCATAAGTTAACAGAGGATAAACGTAACCAAAGTAAGCAGTTTTAGCAATCTTTAGGGAAGCTGTTTCAACAAGTATGGACAAAGTGTAACAGTAAGATGATATTTTTTATTGACTTTCTCTATATGACGTTTCCGATTTAAGTGGTGGTCTATAGTGACCCCAAGAAAATTTATTTGTTCTACTTCTTCAACCGAAGTATTTGAATGATTTATATTTAATAGTGGCGGTTTATATTAAATTTATGATTCCTAAATTGCATTAGCTTAGTTTTTGTAAGGTTAACTTTCAAATTGATGGATGCTAGCCAGCTGGTTACTGTCTCTAGCGTACTGTTTATTTCAATATTGTATTCTTGTTCACTCAAACTGTCATTACAAATAAAAATAGTTGCGTCATACGCATACATTACGCACAAACGTTTTATTTTGTTAGGGAGATTGTTTACATAAACCAAAAATAATAATGGTCCAAAAATGCTGCCCTGCGGTACCCCTAATAGAACATTTTCAATGCTTGATTGCGTAGAAAGTAGCGACTTGGATTTTTTCTCATAGTGCTCAATAACTGAAGCTTGCTTTCTATATCTTAAATATGATTCTATTAAATTATTTGCAACTCTCCTGATGCCGGTGTTTTCTAACTGATGTAAGAGAATTTCGAAATCTACGCAGTCGAATGCTCTAGACATATCCAGGTATAAAGCGGTACACCTTTTCTTTCTATTTATCCCATCAAATATGCTTTGAAAAAGTTTGAAAATTGCTAACGATGTGCTTTTATTTTTTTGGAAGCCAAGAAAAGTTACTTCTATCAATATTCAATATTAAATATTTTATTGCACTCCATAAGTTTCATAACGTTGTTACAATATCACAGTAAGCAATACATTATGAGTACGTACGTCAAAAGGCAAAGTACATGCCGAGAGTGCAGTTACTGGAGTCACGCCGTAATGTCAATTTCAAGGCGTTTGTGGTGCGTATCCCGACCTGCTATCTATGTCGCAGGCATTTTGTATGATTCCGCCGTTTACATACGGCGTCGTCAGTTTACAAATGCTCGCGGTTATGTAAAATGCCGAAGGCAAAATGTATATTGCCGCTTCATTATATATCATGCCTAAACATTTAACTGACGATTCAAACGCCGTCTACATAATGCCGCGGCAAATTGAAGTATTTAGTTCTGTTTTTTACCACACGCGTCGCTGTTGGTCAAAACAAACAAAATGGCGTCAAGTAGTAATATTGTGACACAAAAAGTTATTGAAAACAGTGCAAATACTACGTGTTCAAAAGAGTTTTTACCAAATCATTGTGATTTTAAAGACATTTATTACAGTGAATTAAAAAAGATTTACGATTCCCAAACGGGATTAATAAAAAAACCGTAGATAATTGACAAGGTTTTTTTAGGTTATCCGGCACCTAAAAAATGCTAAGGTGTCCATGGAATCTGGTTAGCGGAAAACTCCTGCAGAGTATTACTGGTCAAAAAAATATGAGGTAATGAGTATTAGTGATGTGGACTACCTTATTTTAAAAAAAGATAGCCCTGACAGTCCAACAGCGCGTGTAATACCGTTAAAAGAATATTACGACATATTGTTAGATAGTCATAGAGGCTGCGGACATGGTGGTCGAGATAAAATTCAGTATCAAATTAAGGATCGATTTATTATTGTGTGAAAAGCAATCGACTTATTTGTCTCATTATGTCTTGTCTGTGAATCCAAACGTAACATTCCAAAGAAAGGTATCGTAGTTCAACCAATTATATCTCTAGATTTTAATGAGCGGGGACAAGTCGATCTAATTGATTTACATTCAGCACCAGATGGTAAATATATATGGCTACTCAAATACCAGGATCACAGCACAAAATTTATACATCTAAGACCACTCTGTTCAAAAAAAGCAAGTGAAGTTGCCACTGAATTGCTAAAAATATTTTTAGAATTTGGAGCACCATATATATTGAATTAATGAAGTTGTTCAAGTCAATACTTTGAAAAACCAGACTCCAAATTTTGATTCTGCCAAAAATACAGTTATCATTTCAAATACCAGTAATGAAAACGAGTCACAGACTTTGATAACACATGAAGCACCTGTCATAAGTGAAGTTTCTTCCATCACTATGTTGCCAGTAGAAAGTAGGAATTCAGTTTTAGATAGCTCTTATGACGTATATCCCAAAAGTGTAACAGATGATTCTCAAGACTATTCTGCACAAATCGAAAACAGTTCTGTCGTAAAATATTCTAACGAACTAATTAAGTTGCCTGTACCAATTAACGCCTCCATCAATACTACTAATACCAGTACTTCTATTGAATATCCACTTGAGATATCAAACACCGATAGCACCGTTGTTTTACGAAATTCTATAGAAATGCAGGATTCAAACGAGATTTCGACCCTTGGAAATGACTTCAGATGCATTGTATGTAAAGACGGGACTAGTGGTGCCCATCAATGTTGTTCTTGCCTTAGACCGGTTCACACTATTTGCGGGGAAACAATTGGTAACAAAGGTTACGGCGCGAGTGTTTTTTTTTGTGTGAGATGTGTAAAAGAGAACAGGACATACAATCAGAGAGGCATAAATCACATCAAGGCGTAAAACGAGCGGCGGAAAAAATTATTACTGATACGGCTAAGAAACTTCCAGCTTTAGATATAGGAGATAGCGTATATCTTAACGTTCCAGAAATTGATAGAGGTCCCATAGATGCTAAAAATATATCCGGAAAAGCATTGGATATGAGACACGGCGTTTACCAAATTGGCACAAGTAATGGAATAATTAAAACCGGGTTTAACCGACAAGAATTAAAAATATCTTAAAGGACGAGTCGAGTTCCTTCATGATACGCATTACCGTTATTTAAGGTCATCAGAAAATAGAAACTTTTAAACACTCGCGTTGCATGTTTAAGAATATATATATAGACGGGAATTAACGCGAACATGCAAATTAGGTATTTACATACCTTATTTTGCTTGACGTTTCGAGACGGTTGCACGTCCCGTGGTCGCAAGCTGACTGGTGTGGCGATGTCACGTCTCCGAGTGCGGGGTAGAAGATTCTATTTCTACCCCCGAGTCGTTGATATTCGAAGTACCGGCGCAAAACACACTAACCGTATCTGTATATTGAACATTCGCCGACTGCGCGTTAAAGTGGGGTGTTGTTAGCCGAATTACAGGATTCCACGCCGATGACAATTTGAAGCCCTCTTCCCGATTGAAATTTTTATGTTTTCTGATTTCAATCGCTTCACGCACGACTCTTGGGTAAAAGTGCCGTTCCGTGGAGAGGACTTGGGGACGATGAAATTCAATCCAGTGATTGGTGCCCGATTGAAGTAAATGTTCCGCAATCGCCGATTTGTTCGTTTGACGGTTCTTTACAGCTGCGATGTGCTGTGAATGAATATAGGTATATTAAGTATGTATATAATATATAGCTTTGTTTACTTTGTTTACACATGCAACTACCGATTTTCTCCTACCAATAATATTTCCATCCAAAGGTTGCCTGGTAGAAATCGCTTTCAGCGATAAGGCCGCCCTTCGTACTATAGTTAGTTATAAAATCTCTAATAATGTTTTTAATGTGTACAATAAAGTGTAAATAATAATAATAATAATATCGTCAAAGAAATACCTCGAAGAAATACCTCAAAATATAATATCCTTAAGAGAAGCTGTTTTTAAAGAATCTTTGTTTGGCAGTCAAGGCTTTAGCAAATGCTTATGCAAGGCGGCTAGAAGACAGTGCCAAAAAAACCGATGCGCATGTTTTAAAAAGAACGTTCTTTGTGGGTCTAAATGTCACTCAAGTTTAACATGCGCAAATAAATAATTATTGATTTTTCTATTACTAAGCGCCCACCAATTATTATTTTTATATTCTTTTTCAATGCTTTCAGTTGCTTTGAATATTTTTACACGACTGCCAAAAAGGAGTGTAATGTTCTTAGCGTTCGTGTATGTAGGTATGTGAGTTTCTTTATGTTAGAATCCTTACATTATCCCGAGTGAAAAAGGCTATATTTTTTATATTTTAGTTCTCATTTGTGATAGTCGTGTTTTTTAAATTATCTACTTCTTTTTATTTGCTTAGTTAAGTAGTTTTAGTAAATATTAAGTAGTTTCGTTGAAATAGGGCTTTCAACACGCATACCGAACAAAGCAGAACATACAATTTAGATTGATTTAAAATTGGTGCACAAATAGTTTAATTTCTTTTAAAATATCTTTATTTGGTAACGTAGAAAATATAAGACTTTAAAATATGATTAATGTACCCGCCTATTTGATTTTATTTGAAAATGCCATATTAACCTAAGAATTTTTATATTATTTTATGAGTATTTAGTTTTTTTATAATTAAGGCTCTAGACATACGGTCTGCATTTTAACTGCACTACTACTGCAAATTTGCAGTTAGTTCGAAAGCAATACAACTGCAAACCAACTGTACAGTCCGATTGCACGGTTGGTTTGCAGTTTCATTGCAGTCGTATCCAAACTGCAAATTTGCAGTCGGAGTGCAGTTTAAGTGCAGTCCGTCTGTAGAGCCTTATATGTCGTTTTTGTTACTTAAATATTTTAACTAAGTACTTTAAGAAATCTTCATTAGTACCTTATTACTGAAATAAAGTCTGATTTGTCCGAACTGTTTTTTATCATAGTCACCCTAAAACTACAACCAACGTCGAAATTATAACAATCGTACGAGTTGTCATTTTGCCTTCGGCATATTACATAACCGCGAGCGTTTGTAAACTGACGACGCCGTATGTAAACGGCGGAATCATAATACAAAATGCCTGCGACATCTACATGTCGTCATGAAGGAGGACTTTTGGGCGAAGAGTGTGGTGTTCCGTCACTTCCGCGGACAAGTGCCACATGAACGCACAGCATCATCGTGACAGTTTTATTAACATAGTTCATAAGTATACTTACTAACAAAAATTGTATATTGTATGTATTAGCCTTCTCAGCATTGTTGGCAAATTGTATGCAAAGGTACTGATTGAAAGAGTTATGAAAGTAACCGACAAGAAAATATGGGATGTACAAGCGGGATTCCGAAAGGGTATGGGATGTACGGATCAGGTTTTTTCCTTGCAAAGCATAGCTGAAAAGTTTTTGGCCAAAGGTCAAAAGGTCTACGATAAAGTGGTGAGTAATGAAATGTGGTCAGTGCTGTCAATGAATGGGGTGGACAGCAGCCTCATTCGAGCTCTGAAATCCCTTTATGAGGATTCTAGAGCTTGTGTGAGGATAAACGGGGCATACACTGACTGGTTTACCATCAAGAAAGGTGTAAGACAGGGATGTGTAGCGTCGCCGTGGCTGTTAAACCTCTTCATGGACAGTTGTTTGCAAGATTTATAACCTAGTGACTGCGGATTAAGGATGAATGGGTTACTCGTCAAATGCCTCCTTTATGCTGATGATCAGGTAATACTTGCATCTTCAGCGGAGGAGTTGCAGGAGATGGTAACAATCTTGCATGGTGCGTTAGAGAGGAAAGGAATGAAAGTGAATGTAAGTAAAACGAAAGTTGTGGTTTTTGAAAAGGAGGAATGCGTTACTGCTTGTAATGTTTTGATCGATGGACAGCGAGTGGAACAAGTGAATGAGTTTGTTTACTTAGGTACGTTGTTTACAAGAGGTGGTAAGAATGAAGAAGATATTGAAAGAAGAGTTAATGCAGATAATAGTGTGAATGGAGCTCTGAAGGCGTTTATGATCAGTCAAAACGTGTCCAAAAAGGCACGTTTGGCTGTGCATAGAGGGGTGTTAGTGCCTACCCTTATGTATGGTAGTGAAAGTTGGGTATGGCAGAAGAGACTTGAAAGTAGAATAAATGCTGTAGAAATGAGAGCACTGAGAAGTATGTGTGGTGTAGCTTTGACCGACAGAGTAAAGAATTGTGTGATGCGAGAGTAGTGTGGGGTAAAAGAAGATGTAGAGACAAGCATCGAGAAAGGCATGATAAGATGGTTTGGGCACATGGAGAGGATGGATGACGAAAGACTGACAAAGAAGATATATAAGGCAAGTGTGAATGGGACAGGACGAAGGGGAAGACCTAGGCGGACGTTCCCTGACCAGATTGAAGACATCCTAAAAACAGGATAGGTCAGAAGTACCCTAAACAGAAGAGCATGCATGAGAAACTTGATGGGAGTGAATGAAGCAAGAGAGGTATGTCAGGATCGTTGCAAATGGCGTTCCGTAGTCTCTGCCTACCCCTCCGGGAAACAGGCGTGAGTCTATGTATGTATGTATGTTAATTCTGTAAGGTATCCATTGTCTAGTACCCATAGTACAAGCTCTGCTTAGTTTGGGACTAGATGGTGTTGCGTGTATTATATGTATTGTGTCTAAATCTTCCGTGCTTGTGATAAACACAGTAAGTGCCTTGAAGACAGTTTAGAGAAAATCGCGCTTAAAGTTTTTTTCTTTATTTTTAGCATTTCTGCCTTAATATAGATAAAATCTAAGTTCTTACAAATGTATAACGTAAATATAGGCATGTTTTAAAGGTGTTCTATTTTATTTTTTAATTACATGTAATAAATGTGTTGTAAATCTTAAAAATACATATATTTATGTTAAGTAATGAAGAAAATAAATAAAAACATTTTCTTATTATTACTACAGTAAGTGTGTGACTTACTGTAACTATCTTTAGTTATAGGTACATACTGTAACAATGATTATGAAATAAGATAAATGTTTAAATAGAATAACAAATATGATATTTTTTGCTTACAGTATAGTCGCGTAGGTATTTCTAGCGAAACAATTATTTGTACGGTGCTATTTTGAGCTTATGAAATAAAATCTACAGCGTACATAGCCGAATTTTCCAAGTATTAAATTGTTAGTGGCTGTTTACTGCAGCACAAATAATCAATTCGCATGATTTGCCGTCATTTTCGTCCATTAAGTCAGCCGTAGGTAGATAATCCTATTCACCCTATACTAACGTAACTGAAACGAAAAGTGAAATACCTACGCGAGTTAGTCCTCTCGTCGGATTCTCGCCGTTCTGATCCCAGCCCGGGGCGGTTCTAACTAAACTCATTTGTTTTCGATATCGGCTGCACAGCCTCTACTACATTTTCTTCACTTCATCCACGTCACGGGAAATGGTTTTCGTGAGCGGCGTTGGCACATAGATCAATAAGGTAAGAGGGGTCATACAGTTTTTTACCTTTAGGTAGTTGTTTTGTAGCTGTAGTTCATGATTCATCGTGTTTAAAGAGGATACTTTGGACATACTGCAAACTAGTGATGTCTATATTTCAGTTCGTGGACAATAAACAAAATTCATTAGCCGTAAAATTCTGCTCAACTACTGTCGACGAAAAGTTACAGATTTTTTTTTGATCCGGTGATTATTACGGATTGGTATAAAATGTTTAAAATTCAAAAGCTTTTTAATTCTGGCATACTCGAGGGTAAAACGCCACAGACGTGGAACAGAAGTCTGGTGGTGCTTTTCTTCAAGAAGAACTACAGACCCATCTCACTTCTGAGCCACGTCTATAAGTTGTTTTCAATGGTCATCACAAACCGTCTTGCGTGCAAGCTAGACGACCTCCAGCCTCCCGAACAAGCCAGTTACCGTAAAGGCTATAGTAGTACTATAGACCACATACATACGCTGTGGCAGGTTACACAGAAGTCCGAAGAGTATAACATGCCTCTATACTTGGCGTTTGTGGACTATGAGAAAGCCTTTGATTCGATCAAAACCCGGGCAGTGCTGCAGTCTCTCCAACGATACCTAATCGACTATCGATACATCGTAATGCTTAAGTGTTTTTATGAAAACGCCACCATGTCAGTCCGCCTCCAGGACCAGAGCTCGAAACCTATTCGACTATAGCGAAGACTGAGGCAGGCAGATGTCATATCTCCGAAACTGATTACCGCTGCCCAGGAAGACGTTTTCAAGCTTCTGGGAAGGACTCGGCATCAACATCTATAGGAGAGTACATCACTCACCTTCGATTCGCTGACGATATCGTATTCATGACCGAGACCACGGAAGACCTCGGCACAATGCTCGGTGGCCTTCCAACAAGTACATAGGTCTTAAGATGAACATGGACAAGATGAAGATCATGTCTAACTACCATGTCGTGCCTGCCCCTATCCAGTTTGGGAACTCTACACTCGAAGTTGTTGACAAGTATATACCTAGGACAAATGTTCCAGTAAGGTAGATCCAATTTCGAGAAAGAGGTCAATCAGCAAATCTAACTCGGTTGGGCAGCGTTCGGAAAACTTCGGCATGTCTTCACTTTTATAAATTTACTACTTGCTAAGATGTATTCATACATCTTAGCAAGTCGTAAGGGTAAATATTATTAATTGTTTTTCGAGATACATACTTTCGTTTCGAGTCCCCGGCATTTCTGCACTGTTGTAAGCGCTTTGTTCACTCAACTGTTTAGGGAGGTCGAGAACACTAACCAAAACACTGTGCTTCAATATGCAAATTCTTGCAAAGAAGTTTAAAGAACCAAACATTTGGCATCAGTCTTCTATGAAGCATTTACCGTGTATATCTTAACGTCTAGGCATGTCATTTCTTCAGAAATAATCTATGTAAGCGGTATCACCGAATTGTCGCTGCGCGGGGTAATATACAGACTTGATGGGGGATCCGCGAGGCGCCGCGGGTATGTAAATGGTATGAGTCGTGTACGTGTAGAGGTGCCTAAATAAGGCTCAATACAGATCTTTCTAGTCGTTTAGTTTCTTTATTGGTGACTCATACACGCTTGCTTATTTATATAACATCATTGAGATAGGCAGACACGTATTACGGCTATATTGCGTCAGTCATTTTTCTATGTAATAAGATGCATATATTTGTCGTTTACTAAACGTATTGAATTTTGCGATCAAGTCCTAAAATTGAACAAATTCTAATGTTGGATTCTAGAACCAGTCTCATCATACAATTTTACTAAAACGGGTCTTATTCGCGATATTTAATTAATTTAAGGTATAAATACCTATGTTTTACCGACGTTTCGGCCGTCTTACAACAGCCTTGGTCGCGGCAGGACTGATGTCATCTCAGCGTCGTCCTTGTGAAGCGCGGGTTTCGGCAGCTACCCTCACTTGCTTTTTATTTTTATCCGAACTGTCGGTACGTTGACACACAACACTTATGACGTCTACACACTGATGAGCTGGGTTACTGCGGCGGGGTTTACATTTGTTGATTACCGGATTCCAAGTTGCAGACAGTCTGTATCCATCCTCCCGGTTGAAATTTTTATGCTTTTTGATTTCAACCGCTTCACGTACTATCCTGGAGTAATAGTGACGATCGGTAGATAAGACCTTTGGTTGATTTAATTCGATCCAGTGGTTTGGTCCAGACTCCAACAAATGCTCAGCTATGGCAGACTTGTTAATTTGCCGGTTGTTTACAGCTGCGATATGTTCCTTGATCCTTTCAGCGATGGTTCGTTTGGTCTGTCCGATATAGGAACTACCACAACTGCAGTTGACCTTGTAGACGCCAGGTGTTTGTAGAGGAATGACATCCTTCGGGGTGCGTAGATTGTGTGCTTCCTTGGAGAGCGGACTGTATACAGTCTTTATGGAGTATTTCTGTAGTACTATTCCAACTTTGTCCGTCACTCCTTTTATGTAGGCATGTAAGCCGGTACTCTACTTACTTCCGGTTTACGGTCCTTCCTCTTCAGACGTGGTATCTTCTTGTTGAATCCGTTGCACCTAAGTACCTCCTGAACTTGTGACAGCTCACTGTTCAAATGTTCAGGGTCACAGAGGTCATACGCTCCGTTTACTAATGAAGTCACTACGGATTCCAATGATGGGTGATGATGCGAGTATGCATTGAGATACCTATCTGTGTGTGTCGGTTTCCTATAAACAGTGTGTCCCAAGGTACCGTTTTCCCTCACTGTCACTTTTACGTCGAGAAAGGGTAATGACCCGTCTGCCTCCATTTCAAATGTAAATCTATTATTAGGGTGTATGGAGTTTAAGCTTTTTGCGAACTGTTCTACGTCTTGCTTGTCGCCCTTCATGATACAGAATTAATCGTCGACATACCTCTTCCATAGCTTTACATTTGATCCCTGCATGTCTATGGATTCCTCGAAGTACTCCATCCAGATGTTGGCCATTACCGGTGCTACTGGGCTACACATAGCCACTCCGTCAATCTGGAGGTAATGTTGTCCACGTTATAGGAAATAGTTTGCTTCCAAACAATTTTTAAGTAGAATAGTATATTTGTCAGACAGACCGTTTGCCCTTAGTTTTCTCTCAACGACCTCAAGGCAATCCTGTACTGGAACATTGGTGAAGAGATACTCCACGTCAAAATTCACCTCATCACTTCGTTTGGTTCCTGTTTCACGCTCTTGATAATTTCAATAAAGTGACGAGAGTCCTTCACGAAAGATGCCGTCTTACCTACCAACGACTGCAGTACCTTGCTGATGTGTTTCGCCAAACCATATGTAGATGAGTTTATTTGACTTACTATTGGTCGCAATGGTACGTTAGTCTTTTGGACTTTAGGCAAACTGTATATCTTTGGCGGCTGCACGATTTGAGGTTTGTGTAGACGTTCAAATTCATCTTCCGTCAAAACGTTTTTATGGTCCTTAATAAAAGCTCGAATGCGTTTCGTAACTCTGGCTGTCGGGTTATAGGACAACGGCTTATATATTAGTGTCTCACTTAACAGATTCCGTATTTTGCTATCATAGTCAATAGAGTTCATCACTACAGTGGCGTTACCCTTGTCGGCCTTCAGCACTAAAATATTCGTGTTCTCATGCAACGATTTTAATGCCTGACGCTCTTCTGTGGAGACATTGGTAGTAGCGCCATCTACCTTTCTATCGAGAATTAATGACATCAACGTCAATCGTTCTTCGCTTGCTTGTCCAATGCGAGCGATCCTTTGTCTCCTTCGCTCCCCTCCCAAGGCACGCCTACGGAACACTGAACAGTCTAGAATAATCCGTGTCGCGCAGAGCACATGTACCGCACCGCCATATTTTTTACCACTTTATACCTAAAACTCAACAAACCGCCCGCGAGTGAAGTGTAGTGAAACTGTATAATTCTGGGTTGGATCCAGACGGAGTGAGAAGCGCAGCTTCAGGATTCCCGAAGAGACACCAGGCGGAACCATTTGCAAGGAAAGAGGAATGACGTACAAGGTAAGGCGTATTCCCACACCCCCGTCTCCTATCCTTCCCATGAACCCATTTTCATTCACTTTCTCATTTCCTAGTCGATAAGAACCCACATCCTTACAGTCCACAATATTAATAATTTTCCCAAATCGCCTAGGAACATTCGGTTCGCCGAAACATTTTTTGGTCCTTCGAGCCGGATTCATTTGCGTTTTATACGTAACCTCTCGCTTATCTCACTTGCAGTTATAGCACCTAGCTATACTCCTAATCCATTTACATAACCGTTACATGGTTATTTCCGCACGCATCAGTAGGTAATATACTTTTATGTAGCTATCTACTTACCCAATTATTATTTCTGGAACTATCATAGTTGTCTTGTAAATCTCATATTTCAAGCACCTTTTAATTCCACCGCCTTAAAGTGTTGCCTACTTAGGTAAAATAATAGGTACTTTAGGACTGGGTTGCACCATCTTACTTTAACAATGACAAAGAGCGCAACATCTGTCAAAGTACCGGTTATGCAAAAAATGAGTTGCACCACTTGACAATACTTAAAATGACGTCATAATTTTACGTTAACTGTAACCGCCCGATGTTGACCGGTTAATGTTATTGTTAAAGTCATATGTCTATTGTTCTATTGTTGATATGCATCGAATATAACCACAAAAAATGTCACTGCTTCGAGAAATACTCGCAGAAGCTAGTTCTTCTGAAGACGAATGTGATTTAGACTAGATAAGTGTAACGGTCTGGCCACGGACAATTCGCTGAAGCGAAAATTTGCGCGACGCGACCGGCGACGCGACTTGCGACTGAATCAAATGTATAGAAATGTTCGTACGGCCCTGTCACGACCTACAGCGGCGGGCGGCAGCGGCGAGCGTTTTCGATGTACATGGCGCGCGTTACTCCGTTGCGGCCGCGCGCCGCGAGAATAAACGCGCTATCTACATCGCCCCTGCCGCGCCGCTCGCAGCTTAGACCGATCTCGTGAACAGGCCCTTAGCATGCCACGCGCAGCAGCGACCAGTGACGCGACCGGAAAATAGCACCGAGCGGCACCGCGGTGAGCGCTCAAAGATCGCCGCCGCTCTCATAAGTTGTTAGACGATTATAACGCAAGATTGCTTTCTACTAATCCTGATGAAAAGTCGAATTATCAGGCGTACACCTCATTCGAGGATCTTTATTGTATCATCAAGCGAATACAATCACAATTGGAGGGTAAATATTTAGCACAGCCCGTTTCTGCAGTTCGGACGCCGAGATTACCGCCAATTGAGCTCATGTCATTCGATGGCGATATACGAAATTGGCCGTTATTCTATGCGAGTTTTAAGTCTACAGTGCACGATAATGGTTCTCTGACAGATGCTGACAGGTTGTATACTATTTAATAGGTAAACTGTCACCAAAGGCCCAGTCCGTATTTGCAGGTGTCACACCCAGTGCTGAGAATTATCAGGTCATATTTCAGTCACTACTTGATAGATATCAAGATACTCGTGTTCTAGCGTCTACTTACTTTGATCAAGCTTTAAATCTTAAATTGTCCGGTGCCGCGTCTGTCTCGAATTTCCAGCTGTTTATAGACAACTTTGTTACCGCAGTTAATTCTCTTAAAAACTGAAAATTAGAAGATCTTTCCGACTTTATGTTTCTTCAACTCGCTTTAAAAAAGTTTGACACTGAAACAATTCGCACATTCGAGATGCCGGAACGCAACAATAAAATACCTACACTAGATAGTTTTATTTCTTCATCAAAGATCAGTGTCGAATATTTCATAATACGCAGTCTAGTTCATCTAGCTCGTCTAATAATAACAATAGCAAACAAAGGTCGAATAAAGCGCGAAATAGTAGTAATAACTCGGTCCCTAAGCCGCAATCTTACGTAACATGCTCGGTATCTAATAATAATAATTCACAGAAGTGTCTGTGCAGTAATAAAGTGCACGACCATTTCTATAAGTGTCCCGCCTTCAATGGTTTAAATCCGACTGATCGTTTCAAGTGCGTAAAAGACAACAAATTGCTTGATGACAAAACTTGCATTAATTGCTTAAGTATAAAGCATAAAACGAGTGATTGTTCTAGTAAGACGAGATGTCGTTCATGTAGTCAGCGACACCACTCATTGTTGCACTTCGATAAAAGTAGTCCGTTGTCAAGCCAAGCCGGTAACCTTGACACACTTACGTCGCATGTGCAGGCCACGATAATTGCGCCTTCCACGTCTCAGAATTAAATATCGTTGTGTACGACATCCATCGCGCGGGCGACACGCACGCGCGGACGGCCAAGCCGCAGTGTATGGCGTCCAAGACGGTTCTGTTAGCGACAGCGCAAGTTATCGTTTATGATATTAATGGATCGCCGCACATGGTACGTTGTCTGCTCGATAGCGCATCTCAGAGCAATTTCATAACTTCGGATTGTTTCAAACGCCTCGGATTGTGGAATAACTTTAAAAATACTGACTTAGTAGTCAAAGGGATCGGCGGTTCAGAAAAACATTGCAAGGGTTCCGTAGATGTTAAAATACATTCGCGTTTTGATAGGAATATTAACTTTAACATTTCTTCGCTTATCGTGGAGCGTATTACGGACACATTGCCGAACGCTAATGTGGACGTAGCATTACTCACTCACCTTGAGTCATTGCCGCCGGCAGACTCGGAGTTTGCGAATCCGGCAGACATTAATGTTTTGATCGGAGCTGCAATATTCCCGCACTTGCTACTAACTAAAGTGGTACGTAGTGAGCAATATAACTTACCGCCCGCTATTGAGACGGTATTTGGGTATGTGATTATGGGTACCGTACCTACGTTACATACTTCGCAATATATTACGTCTTGCTGTTGTTCTGTTCTTCAAAAAAATAATATTGATTCTCTTCTCAAGCGATTTTGGGAGCTTGAAGAGGTTACCGCACCGCCCTCGATGAGCCGTAAGGATCTCGAGTGTGAACAACATTTCCGCGCTACCACTATTCGTGACGACAGTGGCAAATACGTAGTGGCGTTGTCATTCTATGGTGACCCTTATTCGTTAGGCGACTCGTACGCGTTTACATAAAAAAATGTGTAAAGAGTTAATGGAGAATTACAGACCTATTTCTCTAATACCTGTATTTTCTAAGATATTTGAAAAATATTATTATAAACAGTTAAACAAATACTTAGAAAAAAACAACATACTATGTCATGAACAGAAGGGCTTCAGGGAAAATAAAACCATAAACATGGCTATATATGATTTCCTACATGTGGTATTGAATAATATGGATAAAAATATACCGGTGTCCTCTATATTTTGCGATATGACCCAGGCTTTTGACTGTGTACAGCACACTACTCTTTTACAAAAACTTGACGCATACGGGATAAGAGGAAACCTACGTTAACTATTTGAATCTTTTCTTAGTAACCGGACACAAATCACTCAAATAAGCAGTATAAATGTAAAAAAACAAGAAATAATATCTTTATCTGAGGCCCGTACGGTAGTACACGGAGTACCACAGGGGAGCGTTCTAGGACCATTTCTCTTTACACTATATATCAATGACTTTCCTAAGGCTACTATACATACACCCTATGAAATTATTCGCTGACGATAGCACAATCACTATAACAAGTGAATCCCGGGACACTTTTGAAAATGATATAAATAATACGTTAACCTCAATTATAGATTGGTTAAATAATAATAACTTACAAATTAATCTAAAGAAGACATTAATAATGAATTTTAGCCAACGTTTAACAACTTAAAATTTTGACATTAATTATAATAATACCAATATTGACGCAGTAAATACCATGAAGTTTTTAGGATTAACAATCGATAGGGCCCGTAATTGGAAAGCTCATATTCAAAATTTAAGTAAAAGATTAAGCAGTTGTGCATTTGCGTTAAACACTTTATCGCGAACTCTTAGTACAGATACACTACTTACTGCTTATTACGCACTGGCTGAATCAATTATCAGATACGGAATCATATTCTGGGGCAACTCAACAGACAAAGACATTATATTTAAAGCACAAAAGAGATGCCTCAGATCAATGTTTAATTTAAGAATAACGGATAGCTTAAAGTAAGGCTGACTTACTTTAAACAATATAGGATACTTACGTTGCCATCCTTATATACAGGGTGGCGCTTGCATAGCGGCACTTTTTGAACAAAGGCATAGCTTACAACATTCTTAAGCCTTGTACCAAAAATCAATTAAATCGATGCAGTAGTTTAGCCACTTCTCACGCAGTCAAAAGAAGATATGGAAGCTTTATTGAGGTCACTCGAAACAGCGAGCCTCTCCTTCGGATTAGCAATTAACAGGGAGAAAACCAAAATGATGATAGTTGATCGAGCTGAACTGAATCATCCTGATATCACGTCAGTAGCTAACTGTGAAGTGGTTCAGAGCTACGTATACCTCGGCTCAACTATATCCAACGATGGTGGATGTGAAAGCGAGATTCGGAGGAGATGTGCTATAACAAGATCTGCCGTAAGCAAACTTGATAAAGTCTGGAGCAACCATAAAATCACGAAAAGAACAAAAGTCCGTCTCATGAAAAGCCTAGTGTTTCCAGTCCTCCTTTATGCTTCCGAAACTTGGACAATCCGATTACAGGAACGCCGAAAAATTGACGCCCTCGAAATGTGGTGCTGGAGACGGCTGCTTAAAATACCCTGGACCGCACGCCGCACAAACGTTTCCATTCTTAAAGAACTAGAAATAAAAGAGAGATTGTCGTCCACTGTGCAACTACGAATCCTCAAATATTTCGGGCACATCATCCGCAACGAAAACTCCATCGAGCGTCTTGTCGTCCAGGGCCGCGCCGAGGGGAAACGGTCCCGAGGAAGGTCACCCACTCGTTGGACTGACCTAATAAAAACAGTGATGCATAAATCGGTGGTAGAGTGCTCCCGGGATGCACGGAATAGAAGCCGATGGAGACATTTAGCGAAGTCTGCCTGTAAACAAAATCAAGAGACCACGACCACTCTGTCAAGAGTGAACGACTGAAGAAGAAGTTTAGCCACAATATCGATTTTAAGTTCCGCAATTTTTGCACACGCTTTGAGTTCCATACAGCTGATACAAAACGGTCAACGACCCTACATTGCGCGCCGCGACTCGCTAGGTACTACTCACGACGCGACGCCTCGACGTCATCCGAAGCTAGGCTCAGCGCACACAGAACGGAGCGCAGCGGAGAGGATTTTATCAACGCACTTGAAAATAAACTTTAATGTTTTTACAATAAAGTTCATAAATGCTTGAACCTGATAAAAAATATTCGCGCGTCCTCGAAGATACGCGGAAATCCCCGCGCAAAGTCGAGTCGGCGCCCGCGTCGTACGCGTATTTTCAGGGCTTAACGAACTTTCGCGACAAAATATTTACTGTAGAGTGGTAACCCAGAACGTTTTACTCACGCAGGCTCGCGAGGTCGCGCGCAGTCTTGAGCATACGCAATCCGTAAAGAAAATGCCCCGGGGATTATTCCTCTCTGTCTGCGTTGACCCTTCGACGACTTAGGACGATGACGTCTTCGTGCAACGTCGCTTCGCCTCGAAGGTACCTACCTAAGACTCGTCGTAGGTTTTTGCACCCAAGTTAATGCGTAACATTTTTAACAGAACAAAACTTTTGAAACTTCCTAATTACCTTTTCAATAAAGTTACATAATAATAAAATGGATCGGTTCCGCAAGCACGAAAAAATCTGATTAGGTATGCACAGTAAATGCACTACGTGTGACAAGGACAAACATAGTCGAGCCAAATAGAGTTGCCCAATTATGAACAAAATATTGTCAATAGTATCGATAAAAAATACGCACCGTAAAAGTTTTTTGTTTATTGAATCGACATTGATTGTATTTAACGTTAATGTAATCGTCTTATCAATGATAGTATCGATAAAAAATACCTACGCACCGTCAAAGTTTGTTGTTTATTGTATCGACATTGTTTGTATTTAACTTTAATGTAATCGTCTCATCAATGATTGTATCGATAAAAAAGCCTACGTACCGTAAAAGTTAGTTGTTTATTGTATCGTAATTGTTTGTATTTAACGTTAATGTAATCGTCTTATCAATGACTTTACGTTCGAAAATTTCAAAGTGTGGTACAAATAAAGACGACGTTTTTTAATAGGTAAACAATGATAAACATGTAAAGATATTCAATTATTTAATCATTTGAAATAAGTTTATAGGCTAACCTCGTTGGTGGTTACCAATGAGGTTTGCTACAATGTTACAGGCCGCCAAGAAGAACGACATTCCAATAGCGAACACCGGGCTCTGGCGAGGTGAGCATCATTGTTCAAATCGCAGTCAACGAGGAAACAGCTGAACAGGCGCTCGTGGCCACGTGATCGGTGGACGCTAATTTTTGATAGAAATTGTAATTGTTGCGATACCTAATCAATTATACTGTGAATATAGAATAATAACTGAAGTGATGTACAAATGCTGTTTTACTTACCATCTCCTCGCCCGCAAATCTACGCCCGCTCATAATTTGAAGAAACAAACGATAGTAGAAGGATAAAATGGAAAGAATGCAGTAGAAATCCCTTAACCCACAGTCGAAAGACTTTATCAGAAGTGGTTACGAAGGGCAGATGAACAGGAGATGGCATTCGATCATGGAAAGACAGATCTCGTGTGAGTACCTATGATTTTGTTATCAATAACGAAGCGTTTGGACAAAGCCGTTACTAGCAACGTAACCCGATTCTGCTCGTGAAATTACATTCCTGACGATGTTGAAGCTGATATTGCAAGATGGTGAAGAAACACCAACATCATAATTGCGTTATTGGAATCGCCTTAAGCGACGCATTGAAGAGGCGCGCCGCGTTAATATGAAATGTGACGGCCGCATTTTAAGGAATTGCTACTCGCAAGGTTCGGCAAATTGAAGAGGTCATTACTGGATTGATTGTGAACCCAATACATACACCATCATGTAAGCAAGGAGATATCTCTTTAGCAACCTCAACAGAATAACCGACTTACTATGTAATGCGACTGGCCGCAAATACGAATTTGACAACACGATGACAGCTCAATACAATTGTGTCGTGCACCTAGAAAAATATCGCTGAAGAGAAAAATTTGAGAGCTAAAATATCGCGCCGTGATGATGATGAAGGAAACGTGTTTAGTTGCTGATTTATAATTTTACGGATCATGCCACCACCGTGATCATCATAGGCACAAGATGGCAGTACAGCAAATTTAAAGATGGGTGTCGCTGTTATTAAAGTGCTAGAGAGAAGATCACCACTTATTTTCAGATTTCAAAAGATATCCGAGAATATAGTTTAGCGTTTGTGAACTGAAACTAGTAGACGGTATGGTATCCACACCGACTGGTAAGTCAAAGTTCCCCAGAAGTTTTCATTTTACAGCGAGATAAGACAATTCCTGGGTTTGGTCTACATTGGGCATGCGTAAGTACAGCCGCGAAGGGTGAGTTGTGTTCTACACTTATGGTTATAATAGCATGGTATAGTTACTGCTTGAAATATATGGTACCTACAGTATTAAATTTGGGACAACAGAACATTTAGTAGTGTCTCACGACTGAGATTGAGTCTGAATACCACTTGTGAGCTTTGAAAATTCTATCAGTGACACAACTAGTCAGTTTTCGTCAGTATCTTGATGGTCAACATCTTACTATTCAGACTAACAGAATTTCGCTGCTATTCCTTGAAAGCGTCTAAAGCTAAGACAATTTGTCACATGTTCATAGATTGCATCCGTTTCTCTTAGCATAATATGATGTTGCTGTCATGTAGTATGATATTGCTGTCATGTAGTGAGACGTGACTGCCTCCGTGGTCCAGTGGATAGCGTGCGTATATATGGGTTCGATTCCCGGGTCGGGCAAAACTGTAATTAGGTTTTGCCGAATTCTCAGTATGATATGCCGGGTAACGGCAATAGGCTCGTCCGCTATTACGTGGGACTTAACAATTCATGGCGAAATGCGGGTGTAATATTATAGCTCTCCCTACTCCTTCGGGGATACAGGCGTGAGTCTATAGTGAGACGTCAAATGGCATATGCCGAGCTTTTGTCTAGAATATTTTTAGCTCCCTTGTCTTAGTCTGAAACTTTAATTGTGAGTTAGTTAATCTCAAACTCCTTTAGTTTTGAACACTAGACTTTTGTTAAGGTGGTAAATTATGTCAAATTAAACAATAGTTGATTTCAGGAAACCTTAAGTGTCAGTGAGCTAGTCAAATCTGCACATTACAAGGACTGATGCGCGATGGAGCAAGCGTGTCTTAGAGTGAAGAATGCGACTCAGTAAACGTAAGGACGCCCGGCCCCCCTGCTAGGTGGATCGACGACCTGAATAAATTAGCTGGGTTGGACTTGATGCGGAAGGCTGAAGACCGTGTACTGTGGTGAATGTTCAAAAAGGGCCTATGCACTGCAGTGGATTCCGGTAGGCTGATTGATAGGTTACAGGTAAAGCAGAAACAGGCTCCCGATATTCAGAACCTAGCACGAATAAGCCTCTGTTGGATGCAACGGTCTGGTGAAGTGGGCACATGCGTATCTTAAATCAATCCGCTATATGTCATCATACCTACTACCCATGTATCATCTTCGTCCGTTACACGAATAGTGCACGATTGGCGTAGTGGCTGAAGCGACCATCTCACCACTTCACACTGTGCCGAGTGTTGTAAGTTCATTCCTACACGAGACAACACTTTGTGTGGTCCTCAAATACCGCTTCACACTGAGCTGAGTGTTATGGGTTCAGTCCCCATACGAAACACTGTGTGTAACCCACAAATGGTGGCTTAGATGTACTTGAATGTCTGTTGGTTGTATGTTTGTAAAGTCCCCCGCTACACATTATTTATAGCTAGTGCATGGAAGATGACTTAAAAATGTACAGTAACAATTCGTCATAACTAGTTTTGGATAAGTCTCTATGAATAAAAGTAAAGGAGATGAACATGCTGCACTGGATGTGTGGTGTCACGCGGAAGGACCGCATTAGGAACTCCCGCATCCGGGGTAGCCTTCATGTCCGTGACATTGCTGACATACTGCAAGAGTGTCGTCTACACTGGTATGGCCACGTCTTATGTCAAGCGGCATCTTACGTAGGTAACAAATGTCTTGCCATGCTACCTCCGCCGGGTCCCGGTAAACGGGGAAGGCCAAAGGAATGCTGGCTTGACGTCGTAAGGGATGATATGCGTGCCTCCCAATTAACCACCAAGGATGCTGAAGACCGTGCGAAGTGGAGGAGAAATAGCCGGAAAGCGGACCCCGGGCTCCAAAGCGTGGGTTTTGGAGCGCAACCGTGACAGCGCTAAGATGATGATGATGATGAATAAAAGTAAAGCATCAATCGCTTTAACCTTGTTCACAAGTAGGCTCAATAAAACTTGTATGCTTCAGGGTTTTGAAGACCTGGCAGAAATATTTACTACTCTAACCAAGATCTTCGATGAGAATGAAGTGCCTGCGATTAATGGTAACAAAATTGAACAGTCCTAAGAAACCGACGGTGAGACAGCGTCCATTCCTGATGAGAAGAAATCACTGCTGCCAGCGTCGATAGTCTCCACACCGTAGGATGACTCGCTAAGTAATTGTGACTTGAGTAAAGGTATGTGTGTACTTACGTGTGTTGTATAGTAAGTTGTTTAAGTCGATCGGAAGGGCCCAGTATGCCCTGTCCATGACATGAGTTGATCGGAAGGGTCCTGTATGCCCTGTCCATGATTTTAGTCTCTCGAAAGGGGCCTAGTACGCCCGGTCAGCACTCATTTGTTGAAAGGGCCTAGTCAGCTGAGCCTGATAAGCCTGTGTAGCATTTTGGTATTCGGTCTGTAGGACCTGGTACCCCAAGAGGGTGCCATGGTCTATACTATGCCTGTACCATGCTTGGTAGTTGAATGATGGGGCTCCGCGCACCCAATCCAAGTTACTACGCAATAGCGATGTATATCATTCTGGTCAGGAAAAGCCGAGCGAATGTTAATGTGCATCTTTTCTCATTGAACAGGTCTGGAGAATAATGCTGCGTCCTGTCGATGCTGGACACCATGCGCACGAGGTCGTGCGATTCGTCAGAATGGCCGTATAGGCTAACCTCGTTGGTGGTTACCAATGAGGTTTGCTACAATGTTACAGGTCCAAGAAGAACGACATTCCAATAGCGAACACCGGGCTCTGGCGAGGTGAGCATCATTGTTCAAATCGCAGTCAACGAGGAAACAGCTGAACAGGCGCTCGTGGCCACGTGATCGGTGGACGCTAATTTTTGATAGAAATTGTAATTGTTGCGATACCTAATCAATTATACTGTGAATATAGAATAATAACTGAAGTGATGTACAAATGCTGTTTTACTTACCATCTCCTCGCCCGCAAATCTACGCCCGCTCATAATTTGAAGAAACAAACGATAGTAGAAGGATAAAATGGAAAGAATGCAGTAGAAATCCCTTAACCCACAGTCGAAAGACTTTAAGTTATTAATTATTGACTATTTTAGCTCTTTCCGTATGGTATTTTTTAAATGGTCTAATGGGTTCAACAATCTACTTAAGAATTATAATAATTATTTACTAAAACTAAACTACTGAACTAATTGAAGTATGTGCGGCATATTTCATAAACTTGTTTAACTGTGTCGTATTAGCAACACAACTAAGCAATAGCATTATTGTTAATTCAAGTAAGAATGCATAGTTCGTTGTATAAAATCATTTTGTGTTCTTTTGTTGTTAACGTATTAACGTGTCAAAAATATCGACATTCATAGTACCTATTGCGCATCTCTATTTCCTATCCTAGACATGTCGGCGCCGACATAGCGGCGCATCGGTGATCGGTGACTCATCAAAGGTTTGTTCTTTAGTGCCGCAAAAACAGTCGATCAGGTTGCGCGCGCGCAACTTTATGCGACAGTTGTTTTTGGTATTGAATTGTGTGATTGTATTTAGTTGTGTTATTTAATTGTGTTGTTGTTTAGTGAACTTTATCATTCGTCATTTTTGCATTATTTGTGTTAATAATGACAAACTTTGTCGTCCGAATATGCGGATATGATTGTGTAACGTGGGTTCTTGTTGTGAAAAAGACACCAGTGCTTTCCTAATTACTGAACTTTCATTAGAGTGATTTGTAAAATTACTGAAATAGGTAATTCGTGATAACAATGGCGGCCATTTTGAGAATTTGAAAATTTTTTGCTACCTTTTACGTGGGTTTGTGTTAAGTGGGTTTTTGTTGATATGAAAAAGATACCAGTGCTTGCCTAATGGGTGACCAAACATTGGAGTGATGTGTAGAATTACTGAAATAGGTAATTCGTCAATAAATGTGAACTACCTCCGTGGCATCGTCTGCCGCATAGCACACGTTGCCGTTCTTACAAAGGTCAGTAACCTAATGTCATATTGCTCTACAAATGGTGTTTCGTTTTGCTACTCATATTTTATAGTTTATTTTGTTTGAAAATTTTATTATTTTATTTTGGCCCCATGACCTTTTTTGTTGATATAAAACATTTTATAGGCATCAATGCTTCGTCCGTTTTAAATCAATGCCCCTATGCAAGCGCCACCCTGTATATTAGAAATGGTTTTGTTCGTAAAACAGAATCCTAATTTATTTTCACGGGTGACAGATATGTTTCCTCGAAACCGGCGTGATAACAGCTAATTATGTCTGAACCCGTCCAAGACTGCACTTATGCGCAAAAGTGTCCTGTGCATGGCACCAGTCATATTTAATAAGCTACCTAAGACTTGGAAGGAACTTAACAATACCGAATGTTGGGACATGTGCAGTGTATGACGCAACAATACAATACATTGCATCATATTAATCACGAGGTAGCGCGCCTGCATACTCCCCCCAGTCAGTTCCCTACCGTCTAAACGACAACTTGTATACTTGATTCGATTCCGCGCAAATAAATTCGGTTAACTCAAAACCCCCTTTTATTGAAGAGTGACCTTCAACAACAAGACACAGTGAACACGTATATAATACTAGAAAGATCATTACAGTGGTGACCCCGACGTGATATATTTTTTTGGACAGTGCGGTTATATTACATAGTGCAGCGAACAGGGTAGCGGAATTTGACTCCTTGCCAGAGCGTAGTTACAGCCTTGCAAGTTAGTTTTAGTGCTCAAGGGAAACTTTTGAAATAAACCGGTGTACGAACTAAATACAGAAAATGAATAAGCCTGCAGTTACGGGACAAGGTCAAGCCGAAATTACCGCGACAACACAGTCAGTCACAGATCTAGCAGCGATATCCGTTTCATCGAAGATACCGGAATTTTGGAAGGACATGCCGAAATTATGGTTTGCTCAATTCGATTCGATATTGGAGCCGCAGAAACAAGGAGATACTACGAAATTCAACATGGTAGTAGCGAAGTTGGGCAGGGACGCCTTACAGCAAGTATATGATCTTATTATTACGCCACCTGAAAATGGAAAGTATGAAGCCATAAGAAACAGATTAATTACCGTTTACGAGGAGAGCGCTGAACGACAATTTAACAAGCTAGTTTCGGAGATGGATTTAGGAACTCAACGCCCGTCACAACTTCTGAGAAGAATGTCAGAGCTTGCCACTAACACTCAGGTCTCCACAGAAGCATTGAAACGTCTATGGATATCTAGACTTCCGGGTTCGGTGAAAGCAGTTCTATCGGTGGCACAGGATACGAAATTAGACGAATTAGCCGCGTTAGCCGACAAGATCATGGAAAATCTACGCCCTATGGAAATTGCCGCAGTATCAACGCCGACGTCGACAGTATCAGTGACGCCAAATATGACCGAGCAACTGGCAGAAATGACAAGGGAACTACGAACGCTGCGAGTGGAAATTAATGAAATTAGAGGACGACAGCAGCAGTATGATAACGGCAACCCGTGGAATAGAAACAGGTCAAGGTCACGTTCACTGCCCAGAGGACCACCGAGGACCCCGCAGAGTCCAAACTGGCTCTGCAGGTATCATTTTCGTTACAGGAATCGGGCTAGAGCGTGTGAGAAGCCTTGCAACTGGAAGCAGCCGAGGAAAAGCGACAAGAATGACGAGTCGGAAAACTAGATGCGGTGCAGCCTATTGCGATGGGAGACTGCGTCGAGCCAGAAAAGAACCATCGTTTGTGTATAAGGGACAGAACAACCGGAACCCGTTTTCTGGTAGACACAGGTGCCAACGTCTCCGTCTTACCGGTAAGTCAGTTTAAGTGCGAACAATTACTAAGTGAATATAAACTCTTTGCGGCGAATAACACCGAAATTAGAACGTATGGTATTAAAACATTAGAGTTAAATTTAGGGTTGCGTAGAAGCTTGAAATGGACTTTTATAATTTGTGATGTTAAGCAAGCTATCATAGGTGCTGATTTTCTAGAATACTATAAATTAGTGGTAGATATATATAATAGGAGACTTACAGACAGTATAACAAATTTACGTGTAATAGGGTGCGTTACAAAGCATGATCAGCCTTCAATTAGGAGTATACAAAGCGACAACCCCTACCGAGAGATTTTAGAGGAATTTTCAAGTATAACTAAGCCTATTATGTACAAGGAACCAACTCATTCCGTGTATCACCATATCATAACTTCCGGTTCCCCGGTTTTCGCGCGGCCAAGGCCATTACCTCCAGACCGGTATATGAAAGTAAAGGAAGAATTTCATAAAATGCAGGAATTAGGTATTTGTAGGCCTTGTAAAGGAGAATGGGCCAGTCCGCTACACGTAGTTTTAAAAAAGGATGGCCAATTGCGTCCATGCGGAGACTACAGAGCGCTTAACGCTATTACGAAACCAGATCGATACCCAGTACCACGACTTCAAGATTTTACATATGTGTTACCTAATAAGAAATACTATACTAGGTTAGATTTGAAAAGAGCTTATCATATTATAGCAGTTGCGGCAGAAGATGTAGAGAAAACCAGTATATGTACGCCATTTGGTTTATATGAATTCCCCAGGATGAGTTTTGGTCTTAGGAATGCCGCCCAAACCTTCCAAAGGTTTATGGATCAACAGGTATTAAAGAGAATAGAACGCCTAGAAGATAAAAGCGGTAAATCAGCAATTTTCTGTTATCTAGATGATATTTTGGTAGCGTCAGACACAGAAGAGATAAACAAAAAACACGTTAGGATTCTGTTTAATAGATTTAATGAATTAGGTATTACAATTAATGTAAGTAAATGTGTTTTCGGGCAGTCAGAAGTAGAATTTCTAGGGTATTTCGTGTCGGAGGACGGCATAAGCCCATTGCCGGATAAGGTGAAGGCTATTGCCGACTATAAGCGACCAGAAACGATAGAACAATTACGTAGGTTTTTAGGAATGATCAATTTTTATAGGTCACACCTCCCTCACGCCGCAGAACACCAGGCTGTACTTAATAATTTTTTACACAATTCGAAGAAAAAGGATAAAACTAAAATCGGTTGGGACGAAAAGAGTATCGAAGCTTTTGAACAATGTAGGGATAGCCTTAAAAGCGCCGTTACATTGTCTCACCCTAGCGTAGATGTACCTTTAGCCTTAATGACGGATGCGTCAGATACTTGTGTCGGTGCTGTGCTGCAGCAAAAGATTGAGGATAAATGGTTACCGCTAGGATATTTTTCAAAGAGACTATCAGACACACAGCGAAAATATTGTACTTATGATAAAGAACTATCTGCCATTTACATGTCGATGGTACATTTCAAAAATATGATAGAAGGGCGACAGATAACGATTTTTACGGATCACAAGCCGTTGATATACGCTTTTACAAAGATTAGAAGTGATAAAGAAATTCCTAGAAGAGCCAGACAGTTAATGTATATCAGCGAATTTACGAGCGATATACAACACATAAACGGCTCAGAGAATACAGTAGCAGACGCATTATCGCGTGTTGAGTCTATTTTGTGTCCAACCACGATAGATTACGGAGAATTAGCTCGCGCACAGGACGCAGAGTGTAGAGTTACCGACTCAGATAGTAATAAGCACGAATTCAAATACATAGTTGTACCAGGCTCTGATAAGAGAATATATTGCGAAGTCTCGACGGATACCGCTAGACCGTATTTACCAAAGAAATTTAGGAAGTTAGCCTTCGACAGTATTCATAACTTAAATCACCCAGGCATTCGTTTGACTAGGAAGTTAGTAACTAAAAGATTTTTTTGGCCAGGAATGAATAAGGAGTAATTAATGAGTGGGCAAAAACGTGCACATCTTGCCAAAAAGCCAAGATAAGTAGACACACACTTTCAGACTTAGTAGATTTTCCGAAATGTACGAAATTCGAACAAATTCATACTGACATAGTTGGTCCGTTACCTACGTCACGCCATGGGTATCGTTATTGCGTAACAATTATGGACCGTTTCACGCGTTGGCCAGAAGCTATTCCAGTTTCAGACATATCAGCTGACACGGTTTCTAGCGTAATATTTAAAGAGTGGATATGTAGATTTGGTTGCCCTAGTAGAATAACCACAGACCAAGGAAGACAATTTGAAAGCGATCTCTTTAGCGCACTTATGAAACTATTAGGCGTACAAAAAATTCATACTACGGCGTACCACCCACAGAGTAATGGATTAATAGAAAGATGGCATCGTTCATTGAAAAATGCGTTAACAGCGAGATTGGCCGATAGGGTGGATTGGGCAGACGAATTACCGACGGTTATGTTAGGGTTAAGAGCCGCGTTAAGAACTGACACTGGATATAGTGCCGCAGAATTGATGTATGGACAACCTTTAAGATTACCATCAGATTTTTTCCAGCAAAGTAGCCAAAGCGACAGTCACCATGATTACATAGTACAGTTACGCAAAACAATTAGTTCAATGAAACCTCAGAGTAGATCAGTTAGCGGTAGTAGAAAAATATTTGTAAGTAAAGATTTAAAGTTGTGTACACATGTGTTTATACGGAACGAAATGGTTAAGAAGTCCTTATCTCCAACATACGAAGGCCCTTATCGCGTGTTGAATAGGACAGATAAAGTATATACCATCCAGTTGCCTAATAGAACCGCAAAGGTATCCATTGATAGGTTAAAAGCCGCGCATATTTTGAACGAACAGACAGAGGATGAGAACTGTAATAAATTCGATAACAATGTTAGTATTAATCGTACCACAACACCTATGATACAAACCGGTAAAAAGAATTCTGACAATAAAGTTATAACTAGAAGTGGACGCGTAGTTAAACCGCGAATAAGATTTAATGTGTAAGCGTTATTTATATATGTATGTCTATTTGCGGCGTTACCGTAGTGGGTACTGAGGGCCCCAAGGGGTGTAATTAATTATAGCAGAGTAGGCCACTATGGTAACCACCCTTAAAAATAGTAGGATAGAGACAAAATTTTAAGTCGGTGCTACATCAGTAGCTATCGCACATGTATAAAATTATATAAGTACGTAGTGTAAAGTAAGCAGCAGGATAATATATAGCGTATTGAACAAGTAGCAATAGAATAAAAATCAGCGCAACCTGTATATTCACTTGTATTGAAAAATTGCAAGGATAACAATATTTCGAACTCGCAAGTAATTGCGAAATTGCTTTATATAATGAGTAATTATATTTCGTCATTAGATATCCACATTTTGTCAAGGTTGTACAAGTATATTAAATCAGACGAGTTTATTGTCATATCGCTAAATTGTTTTACAAAAATGGGTAAGACATACAGTAAACAGGAAGAGATTATTATCGCCCAAAACGGTGCAAATAGCGCCAATTTTAGTGAAATAGAAACTCACATGAAAATGTACGGAGCCATGTCCATAGCAATTGTTATACTATTGTCTTTGTTGATAATATATTTTTGTAGCGGAGCATGTTGTACCAGAACCCGAGGGTGGTTGCGTAAAGAGATGGGCAGGACAGTCCAGCAATTCCAGACCTCTCAGGCTCAACAGACGGTATAGAGGTATACTTCATGGCATTTTATTTTCCAAGTGTTTTAATTAAACTTATGATTCTACAACTATGATAACAGTAATATGTTATAGTGTTAAAATGTTATAAAGAGTGTACCGTAAATACGTATGTATAAATACATATAAATGTAAGTATCTATATAATCATACAAGATATAAATAATGTGTATGAATGTTATAATATTCAATTGAACAAACTTATATAACTTATTAGATTTGTGAACATAAATTCGACATTGTTTAAGATTTTGTAACCTTTATAAATATAACAGCGTATCAAATGTGTAATGTGAACCGATCGCAGGTAACGCGTCATTCAATCCGAGCAAGGCGACCATTTTTGCAACGCCGCACATTCCTGTGTGCCTTCTGCACTGTTATAAGTAACTTTAAGTTATTGTAATTATGTTAGAACACATGTGATATCGACTTATAGTTTTTTTTTCAGCATTTTTTTGTAAAAGGGGGATGACTGTTGGGACATGTGCAGTGTATGACGCAACAATACAATACATTGCATCATATTAATCACGAGGTAGCGCGCCTGCATACTCCCCCCAGTCAGTTCCCTACCGTCTAAACGACAACTTGTATACTTGATTCGATTCCGCGCAAATAAATTCGGTTAACTCAAAACCCCCTTTTATTGAAGAGTGACCTTCAACAACAAGACACAGTGAACACGTATATAATACTAGAAAGATCATTACACCGAATTTAAAAATAAAATTAAATTGTTTTTGATTAATAAAGCATATTATAATGTTAATGATTATTTGACTGACAAATTCTGATTTATTAAGTTTAACATTATATTCTATCTATTATTTTACAATTTATTGATTGACATTATAAAACTAATTTTATTAATGTATAACATTTGCACGTCATCGTATATGACAAACATGTCGCATAAAAATAACAATGTACCTACTGTATAACACTTGCATGCAATGTATACACATGTTTTTAGCAAATAAATTTTATCTTATCTTATCTTATCGCATATAGTCGTAACATAATCGTTTCAACGTTATGCGTCGAAATGGTCTTAATAATTGTTTTTTGTTGAGCCCTATTAAATACTATCACATACTAACTATTATATTCGTAACACACATATAAACTTTTAAAATAAATATAATAGAAGACAAATAAGTAAAACTTACCATTTCCGAAAATGTCATCGACCGTTACTTCACTACTTAGGTTTATTTGTTCATTTAACACTAGTTTCATAATTTTGGAAGCACGTACGTTACTCATTTTACTATAACTATTAATAATACTCCTAAAAGTACATAAACTAACACAAACCATTGATTGTTTTAATTTAAAATGCAAACTTCTCCATTGTTGACATACGACTTGACGTCGCGGTCGGTACTATGCTCTGATTGGCCGGTCGCGGTCCAATCGAACTGTTACGCGGGACCGGAAAAGTGTCTTTTAAAAAAAGATATTTGAACTGGCTGAAATTATTTATTGAAACACGGTACACACGTAATATATGATATAGTAGAAACTGATTTAGGAATAGAACTTAGAACCGATACAGAGATTTAGGATTTGAGACTGGCAAACTAAGGACAACTGTTTGCGTTAGATGATGGATGCAGACTGAGGTTGAAAGGGACTGAATGAATAAGGAAGGCAAAAGTGCTGACACGGAGATTTAGGCATTGGTAGGGATTTGTGATGAGTAGTATGGATAGGCAACTATGTTAGCATTTTAGGGTTCAAGAGGCGTTTGTAACAGCCCCCCGATTTAGAGTAAACTTCACGGTAAAAATGAAGTTTACGGGAAAGGAAAGAAATAGCAAGGATTACGAGTTGCGGATACGAAGAGTAGGTGATGTTATAGTGGGAAGTTCAACTTCATCATTTTCGGGTTCAGGGATAGGAGTTTCACTAGATTTTAAAATTTTCCTGAGTATGCCAGTTTTACAAATTAAGAAAATAGTACAAATTAAGACTAGAATTAGGATTACATAGATTGAGGAAGTATAGTACTTCTCATAGAGTACAATATGCGGTTTTTCAATAAATTCGTTAAATTCTTTAAGTAATTTAGGATTTTCAAAAGCAATGGAATCTAGATTTACATTTTTCAAGTTAACAGGAGGTAAGTTGGATACAATACTAGTATATTTATTGAAATTACAGCAGGAATCGTTAAGGATATTTAATTTAGCGATTATAGGTTTTAATATAATATTAATATTATTCTTAGAGACTAGCCGTGTGTCTTAACAATAGGCGACACACCCTTGGGGTAAGTACAATAGTCCGCTACCACTTATATCTAGGTCTACAATAGAGGTATTACATTCTATACTTAGCTTACTTCCATCGGACATGACAAACAACCATTTGTTGTTTTGTAAATGTTGCCAAATGTTTACATTTCTAGTGAAAAACTTAGTGTTACATAATTCGGGAATTTTGGTAAGTACTTTAGTAATAATCTCCGTTTCACAGGATGGAGTTGCGACAGTAGAATAGGATATCGGAGTGTTACACAGGTAATGTTCATGGTTTATCATTTTACAATCGTTTAGATTATGAAGTTTACAATTAGTGGACTTATCTTTACTTATACCTATATACTTAGTAGAAGGAACAATAGTAGTATAAGATACAGGGTTACGAGGTTCATAGGGTACTGAACAGGGTAAATTATGATACAAGTGGAAATTAGTGGGATTGACTAGTGGAATGTCTAGGACGAAAACTATTTTGTTTTCGTTTTCATAACAAGATATAGAAGACATATTTATAATGATTTGTATATTATTTAGGCTGAGAAGAACTGGAAGGTGTTTAGAATTTGGTATGAATCTATAATTATTAATCAGCTCAGTATAGAGTTCTTTAGGCGTTAGAATAAAGGGGTAAAGTATGTTTGATTTACTAAACATTATTGAGCTTATAATATCTTCGACTTTGAAGGATAGTGTTAAGAGACTATTCTCTATCATGGAAATTAATTCTATGATACGTGATCTTATTCCTAATTCTCTGGCGATATAAGTTAGATTTTTAACGTCTTGGTTAAGACCGTCGATGGCGACATTTAATTCATGCTCGTTATGATTTATAGTATAAATGGTTTCGTTAAAGGCTTTGAGGGTTGAGGTAGTAATGAGGATATTCTGTTCTACTAATGACGCTAGTTTCTTTTGATCGGACTCAACTTCTTGGATGGCATTATTATACCGGATAGCGTCATCTTCGTCCATGGTTCCGAATAACTTTTTCGAAATAGATCCTATGATAGATCGGGGTGCACCTCTCCGAGATTGGTGAGGGACATGGTAAAGGACAGATTCAGTGTTACGATATAGGTCTTCAAAGTGAGTAATTAGGGGTTGAAAGAGATTGAAACATTCTACGTTATCTAATGCATTATAATTTTTACAAAGTGATTTAGAAATGTTGAGAATATAGTATAAATTATCTATATGTGGGAACAGGTAAGATATGTCTACTGGTATAACTACACTAAGGTAACTATCAACTAAGTTTAACGATCCTAAGGGGTCGAAATATATTCCTGAACTGTTTGTCAGGGGTTCGACGAATTCTTGACCCGTTGAAGGGTTGCTGTAAGAGAATAGAATAATGATATAGTGAACTAATCTTCAGTACTAGATCTAGAAGCGAGTTTCACCTCATCATAGTGATGGGTGACGTGCCTACGGTTTATTAGAAGGGTTAGTGTATTTCTGCCGTTTACCTTCACGACTTTGTAAGGGCCTTTCCACACTGGCGATAGGGCTTTGCGCAGTCTTACATGATTTTTGAGGTATACGTAATCGCCTACTTTATATTGAATGGGACGTGAGTGATTGTCATAATATTCCTTGGATCTTTCTTTCGACCTTTGAATATTTTCGAGAGCTTTGTCTCTTGAGAGTTTGAGTCTATGATGTAGGAATTTTACATATTCGGGGTATGTTAGTTCTGGTCGTAGTTCGTAGATAGAGTCAGGGATGAAGGTTCTGTGGCTGAATAGGAGTTAGTAAGGGGTCAAATTGGTTGACGCATGAACTATGCGCAGTAACATGAAGGTATTATAAGCTAACATTGCCGTGAAGACGAATTTGTGCCAATCGGTATGATTATCATTGACGTAGGATTTGAGGTATTCTTTAAGGGTAGAATGACTACGTTCTAAGGCGCCTTGAGTTTGAGGATGATACGGGGATGACCATATTTGTTTGATTTTGAGAAATTCGCAGGTTCTCTTGAACATCTCTGCGGTAAAGTTGGTACCTTGGTCGGTTAAGATAGTTTTAGGGATGCCGAATAGAGAAATAAAGTGTACTAGGCACTCGCACGTGTCTTCTGAGGTAGCATTAGCGATAGGATAGGCAAATGAGAATTTAGTAAGGTCATCTTGCATAGTGAGTATGAATTTTAATTGTTTTAACCATGCTTCTGGTAGAGGGCCTACGAGATCCATGCTAAGGCGTTCAAAGGGTTTGGTAGAAGTGATAGTTATTTGCATAGGAGCTCTATTAGTTTGTCTGAGGGCTTTATTGCTTTGACACAGTGTGCAGTTTTTTATATCGGTCTCGATATCTGAACGCATGTTTTTCCAATAGTATTTTTCTTTAATTCGATTTAGCATTCGGGCCGTGCCAAGATGACCTGCAATAGGGATATCGTGGTTTTCACGAAGGATTTTAGGTATTTCTGAGAGCGTTGGAAATATGAGAGTATTGTGATAGACGTTGATGCCTATGTTAGTGTTATTAAAGATATAGCAGAACATATTGTATATTCTCGATTTGCTAGGAGTTTTAATTCTTAAAACTCCTAGCAAACACATCGTTATTCCGTTAAATTCGAGGATTTTAGTATTACTATTAAATTGCTTTTCTGACATGATTTTCAGGAATTTGCTGGAGTTTTCATCAGAAGGAGGAACGGGATTAGCAGGAGAAGCAGTGGAACCAGAAGGTGAGTGAGGATTTAGAACGGGTTCAGTGGATTCAGCGGGATCAGCGGATTCGGCGGGAGGAAGCAGAGGATTGGAATTGTCAGGTGAGTGATTATTGCTTTCAGGATTTAGGATATCTGATAAAGCATCATCGTTTTCTAACAAGTCTATCGAAGGGACTTCGTTAGAGCCTAGAGGAGCAGAGGGTATCTGGATATCGAGGTCGTCAAGAGTTATAGGGCTAAACGTAGGTGATGGATATTGAATATCTTGACGGGAGGTAGAAGGAATAGTATTATCGTATGGACTTTCTATTGAGTCTTGAATTGGTTGTACAGGATTCACTGGGAATCTGGTTAGAGCATCAGCATTGCTGTTGATTACGCTTTTCTTGTATTCGATTTTGTAATCAAACTCTTCTAGTTTTAGACGCCATCTGACTAAACGGGAACCTGGGTTTTTGCAATTGAAAAGCCATTTTAATGGCCTATGATCAGTGACAATAGTGAATTTATGAACATATAGATAGGGACGGAAAGTTTTTGTTCCGAATACGATGGCAAAGCATTCTTTTTCGGTTGTGGAATAGTTAGTTTCGGCTTTATTTAGTGTTCTCGAAGCATAAGCTATAGGGCGGTCTTTACCTATATCCCCTTGAGATAGGATAGCGGAGATAGCATAGTTAGACGCGTCGCAGGTTAGGACAAAAGGTTCAGTGAAATCAGGGCAAATAAGGATAGGAGCAGAAACGAGTTTTTCTTTTAGTTCATCAAACGCTTGTTGTTGCTCGTTTGACCATGAGAAAGTAATGTCCTTTTTTAGTAAAGTGGTTAGGGGTTTGGCGATTTTGGAGAATTCAGGGATAAAACGACGATAGTAAGAGACTAGACCTAGGAAGGATTTGGTATCTGTTGGACATTTAGGAATAGGAAAATGTGTTACAGCCTTGATTTTGTCTGGATTTGGGCTTATGCCTTTGTCACTAATAATGAGACCAAGATAGCCGACTTCTTTGCGTAGAAATTTGCATTTGTCGGGCTGGAGTTTGAGGTTATGTTTACGTAATCTTTCGAAGATTTTAGAGAGCTTTTCGCAGTGATTAGGGAGGTCGTGTGAATAGATAACAACATCGTCGAGGTAAATGTAGCAGTGAATGCATTGAAGGCCAGCTAGGGCTGTGTTCATGAGACGTTGGAAAGTCGCGGGAGCATTTTTAAGTCCGAACGGCATGCGTTTGAACTCTAAATGTCCTTGCGGAACGGTGAATGCAGTTTTAGGAGCGTCCTTTTTTGATATGGAAATTTGGTGAAAACCAGAACAGAGATCAAGAGTGGAAAAGTATTTGCTTTGACCTAATTGGTCTAGGATTTCGTGAATTTGTGGAATTGGGTAACTTTCCCCGATGGCAATATCGTTAAGCTTTCTGTAGTCTATAACGATGTGCCATTTCTTTTGGCCGGAAGAGTCAATTTTCTTTGGGACTACCCATATAGGGAATGATAATGGAGAAGTAGAAGGTTGGATAATGTCTTGAGATAGCATTTTGGAGATTTGGGTTTTAACTTCCTTTTTGTGGATTCTGGGAATCTGTAGGATTTGACGTTGATAGGATCAGAGGGATTAGTATTTATCTCATGCTTTAGTAAGTCGGTGGTAGTAAGTTTGTCGTTAGGTAATTGGAATATGTCTGAATATTGGGAACATATGTCGAGGAGTCGAGATTTTTCTTTAAATGTTCTGTCCTAAGCATGTTTAGGACTTGATTTCTGTGGGATGTAGAAGATTTAGTATTATAGGGTTCGGAGTTATAGATAAAGGAGGAATTAGCATTGAAGGGTTGGAGATTTATTTTAATATCGGAATTGATTTCGACTGTGTCTTCAGATGTATTTAATACAGATACGTTTACTCTGTTGTTGTCTTTTACAGTGACAAGGGAATTAGCAATTAGGAGAGAGTCGGAGATATGTTGATCTAGAATGAGTCCTACACGATATTCGGGGTAAGTAACTGCACATTCAATTATTGTTTCGGTGCGAGGCGGAATTTTGTAGGTTAGCTCGTAATATTTTAATCTAACCACGAAATGTCTGATTTGTAATGTGCCGGAATTGTAATCCATAATGCCATCTAAGTCATTGAGAAGATCGGTGCCGATGATGCCATCGTAATTCAATTCTATTTCTTCAATTACGTGGAATTTATAAGTAAGATAGTTTAGAAGAAGAGGATCTAGTAAGACTATCTCGGGATGCGGTGGATACAGAGGATGCAGTGGTAGAGTTTCGCGGTCGAACTCCTGATACGGCGGATGCGTAGGATTTAGTAGGAACAGTGGATACAGAGGATACAGAGATAAAGCTTTCCTTATGGAGCTGGTTACCCTGCGGTGTAGCTTTGGATACAGAGGATTTAGTAGATACAGTGACTGAGCTTCCCTTTTCAAAGTCAAAGTCAAATCATTTATTTGTTCATAGGTTCATTACAAACACTTAAACAAAGTCATACTTAAAAAAAAAAACTAGATGAGGCTGGTTTTTCCTAACTGACTGCCCTGAGAAGAAACATCCGAAACAAACTCAGAGGTCATAGTCTCTTTAAAGTCCAGACAATATTATTAAAATTAATAATATATAAAATAAGGTATTAAGTATAAATATGTGAGTACAATGTGAGACGACTATAAACTCCAATATAGTTATCCTTTGACAGAATTTCGACAGCAGTTCAGAGCCGACCAGTCCCGGCAGATGGCACCCGTTCACGAGTATGACGTGTGACTCAGCCATAGCTTAGCTCAACCATTTTTTAGGGAACCAAACCACCCGACCCACAATGCCACCATAAGCAAGACTTTTAAGTGAGCATGACGACCCAGAACTGCGTGACAATGATAATAAAAAATTGAAAAGAAAAGAAAGCGACTACATGGTGCTCACATATTGACAATCTTAATTTATCTTTAGGAACGTCAACACGATCTTATAATATAACAATAATAATAATTCTACTGTCAATACCATAATCTGAACGAATTTAATAATATTTACTTATAACATAATAAAGTAAAATATCCATAATAATGGCATTATGAAGCAAAAGCATAAATACAGCTGGGTAAAAAGCAAAATACATATCGATGCCTTACGGCCAAAAGAGGCTAACCGCCACTTAACAAACTTTACAGGAGAGTAGTTTAAAGTTCAAAATAAGTGAAAAAAAATCATAGAAAATTTTCTGTACGTTCCAAAAGTTTCAAAATTTAACCATATAGTTTTTGATTAGGTCTCTACGAAATGACATTGTTCATTAAAACAAATCACACTCCTAACACTATTTACTGTCGCTTACCCTCAAATGGTCCTTATTATACTAACAGGAAAAAACGTCGTAAATGAAAACAACCCAATTAATGAGTTCCAACCCAAATGATTTAACTGCACCATTTATTTTATTTCTATTGAAGAAAAAGAGCATACTTGTGCTTTTTCTGTTCATCAATTGGAGCCAATATGACATAACCGGCTATTGGTTAATGGCAAAAGAACAAGGAAATTGTTATAAGTTAATTATCTATAAAAAATACTATTAGCTCTTTTATACAACGCGAAAGCACATTGTGATTAATTCCTTTAAAATTATACATACATACTTACATACATACATTAGACTTTTATAAGTTTTTAAACTGGCTAACCGACTAAGGTATGAATTAAAAAAAGAAAAATTGTGCTCAATCAGTCTTTAGTTTAGAAAATTAAACAAAACAATTGTTACTCATTGTAAGTTAGCCTTGCATTATACATTCATGCTGACATTCTAGGTATGACAAAAAAATATAAATTTCGTACCTAAGGACCACTTTTAGGTATGACGGTAGGCGTTTGGTCCTCGTCGTCCGCATGTCCGCGTCTACAGTTGTCGTAAATCGCCTCGCGACCTCCCACGGTGGTCAATGAGCGGAAAAAATTCAATGTTGCAAAGTATGACTATTCGAATATGTCATACCAGTATTGGATACAACAAGCCTAAATAAACACAAACACATAATAATTTTATTTTTATTGCGTTATCTTATTAGTTTAATAAAATTACAAAGTTGAAGTTAAAAGGATATTGAATTTTCACTTGAAAAAAGCCCTAAGTTAGTGGGTTGTATGTTCCAGTTTGTGCTGTTTTTTTAAAATATACTTTAATTTTCTGTAATACTACACGTCTTAGAAAATCTACTAGATAATTAGTATTGTCAATAAAGTGATTAGTATGAGTGCAGGATAATGAGAGAAGAAAGCTTGTTTTTAAGTTAAATTCTTAGTTTAAGCGGCCATATCTAGGTTACGGCGGCTTCCGGCGATTTCTCTTATAATACAAATAATAGGCACATTTGTGTAGATAATTATTAAATCACTTCCAGCTGCGAATACCTGCGAATCTCCACTTTTTAGCCATATTAGTTAATTAACTCATTATTACGCACATTAAGATGGTGCCACAGACACAAAATTGTTTCCAACAACATTAGTTCCTCTCCGTCTCAATGACCAACGAAAACAATCTTCGGTGTATTGGAAGAATGAATCTCCTTCTTTAACCAGGTACTGTAGACCAGTACAGTTTCAGTTCATGAAAGAAACTACAGACGTCAGTAACAACGAAATTGCGAGAATGGAAAGTGAAATAGCAAATCTTAACGAAACATATATATTATTATTACATAACCAAATATCGATGAAAAATATTTTGTTTTACTACTTTCTACAGGAATAGACAACCTTCACAATTATTTCCGCTGCCCCATACAACATGTACCACTGTGCGTCCGTAGCCGGGGGAGTCCTTCACAGCAAAGAAACTACCCAAAACAACCGTGTCCGATGAAGACATGCGTCAGACGGAAGGTGAGGACACCGTGGCGGCCTTCAGCCACTCCAAAAAGAGGGTTCTTACTATCGCTTTTGCCGTGTATCCATTCATTCGCACTCACCCATCCATGCACTCAATCGATAAAACAATTATGATGACACATGTTAAATCAGTCACGGTGACAATTCTTGAGGCAGAATAACAATTTGCAAAAGAGGGAGCTACTAACGCTAATCTATGTGCAAAACAAACGTGCAGTTTTTATTCTCGCACTCTCATAGTCCCATAGGCAATTCGACACAACAGAGTCATATCAGTCGCAGGATTAACTCTTGACTGTTACTGAGAATTCATCAAAAAATCCAATAATTCTTTGCAGGCCCAACCTGGGATTCAAACCCTTGAATATGATCCTAAGTCAGGCCAGGCAACAAAAACCCTGTAGGTACTAATTTAACCATTCAGTATTGTCTGAACAAGATAGCAAAAGAATGACTTCTTACCTATAAAACTTAATATAACTTATTAGAATACACAATTATAGATGAATATAAAAGTCTATTAAAATAATCTTACCGTTTTATTTCCTTCGAAAAACTTCGCGCCAAACGGACTCGCAAGCACGGAGGTGCTTATGCCCGCGGTGAAGGTTCGCTGTGCAACCCTAACAACATTTTGTTCGAACGAAAGAGTGAGATAACCGACGCTGTTTGTCATTCTTCTGTAAGCTAACCGCCAAACCTTTGATTTACCTTGTTATCTAACCACCATACCAGATATTTTTTTGGAGAGGGTAAAAAAGGGTAAGCGACAATGTAAGGCGACATTCGTTTGGATGAATTATCCTAAGCGCCTTCGATGATTGATTTGGTGACTAGGGAAAATAAAAATAAACGCCAAATAAAGTCACGGAAATGAGACCTAAATGTAATAAATGACATATATTTTATCCAAAGGAACTGCCCTAATATCCTAACCGAAAGTTTCGTACACAAAGATTCAAGTAAAATTTGACTAATGTATTTTTTACAAAAAAGTATTTACAGCCCAAACTACTTAACGTTCAAGTAAAGAAAAAAATATTCAAAGCCAAAAATGCTTATCTCACAGTTTTGAAATATAATTTTTATCCAACCACCATAATACAAAATGCACCAAAAATAACTGTCGTTTATGACGAAAAACTTAGTGTTAGAACCTCAATTCCTTTACCGCCTAAGCGACAAAAAGTTTGTCCTAGAGCCACGAAACTTAGACCATTAGACGCAGAAAAAAAAGCCGATTCTAACCATATATATAAGTCGATTTCGCAAAAAATGTCGCTTACCCCCTTTTGGCCGGAAGGCATCGATATATTGTCAGTAAAAATAAGATTAAATTTGAATGTCATGTTCAAATCAAATTCAGCATGATAACAAAATTAACATAGTCATATAAAATAATAAAAGTAATTAAATGTCAAATAATAATAATGCCAAAAATACAACTATATAATAATATGTACTGGATGTATAATGTCCAGAGTCAAATTAATTAATCTATAAATAATATAAGTATAATGATGGAAAAAAAAGAACGAACTATATAATAATGTAACTGGATGTATAATGTCCAGAGTCAAATTAATTAATCTATAAATAATATAAGTTCATAATATGTACAGTTTGTACATTGAGTTGATCAATCCCATGCGTTTTTATAATTCATATAATCTAAAATTGTCTAATATCCATGTTTACATAATTTAGCTTTTACAATGCTTTTGAACCTGTTGTAAGGTAGATTTCTTATATCGATGGGAAGTTTATTGTAGAAACTTATACATTGCCCCATAAACGAATTGCTGATTCTGTGAAGACGAGTTACATGCAAGACAAGATTGTGTTTGTTCATGGTGTTTACAGAATGATTGTCACATTTCTTTTGATAAGATGTAATATTTTTATAAACATACTTAAAGTTCTCAAAAATATACTGAGATGCTACGGTCAGAACATTTATTTCTTTGAATTTTTCTCTGAGGGACACTCTAGGACCGAGATTGTTAATAGCACGAATGGCTCTCTTTTGTAAGACAAAGATGGTACTAATGTCCGCAGCTGTTCCCCAGAGAAGAATTCCGTATGACATAATGCTATGGAAGTAACTAAAATAAACTATCCTAGCCGTATCTACATCAGTGAAATGCCTAATCTTTTTAACAGCATAAGCCGCTGAACTAAGCCTGCCCGACAGCTTTTCAATGTGTGGGATCCATTGCAATTTAGAATCTATAGTTATACCTAAAAACACAGTTGACTCAACAAGGTCCAATTCTGCGCCATTCAGTTGGACGTTGGTTCTAACGTATCCAACATTAGGTGTTGAAAACTTTACACATTTAGTTTTTTTCTCGTTAAGAAGAAGATTATTTGCGTTGAACCAGCGTACAACCTTTGCAAGTGCAGTATTAATATGGTTAAAATTTAATAATTGCCTTTTCATTTTAAATATTAAGGATGTATCATCTGCAAATAAAACTACATCATGATTATCTTCTATGAAGTAGGGTAAGTCATTAATGTAAATAAGGAAGAGAAATGGGCCCAGAATTGAACCTTGCGGGACGCCCATGCATAATGCAGATCCGGGTGATCTCTTACCATTGATGTCTACTTTCTGAATTCTGTCCCTTAAATAAGAACTAAGGAGGCTCAAGGGGCTTTCCTCTGATTCCATAATGATGTAATTTCCTGATAAGAATGTTATGATTAACACAGTCAAAAGCTTTAGACAAGTCGCAAAAAATGCCTAAAGTATCTTGTGAATCCTCCCAAAAATATGGTTTTCAATAATTCTACTGCTGCGTCGATAATAGAGCGACCTCTAGTAAAACCAAATTGCTTGTTATGCAAAATATCGTATTTATTAAAGTGTGCCAACAACTGCTTTAAAATTAACTTTTCGAATATTTTACTCATGGTAGGTAGCACTGAAATAGGCCGAAAATTTGTTGGATCTAAAGTACTACCAGATTTGAATAGAGGTATCACTTTACTATGCTTCATCAAATCAGGAAATTCACCGTGAGCAACGCAACAATTGAACACCCTTGCCAAGTGGGGTGCAATAGTACTGATTACTGACGAAATTGTCTTGACAGAAAGACCCCATAGATCCATGGTATTTTTAAGATCTAATGTTTTAAAAGCGCTCATAATGTCTCTATCTTTGACAAAAGTGAATTCAAAAGGTGCATCACACTCAGATACACATTGTTTAATAATATTTTCGGCATCAGTGGGAGATGACTTAATAGTTTTAGTTGTTATGAGAGGTATATTAGTAAAGAAATTTTCAAACTCTTTTGCTACATCTAGATCAGCTTTAATATCTCCATCATTTATTTTTAAATGGAAGTGTCGACTACGTACTGTGACTCTGCCAGTTTCACTATTGATAATGTTCCAAGTTGTTTTAATTTTATTGTTGGACATTTTAATTTTATTTTTTATGAAATTAGATTTTGCAATTGAACAAGTTTGTTTGAAAATTTTTGAATAATTTTTGACATATTCTTTGAACACTTCACTGCTATTTAAGTTTCGGTCATTATATAATTGAAATAATTTAATTCTACTCTTGTAAATTCCTGGTGTAGCCCATTCACTAAATGTGAAGCGGTCACTGACTGATGCTGTTTTAGGAGTAAATGTTTTACTAAATTCAGTATTAATTAAGTTATGCAGTGAATTATATAGCTGGTGAGGGTTGTTGTGAAATGGCAACTTTGGTAATTTAGACTCTAAACTACTTTTAAAATATTCAAGACGGCTTGTAGTGATTGGAACAAAGTTAATATTTATTTTATTAGGTTTATTTTTTCTAGGAAAGCTGACTAACTGTCCACAGTGGTCAGAGATTAACGCATTAATAAAATTCTTTTGCATTGGTTTTTGGTTACAAAAAATATTATCAATACAAGTGGCAGATGAGCTAGTTATTCTAGTTGGTTCCGTGAAAATATGGTACAAATTAAATGATTTAAATATTGTTATTAATTTATTGGTACAACATGACTTTTCCAATATATTGATGTTAAAGTCTCCACAGACTACAATTGTTTTATTAGAGTGGGAGCTCTTAAATAAAACCTCCTCTAAAATTCTTTCAAAATCATCATATTGAGCACAGGGGGGTCTGTATACACTGATTACAATATATTGCTCAAACTCAATGCAAGAAAGTTCTATAACCCGTTCAACAGAGAGGTCCACAATATCATTTCTTTCTTTAAATTTTATAGACTTGTTTATTAATATTAAGGAGCCTCCATGTATCATATTGACTCTACAGAATGAGCTAGCTAACAGGTGGTTATTAAAATTAAATATGAGCTGGTGATTCTGCAACCAATGTTCTGTTAAACATAAAATATCAATATTATTACTATTCATAAATAACTCCACCTCTAATTCTTTACTTGATAAGCTCTGGATATTTTGATGCACAATATTAAGAAGTGTTTTATTATTACTATTTCCTCTGGTAGGGTTCAATGTTTGAATACTAAGTCTATTTACATTATCAACTACATTAAATTCCTAGCAAGAGGTTGTCTCCATTGTTTCTTGGTTTAGTTTAAATTACTATTAGAAATAGTAATCAATGTAGTATGTTTACTAGCCAGATTCTTGGCTAATGTATCTAAATAATAAGATAGCGACATAGCTATTTTTCTGGTATAAAAACTAGAAAGGTAGTAGTTACCTTTTGTCAAATAAAATTGTTTACTAACAAGACAGTTAGTGTCAATCAAATGAAATTTATCATTATAATATTGCAAAGAATGTAACAAAGTATTTATTTTATATCTATAGTTATTTCCCTCTTGTGGCAAACTGTGTGAGTAGGGGAATGTGAACATTACTATATGTTTAACATTTAAGGTTGAGAGAGTGTTGTGTACTTGTTTGATAGCTTTCTTGTTTACACAACCTCTATTTCCAATTAATATCAATACTGTATTATCCTGGTTGTAATCAAGATAAGAGATTTTATTCATAATTTCAAGATATGATAGTCCCGGCATACAATAATTTATAACTGAGTAGCCCTTACAGCTGTCTGACAACAATTGGCCTAATCCTTTACCTAATTTATCACTAAAAATGACAAGCTTATTTTTTTATATATTATGAGGTGTTGGAGAAGGTTCGTTTGATTTTAGCGGGGAATCATTAGTATTTATTTGATGCAAAGCGGAAGTACTACAGGTTGGCAAAGAAGAACCTGGTAAAACCACATCATTTATTGGAAGTATCGGTGGTCAAAGTCTGGGTGTGTTTACAATTACAAGTATTAGAATCCACCAGCTCATTCATCGCCAAAATGTATTTCTTCATTTGCAGTTCTGAGCTTTTATATTTATTAGATATACAATTTAATTTTTCTTGTAGGTTACTTATTTCCAATTCTAGGTTTTTTGTATGTATTTTGTAATTCAAAGTATTGTTTTTGCACTTCATTGCATCTGTATCTAATTTGTCAAGTAAATTTAATCTCTCCCGGTTTAATTTAACATTTTTAATAAAGTATTTTTGTCTCTTAACCATTTTTTGAGTTTTAGTATGAATTTTTTAATTTTTATATATTTCTTTAATTTGTTTCTGCTGCACTTAACTACCCTGACAGAGTTGGAAAGGGAGTCATTTTCTCTTGTAAGATCTATACAGACAGTGGGATTTATGTCATGTACAACAGGAACTACTTTTGGGGCTGGTTACCCTGCGGTATCGCTCTGGATACAGAGGATTTAGTAGATACAGTGACTGAGCTTCCCTTTTGGGGCTGGTTACCCTGCGGTGTAGCTCTGGATACAGAGGAATTAGTAGATACAGTGACTGAGCTTCCCTTTTGGGGCTGGTTACCCTGCGGTGTAGCTGTTGATACAGTGGATTTAGAAATGATTGAGCTTCCCTTTTGGGGCTGGATACCCTGCGGTGTAGCTCTTGATACAGTGGATTTAGAAATTATTGAGCTTCCCTTTTGGGGCTGGTTACCCTGTGGTGTAGCTCTTGATACAGTGGATTTAGAAAGGGTGTCATTATGAAAGGATTGAGACGATTTTGAATGGTTTTTGGGTCTCACAAGACACCGTCGTGAGCCCTCTAATCGTTTAAAGGAAGGTCTTTCTCGTAGGTAGAGTCGTCTTGGGTGTAGTGGACCCGATTTTGGAAGTTTGGACGTTGGGGAGGACGAGTCATGTTCGGGTTAGAGCGTTGGGGGTAGGTGTTATTCCTAGCCCTGTTGTTGTTATATTCGCGTTTCCGACAGACGTCTATGGTATGCCCTACGTTCTTACAATATCGACACGTAGGTGGCGTAGAGTTGGACGACTGACCAACGTTGTGGACCATTGGTTTAGGGCGATCTTGGGAATTAGAAGGTTTTTGTGAGTATCGATTTTGATAAGGGTTACGTTTTGATAGTAGCATTTGTATTTTTTCCTCGGATATAGCATAGTTAATAGCTTCGTTGAGCGTAGAAGGACTTTTCATGCGAACTAGATTGCCGATTTTGGGTATAAGACCCATTAGGAAAGAGTGTAAGGCTAGATCTTCCATAGCGGAAGTCTTCCCTGACAGCTCTGCTTTTTTCTTATTTGAAAGAGTGATTTCTGTAAGAATTTGAGCGAGACACGTTTCAATTTTGATTGAGTATTCGCTGACCGACTCACCCGGCGATTGGTGAGTTTCTTGTAATTCACTGAGTAAGTGAGCGTAATGTTTACGCTCGCCGAATTGTGATTGTAAGAAAGAGCTAAGTGAATCCCAACTGTCGAAGTCTTTTATAGAAGCAGCGGATTCAGCCTTGCCTTCAAGCCGGCAAAGAATGAAATTTAAAAGGATTGGTTTTTGAGTTGTTGAAGTTAATCGATATGCGTTTTCGCAGTTATTTATAAAAGAATTTAGTTTATCGCGAGCGTAGGCTTTAATGAATTTGAATAGTGTATTAATATCGATACGGTCAAGGAGAACGGTTTCTTCCTTCTTTGTCGTCACAGAAATACACAAAGGCAATGGAAAGATATAGAACTTATAGTAAGAATTAGAACAAAGGGTTAATTAGATAGGTAGTACAAAGCTTGAATAAGATTTGGTATAGTGTTACAATGTAAGTAACAATGGAGTTTGTTGTAGCTCGATGCGGCGACGGTCGGACGGCCGGAACTGATAACGATGTATTACTGAGAATATGGGATTGTAACGCACTGTGTGGACTTTGTTCACTTTATGAATTTGGGCACTTTCGATTTTGAAATGGAATAATATAGCACTGCACTGGATAAAAATGTTTGCACTTACAGGACGCTGGCGACGATGATGAGGAGAATGAACATGGTCACCTCGTGTAGAGTTGGTATGTCCCTTCTTAGGAACCTGGAGCTCGGCGGCTGGTCTGCGGGCCACTCAGGGACTGGAACTCGGGAACTCGGGTGTTGTTCACCGCGCAGTATGCGGCGGATGGACGGTTCGAGAGATAGCGCGATTCTCGAACTACGGCGAATGCGATGCAGAGACGAATGCGAGACGGCGGAGTATTAGCGGAGCGAGATACGGAGACGGACCGGGGATTTCTGAGGAATCCCTTTACGCTGCCACCAAATGTTACGCGGGACCGGAAAAGTGTCTTTTTAAAAAAAGATATTTGAACTGGCTGAAATTATTTATTGGAACACGGTACACACGTAATATTAGATATAGTAGAAACTGATTTAGGAATAGAACTTAGAACCGATACAGAGTATTAGGACTTGAGACTGGCACACTAAGGACAACTGTGCGAAAGAGAGAGCGTTCTATGGCGATGGCGCGTGAGACAAAAGATTTGTAGGAGAAATAAGTCAAATACGGCGCAGCGCTCCTGGCTAGCTTGACGACGTGCGCATGCGCGAATATATTAGCCGACTAAATCATCCTCTTAGCGTTATCCCAGTTTCAATCTGGGGTCCGCTTTCTAGTCTAACCGGATTTGACTGAATATTAGCTTTTCCACAGAGCGACTGCCTGTCTGACCTCCGCAACCCGAAAGGATAGCGATATTCCATGGTTTAGACTAGAGTCAGTTTATTTAGAAGGTACTGACGACCTGTGGGGGGGACAGACAGAACTGTCCCCCGCACCCGTACCTCGGGACGCATCCTACGCAGGCCTCACCCAAGCCCACGTTGAGCGTCCCCTACCGACACGTACTGAGCCCCACCACGACAAGGTGGAGATCCCACGTGGAGTTGTTGGGGTGTTAGGCACCTGCAATGGCGACTGCTGAGGGGTGGCGGCGGTCAATACATCATCATCAGCCTTTATCAGTCCACTGCTGGACTAGGCCTCTCCTTTGAAAGGAGGAATTGGCCTACTATACCACGCTGGCCAAACGGGTTGGTATAGGGTTTGTATCAAGTTTTCCTTCTCTTACAGTGCTGTTTTCTGCATAATATGCTCCCTCTGTCGGCTCTTACGACACCCATGGGATGATATGGGATGGTGACAATCCGTATTCTTAATCCGTCACCACACGGATTGGCGGTCAATACGCCGAGTTAATTTTCAAAGTGTGGGTATGATAACGAAAAATTTTTTTAAACTTTAAGTGACTTATTTTTTCATGTATTTGTATTCAGTAATACCAGGCTTGCCTTTTAAGTTCTCTCGTTTCCACATTTCCCGGCAATTTTTGATTTGGAACTGTTCTATATTCGAATGTGTTTAAATTTTGAATCTCAAAACAATTGAAAGTATTAGGATTAATGCTATTGTTTAGTCACAGCGTCGATTGGAATCTGTCAGGTTACGTACGAAAATGAATCTTTTAAGGAAAATGTTCGTGCAATAATTTTCTACAACTTTAGAAGAGGCCTGACACGGCTTCAGTGTTTTGAAGAGCTAACTTCGAACGCTGGTATTTAGAATTCCAGCGTGGACATACTAGTGTTAGTGACAAATCTCGCGAAGGACGCCCAAAATCCGCCTTCACTGAAGATAACATCATTGCTGTGAGACAACTAATTCTCGAAGATCGTCATGTGACGTATCGAGAGATAGAGGCTCTGCATCTCAGGGACAACCATTCAGAAGATCTTGCATGAAACGCTTGGTATGAGAAAGCTAGTTTGCCGTTCGATACCGCATCTGCTTTCCGACGATCACAAGGCGGCCCGCGTCAGATGGTGTAAGAGAACTCTGCAAAAGTTCAACCGAAGAGAGTCAAATCACGTCTACGACATTATTAGTGGTGATGAATCTTGGATCTATGCCTACGATCCTGATTCCAAACAACAATATACAATCTGGGTCTTTCAAGACGAGCCAAAGCCGACTAAAGTTGTTCGTTCTCGAAGCACTTTAAAGAAGATAGTGGCCCCGTTCGTTGGCAAACCAGCCATGCTGCGACTATTGCACTTGAAGGTCGTAGAACGGTTAACGCAGGGTGGTATAGCATAGTTTGTTTACCACAAGTCATCGCCAAACTTTGAAAATCTAGCTCAAAGCGACGCATTATCCGGCACCACGACAATGCAAGCTCACACAGCGCTCGTCAAACGATTGAGTACTTAAAGCAAGAAAAAGTAGAAATTCTTGACCATCCTCCATACAGTCCTAAGTCCTAATGATTTCTTTACATTTCCTAAAATTAAAAAAAGTCATCATAGTCAAAGGTTCCACCGGTTCACCGGACGTGAAGAAGCAGTCGACGCTTTCAAGTCAGCCATTTTGAACACCCGCACTTTAGAGTGGAATATTTATAATTTTTTTTACTTACTATAAGGTTCTAGTTGTGATTTTTTCTTCAAACTGTTAGGAGGCCGTCCCTGTTGGTCTTTTTAAAAAAAAAAAACTAATTTTTAAACTGCACTGATATTTATTGTTCAAGGCAACACTTTACAGATACAGTTCTACTGGTACCGATTTCCGAGTTCCGGGAGCGAACCGCTTTTCGCGACGGACAGAATCTAACTGACTTTAGTATGAAATAAATTATACAAGTAAATGAAAATGCTGACCAAGTAGAAACAATAGAATGGAAATGTACTAGAATACGTGAAATGCTGATCAAGCGTTATTAAAGAACTATCTCGGGTTATAACATCTCCCCCCTTAAGATGAAGCTTTATCAATTTTAAGATGAAGCGAAATTAAAGAAAATAGAAAATATGGAAATCGATTGGAAGCTTGGAAATCGGTTTACATTAAAATTATGGTAAAATATAATTTTTAAAATATAGAAAATAACAATAGTACAATATGGAGTATATTACGTTTATACCCAAAAATAATATTTGACAATTTCAGCTTATCAGATAATTGTCTATACTTTATCTTATTACTATTTAAGATGAACAACATATTGAAGTTATATAATATTAACGACTTATACATAGTATAGTAAGATAGAAGACAGTTCAACGTAACTTAAAAGTTTAAGTTTCGTTTGCTTGAATTGAAAAAGTCAACCTTACGAATAGCGTCATAAGAGCTATGATGCTGTAAAGCTGGTAAAGATTTTACGGATTACTTTTCATCCTCTGACGACGTAGAGACATCGGACATCTCTATGGAGTTAGAAACTTTTGACTTATGTTTAACTGACTTCTTATTATGACATTGGTTGAAAATTTGTATACAGCATCCGGAACCGTGATTTCGATTTTTAAAACAATTGTATAGCTTGTAAAATAAAAACAGAAATATAGAGACAATTAAAATATAAGTAAATGTAGAGTAATAGGTTCCGTATTTAATAAAATGAGATTGGTTTGACAAATTATTGATTTCATTTTCCAAATCATCCATCTGATGAGATGCGTATTTTAACGAATCTAAATTAATTTTACTTAAAGATATAGGAGACAAATATGGCAAGGTTTTATTAACTTTTCTTCTGTCACAACAATCATCTAATGTAATATCAAAAGTAATATCTAAAGGTGACTTAATTTGAAAGGATTTAACACTAGTAGGAGTTAACTGAATAGTTTTAGAGTAACCAACACAATTTTCGGTTAACTTTACAGAACCAGTGCCAACAATAGAATAATCGACAATATCTTCATCACATTTTATAGTTAATTTAATAATATTGGATTGGACAAAAATCCATTCATTATTTCGCAACTTTTGCCAAATATCAATATCGCCAAATAATAATTTAGCGTTACACTCAGTGGGTAGTGACAAGGTCACTTCCGTTAGCAATCTAGATTCACAATTAGGATTTAGAATACATGAATATATTGTTTGCATTTCACAAATAGAATATTGGTTATTAATTACCTTACACTTATCTAGGTCATCAAACATAGTATAGTGCATTCTATCGTCACTTAAAGCAGTGTAGGCATTGGAAGGTTGAATGAGCGCGAATGTTTTGATATTAGATCCGTTATGGGGAGTCGGTAAAGGTATATTCTTATAGATAACGAACTTGTCGTCACTTATTAGTGGAATTCGCAACACGAAAACGATTTTATTATTGTAGTAATAAGAGCTTAATTGCGAAACATCTATAATAGAGTGAATATTATTAATATTTAATTGTACTGGGAAATCTAGCCTCTTATTAATATGACCGCTTTGTTTGCGTAGTTCATCGTAAAGGCTAATAGGACTTATAATACTAGGGTGTAGAATGTTTGCCTTAGAAAATAAAATAGAGTTTAAAGTAGTATCTAATAGATTAGAAATAGTAAGCAAAGAGCTTTCTATTATATTTAATAAACTATTTACACGCGAAATATTGTATAACAAGTTATCCGTCTTAGTAACTTGAGATAAGATGTCATTCATAACATCTATTTGAGAGTTTAACTTAATCTCGTTTTGATTTAGTTTATATATAGTAGAATTAAAATTATTAATTGTCGACTTAACAATATGAATATTATCTTTCATGAGCCGATATAGTTCGGACTCACTCTTTTGGCAAGATTCGATGGCGGCGTCGTATTTTCTAGCGTCGTCGGCATCTAATGTTCCGAAAAAGAATTTTAAAATTTCACCACCGAATTCTAAGGACCTCTTGACCTTGGTTGGTGTTTGATTTATAGTTAAATGAGATAACGATTGTACTTTAAGAAGGTTAGACTGAATTAGTATTTTAATAGGGCTAGAATAATCTTTACATTGCATAATATCTTGTGATTGTATCTTACTGCAGATATTTTGAGTTTTACGTAATAATGATTCAATATTAGTTAAATAGGGTTCTAATGATATAATATCAATATGAGTTACGACATTCCAGTAGTCATTATAGAAACGAATATTAGTAACAGGTTTGAAGTAGATTACTAGTACCGGGACTATGAGTTATCGGCGTTATCCTCGATTCGGCGTGGCAGCCGTAGCACAAGGCTCTGAAAATAAGATAGTTCAAGATACAGCGGGTTTGATTTCATTTGTATGGTATTTGATATGCTTACGGCCCACCTGTAACGTTACGTTATGTTTATTATGTACTTTAATTATCTTGTAAGGGCCTTTCCAAACAGGGGACAGTGCTTTTCTTAGCCTGTGATGATGTTTAAGATACACCATATCGCCTGTTTTATAAGTAACATCGCGTGATTTAGAATCATAGTATTGCTTTGACCGTTCTTTACTATTTATAATATTTTGTATAGCCTTCTCTCGGCTAAGTCGCATTCGATATTGCAGTGCGCGAATATATTCATTATAGGTAGAACTATTAGATGTATCATACAAAGAATTAGGAATAGTAGGTTTATAACCATATAAAAGTTCATAGGGGGTAAATTCAGTTGTACAGTGAGGGGTAGTATTATAGGCTAATATAGCAGTAAAAAGGTAACAATGCCAATCATTTTGATTGTCATTAACGAAGGACTTTAAGTACTCCTTAAGAGTAGCATGTGACCTTTCTAATGCACCATTCGTTTGCGGATGGTAAGGAGTAGTAAAAAGAGATTTTATCTTAAGGATTTCGGTAAGTTGTTTAAATAGGTCTGAGGTAAAGCATGTACCAAGGTCGGTTAAAATAGTTTTAGGAAACCCAAACAACGACATAAAGTGTACGAGATTTCGAGCTATCTCTTCACTTGTAGCGGTAACCATAGGATAAGCGCTTGAAAATTTAGTTAAGTCATCTTGTAGAGTTAAGATGTACTTAAAATTTTGGAAACCAGCATCGGGTAATGGACCAACGATGTCTAGAGCTAAACGTTCAAATGGTTTAGTAGATGTAGAAGTTATCTCCATAGGAGCTTTATTTGAATGCCTTAATGGCTTATTTATTTGGCACAACTTACACTGTTTGACATACCGTTCAATATCGGCACGCATGCCTTTCCAGTAATATGCGGCCTTGATTCGATTGTACATGCGGCGCGCACCTGGATGACCAGCAATAGTAGAGTCATGATTTTCTTTCAAAATTGTAGGGACCTCGGCAGGAGTTGGGTAAATTAATTGATTTTTATAGATATGTACTTTAATATTTGTGTTATGAAAAACGTAAGATATCATGTTATATAATTTAGTATATACAATTTTAGAAAAAGGATCTGTAAAATCAGATATAGCAAGATCAGTTATGTTATCTAATAAGAGCATATCTCTTAATTTAATTAATACATTGTAAATATCTTTGTATTTTGTTTCTTCATAATGATGTACTTTAGAATATAGAAAATAATATGTCTTGTGTTTATTAATAACCTTATGGACAGTGAACGGCTCGCGTTCCGTATTAAGCAATTCAGCAGAATTCTCGAGCTGCGATAGTATTTCTTCGCAGTGTGGCATAGAGTAATCAAGGTCTAAAGAGACTGGACAAGCGATTGATTTTATTTTAGATAAATGTAGGGCCTGACTACACTCTTCGATAATAGTATTAGAAGTAGGTAACTTATTTGTAAATTGATTCTTAAAATATTTTTCGTAGGTAGAATTATTAAGACGATTTGAGTCAATGACATTTACTGGATGTCGAGATAACGCATCTGCGTTTGAATTAAGACGACCTTGCTTATATACAATTTCGTAGTCGTACTCCTCAAGCTTTAAGCGCCATCGGATCAGTCGACTGCCTGGATCTTTATTACTAAAAAGCCAAACTAAAGGTCGATGATCTGTAACGATCTTAAATTTGCGCCCAAATATATAAGGGCGGAAGGTTTTCACTGCAAAAATAATGGCAAGGAGTTCTTTCTCCGTTGTCGAATAATTACCTTCGGCTTTGTTAAGCGTTCTAGAGGCGTAGGCTATAGGTTTATCCTTGCCTATATCGCCTTGAGACAACACAGCGCCTACGGCGTAGTTTGAGGCGTCTGTTGTGATTATAAACGGAGCACTAAAATCAGGGTATTGTAATAAAGGAGCCGTGGTAAGTTTATTTTTTAAGATTTGGAAAGCTGTTTCCTGTTCAACAGTCCAATTGAAGGAGACGTCTTTTTTCAATAAGGATGTAAGAGGCTTGGTTAACTTCGAAAAGTTTTCAATAAATCGCCTATAATAGCCAACAAGGCCTAGAAAAGATTTTATTTGTTTGACATTAGTAGGGGTTGGAAATTCGCTAACGGCCTTGACCTTATCAGGATTCGGAGATACACCTTTGTCGGTGATAATGTGGCCAAGATAAGCAACCTCGCGACGTAAAAACTCGCACTTATCTGGCTGTAATTTAAGATTAAATTTTCGCAATCTGTCAAAAACTAATTTAAGCTTTTTAATATGGTCAAGCAAGTTTTGCGAGAAAATAATACAGTCATCCAAGTAAACGTAAGCGTGGAGACCTTGAAGTCCAGAAAGAGCCGTATTCATAAGCCTTTGGAATGTTGTGGGAGCATTTTTCAAGCCAAATGGCATCCTGGTGAATTCGTAATGCCCGGAAGTGCTAGAATTAGTGTTAACGGTGAATCCTGTTTTCGGCGCGTCCTTGGAACTCATTTTAATTTGATGAAAACCGCTAGATAGGTCTAAAGTACTAAAATATTTGGAATGACCCAATTGGTCTAAGATGTCAGTGATCAGAGGCAGTGGATAACTTTCGGAGACCGTCGCATCGTTAAGACGGCGGTAATCAATTACGATTCTCCATTTCTTTTTGCCAGACGCGTCCATTTTTTTGGGGACCACCCATACAGGGGCACTCCATGGTGAAATAGAAGGGCGAATAATGTTTTGGTCTAACATTTTTCTGATTTGGGAATCAACTTCCTCCTTGTGGCATTCGGGGAAGCGATATGATTTAACTTGGATAGGCGGGGTATCACCAGAATTAATTGAATGCTCAACGGCATTAGTAAAAGATAAGGGCTCGCCTTTCAAGTGAAAAATATCAGTGTATTCAGAACAACATTCCAATAAAACTTTTTGCTCCTCCGAATTTAAATGAGAGCAACGAATAAGGTCTAAAACCTTTTGAACACGATCAGATTTGGAAATAGAAATAGAATAAGTATTTAGGCATGATTCAGAGTTCAGATTGTTTTGTTCGAGTGGTGTCAACTCTGCGTAATAATCTTTGATCTCAACGTCAGAGTCCGTCGTGTTTAAAACCGTAATATTAATTCTTTTATTTGACTTGATTGAGACAATGCAATTTGCGACATAAACACCACTACATACGGTATGATCTAGGACAAGGGCTTCGTTATGAGAATAAAGTTCAGGATTGTAATTAGATATCGCGCATTCAATTACTGCTTCGGATCGCGCGGGAATAATGGAAGTTGGTTGAATGTAGTTTATAGGTAAGATATGACTACAAATATTTAATGATTTAGAATCGTAGTTAATGTTAGTTTTAAAATAACCAAGAAAATCGCTACCGAGTAAGCCGTCATATTCGAGACTGACTTGCTCATTGATCATATGAAATTTGTAACTGAATTGATCATTAGATATAGTAAAATCCATTTGAAATGTACCCAATGTTTGAGAACAACTTTCTACACTATTAATTCCTTTTAATTTCACGACTTCGCGAGACAAGTCGGGTGATTTACATAGTACTGCCTGTTTCACGAGGCTAATAGCGGCACCCGTGTCGATAAGCATTTTTAAAGGCTCTTTAGAATAACTAGAAACTAAATAAACATATGGCAAAGATATTTTCTTGATTTTTATACTAGTTTCATAAGTTGGAGTAGATTTAATAACATCACAAGATTTAGTAGGTATAGAATTAGAGTTAGAGATTGGGATGCCTAATTTATTTTTCAGGTTAGCATCATTTTGGTAAGTATTATTTTGGTAAGTATTATTTTGGTGAGTATTATTTTGGAAAGTATTAGTAGGATTTAGCATTATTGAATTAGAATAAGATGTAGTATTTTGATGACTCGAGATTACGTCTCGAGATGTAATCTTAGAGTTAGTATAGTTATAAGATTTAGAATGACTCAGATTTACCTGAGATGTAGGCTTAGTAGGACTCAGTTGATTCAACTGAGGTGTAGATTTGGTAAAAGATTTAGTAGGACTCAGTTGATTCAACTGAGATGTAGATTTGGTAAAAGATTTAGTATGACTCAGTTGCTTTGACTGAGATGTAGATTTAGTAAACGATTTAGTAGGACTCAGTTGATTCAACTGAGATGTAGATTTGGTAAAAGATTTAGTATGACTCAGTTGCTTTGACTGAGATGTAGATTTAGTAAACGATTTAGTAGGACTCAGTTGATTTAACTGAGATGTAGGTTTAGTAAAAGATTTAGGATAAAAAGGTTTCGTGTCCTTTACGCTAGTCGATTTCGGGAGACACGACACCGAAATCTTATTTAGTTTAAATTTTCGTCGCGGGAATCGAACCCGGACTCGTCGGTTTCGCAGAATTTAACTGCGCGACCGTTGTTATCGCGCGGCGGTTGATCATGTTGCGCCTGGTTCGCGTTCTCACGGCGTTGCATATTGTACTGGCGTTTGCGACATTGGTCTATCGTGTGACCTATATTTTTACAGTAACTACACCGTATATTATTAGGATAGTTAGTATTAGAATAGTTATTATTAGGATAGTTATTAGAAGGAATATGGAAAGATTTTTGATAGTTATTACGATTTGAACTGGAAGGTTTTTTATTCCTATAGCACTCTGAAGCATTATGCCCAGGTTTATTACACGTGCTGCACATATGCTGAAATTTAGGATTAGATTTAGAATTAGATAAATTATATAACTTTTCCTCTTCGATTGCGTGCTGGACCGCCTCGTTCAATGTCGAGGGATTCCTACACCTAACAACATTACTTATTGAGTTATTTAACCCTAACATAAATGTATTTAAGGCTAAATCTTCCATAGCAGCTATTCTGCCTGGTAGCTCCTTTTCATCTTTACAGCTATAGTGAATGTCGGATAATATTCGGGTTAAAATTTGCTCGATACGCAAAGAGTACTTCGTGACATCTTCGCTAATAATTTGCTTACAATTTTGCAAATCCACTAGTAAATGAGTCGCGTGCTTTTTCTCACCGAATGTAGATCTTAAAAATGCCTTTATCTCGTCCCATGTGGAAAACGATTTTAAACTACAAGCCACTTGGGCTTTACCTTCAAGTTGCGATACTATATATTTGCAGAGCACATTTTGTTGATCTGCTGTACATAACGACATCGCGTTATCACAGTTTGTGAGGAACGCAGGGAGAGAGTCCCGGTCCCCATTATAAGGTTTAATGAATTTGGTAAGTACTGAAAGTGTTATTTTTTCAGCCATTTCAGGTTTTGCCTTAGATTCTGTTTTAAGTGACATTGGACAATTGTATAGAGCTAGAAAATATAGCTATAAAATAGACACACAAAATATGGTAAGTATACAGTAACGACACACAAAAATATGATGCGGAATAGAAAATTATAGTTCACGAAAATTGTAGAAACAGTGGAAATGGTATCGTTGACGAAAAATAGTAGATACGGTGAAAATATGGTAAGTAATTTAAAAGACTCACATAAACACGATCACTGCACAAACCATCACTCGTGGGAACAGGATCTGACACGCTCGGATAGCGCGGCAGGGCGACCGCGTGCTCGACGACAGGTGAGGGCGGCGCCGGTGTCCACGTGCTGGTGATGCTGGGCGAGGTGGAAGTGTTTCGGAGATAACGAGTGCTCTACTCGTTATGATGATGTTGGTGAGTTAGATCTGCTGCTACCCGGATGGTGCGGGCTCTCACGTTGCGGTGGAGGCTGACCGTCGACCAATCTTGGTTTTACGGTGACCAGTATGGTGCGGGCTCTGGCTGCTGCACAGAGTCTTACCGTCGACCTTGAAGTGTGACGCGGGCACAACCTTGGGTTCTGTCTTACCGTCGATCACGCAAACTGGGGGTCTCTGGGATTCGGATCTCTAGGTATCAACGGACACCATTTACGAGATCCCACTTCTGACACCAAAATTGTTAGGAGGCCGTCCCTGTTGGTCTTTTTAAAAAAAAAAAACTAATTTTTAAACTGCACTGATATTTATTGTTCAAGGCAACACTTTACAGATACAGTTCTACTGGTACCGATTTCCGAGTTCCGGGAGCGAACCGCTTTTCGCGACGGACAGAATCTAACTGACTTTAGTATGAAATAAATTATACAAGTAAATGAAAATGCTGACCAAGTAGAAACAATAGAATGGAAATGTACTAGAATACGTGAAATGCTGATCAAGCGTTATTAAGGAACTATCTCGGGTTATAACAAAACGACAAAACTTAAAAGTAGGTAGTAGTAAATTCACCCCTTAAAACATTTTGCAAATGCAAATCAAACCCTGTATAGAAATATGTTTAGTGGTGATAGTAAATGTTTAATGGAGATAATTCTATAAGTAGTTTAAGCAAATTGAAGACTGTTTGGGTTATGCTAGAAATAGAAACCATTAAAAAAATATATCATCGAAGCAGTGATAGACTAGTGGAGACACCGACAGTCTGCTACGCAGAGGGTCCCGGGTTCGAATCCACGGCACGCACTAATGACTTTTTGTTTCAAATTGCTAATAATAATTACATTATCGCTTGCTGAACGGTGAAGGCAAATATTGTGAAGAAAACTGCATGTCTGTGAGTTTTCCGTGATGTATTCGAAAAACATGTGAAGTCTGCCAACCCGCACATGGCCAGCGTGATGGACTATGGCCTTACCCTTCTCACGGCGAGAAGAGGCCAGTGCCCAGCAGTGGGACAGAGTATATACAGGGCTGATGATGATAAGAAAATATTTCCAAAGCTGTACACCTGAGGCACGTTACCATTGGGCTTAGAGCCATAAATTATATGCAAGAACTTCTCCACTTACATGACAGTAAACGTCAAAAACGTCATTAGACATTCTCAACACCGCAAAAAATTTTGTACTACACGGTACACAAAAAAAGGTAACGAAACTTGTTCCAAAAATTGTCACGTGACAAAACAGTGTCACCTTTATTTTCCACAGCACTTTAGACAAAGAGACAAAGCAATTCACACACAGTTTGACACATTACGGTACGACAGTTCGCTAACAAAGCAACAGGTGGATAAATATTTTTCAACATTTAACACTATTTATGTACTCAGTTTATCTGAGTTTTTTCGATGTACTGCATTTTGGTGTTGTACTTTCGTGACTTATATACTCTGAGGCACAGTTTTTCTGTGTCTGACATGTGAGTTACAATGATCTTTTAAAGCTGTTGCCAGTTTGAGTAAGTATTTTAGTATGTTTTTTGTTTAGGAGCTCTATGATGTTGCACTAGAACTTTCTTAATTCGTAGTTCGTTCATATCGACTGTTTAAAGTGATAAATCCGTACCCGTTACCACATTATAAACAAATTTTAATTATATCTAATCTGCATTTGGATTCGTCTTGTTGCTTTTAGTGAATATCGCTGGGCCTTGAAGAGAAATTTAATCAATTACGATGATTTGTAATTATATTCTATTCTACCACATACGCACAACACAATCTAGCACAAGATATAGTATAGGCTCTACCTAGTCTAGAGTCAGACAGCCTTGTGTAAATCACTCTTAAATGTGAATATTATTTTGACAGCTTGAAGTAAATCAACATTTCAGTGCCTGTTTAAACACAAAGCAATGTGTTCATAATGTTTCCTAAGTAGCAAGATAGCATTACGATAAAATTATTTCAAGATTATACAGTTTAGAACTACCATATAAAAATAACAACTCATTCTTATATCAACCAAAATTTATTAGACAACAATGAAACATGATTTCAATGCGCAATCGTTACCGGGAAGTGGTTTCACCAAAGGACTACCATAATGGCATCACTTAAACAATTGTCCTGCCATCTTTATAGCTCATTTTATAGCGGAACACACAATGCGAGTCACTTTGAAATATGTCCTGAATATTTTGCTTTTGTTGAAACTTAAACATAGTTTTGTTAGTTGGTGTATTTTAAACAACTCTAGTTAAACTCGTGATGTCACCATCATATAAGTATAGTTTGCTATATTTGATTTTAAATATTATAATTATTAAATAAGATAGCAAATATATTTGCTAATACTATTTGTAATCCATACATTCACTCTTCTATTTTATTATGCTGTCATGGGCAGACAATCTTATAGCAAAATAGTGAGTATTCACTATGTTGCTATATCTAAAATCCTCGTGTAACAATGGTTGAATATTATACTGTATACCACAGTAAATATTGATTGAGTATTCATGATTAACGACTCAGTGAAAAATACTTTCTAGGTAGCGTATCTTATCAAATACAGGCAGTTAATACCTTGGCAAGTAAAAAAGCGCAAAGTAAAATTATGAAACTTTCATCTGGTGCGGCGATAGGTCGAAATGTGCCCCCAACGAGTTTTCCGCGCGTGGCAGGTCTTTCTCGAACCACTAGGTTAGATAATATCATTTAGCTTTAAACTATTTTGTTCGAATCCGAATTGTAAGGCAAATAAATACAATCTAGTTGTGAGATTTGAGATTGATGCTCATAATAATATGTAGAATTGTCAATCAATCATTTAGAATATTCAAACAAAGGTCACAAGATGTATCATACAAACTTGTGATCTCACTTTTGTGACACGCATTCAGAGGTAGAATACTTTTATTTTATGTTAACAATACATAAATTCTGAGATGATGATGTCGGTGATATTTTCAAAGTTAAAGAATTCGACTGTAGTAGTAAGTGTAGGTACATACTGTACATATGCCTTCCAATATTGCAGTAAACACACAAACGCAGACTCAAAATTGTATGAAGCGTATTAGGCATCCGAGTCACAAACCGAATCCATAACATGAACATGTGTTTAAAAACTAGCATTACCGACGACGATGGCATGTATTCAGAGCAGAGAGAGAGAGAGACAGAGATCATGCAATAATTTGAAACTTACACAATAAAAGTATACATAGCTATATGGTGAACACCAACGATGTCGTCTTTGAATGCAGAAAGCCTCTTACTAGACCGGACTACTGGCAAAATGTTAGACAGTATGATAAATAATATGTACACTATTACTATTATTTTTTTTATGGTAATAGGCGACAAACGAGCAGACGGATTGCCTGATGGTAAGCAATTACCGCCGCCCATGGACACAAGCAACACCACAGGAGTCACAAGTGCGTTGCCGCCCCTTGGGGTTGGGAAAAGGGATAGGATGAGGAGTGGGATCAGGGAGAAGGGATAGGGGATAGGGCCTCCGGAACTCTCACTCACCGAACAAAACGCAACAGCTTAGGTACTGTTACTTTACGTCGATTTTCTGTGAGAGGGTAGTACTTCCCCGGTCGAGCCGGCCCATTCATGCTGAAATCAGCAAGGCTCTACTACCTTGAAAAATACCTTATTTTCAAGTAGGTAACGTCTAAATGTTGGACACACGCCGCCTTGCAAAATTCCAAACTTCCCACAAGTTTCTCTATCAAACAGTCTGTGATTCTCATGATGAAGACAATTATCAAACTCTGAACATCTCACAAAAGGAATTGTCATCCAAAACTTTCCGATGACCCTCTCTATTTCCTAAAAATAGATATAAAATCAAAAGGAAGTTGAGAACAGACGAATTAATTTCGCAGACGCTCACAATCGGCAAGAAACCGGCAGAAAGTCCTCGGAACAGGCCTAAAAGACAATTAATGCTCAATCCCCGGCCTACTTTAGCAAAGTTGCAAATCAGGGATCGTTCGGCACTTGCCTAATGTCGTTTGCCGGGATGCCAGTGAAACTTTGGCCGTTGCGACGTCCCCACGACAGTTATAAGGTATTTGATGAATATTTAAACTTCGATAGTTTGCTTCCATTGTCTCTTGGAAATCATTATTGTGAATGACCTTCCTGTGCTAGTTTCGGACGTCGACGTTTTTTAGATGGATTGTCATGCTTGGAACAATCAAACTCTAGTCCTAGAATAGTTGGGATAATGTCTTCATTATTTCCGGAACTCCTTTGTTATTCAGCGAATTCTTGTATTTAAGGACGCTCGAAGCTTTGTTGACTTGGGTAAAGTTGAAGTTTCTTGTTCTAGTTTCCTGAAATAGACGACCTAAGCTAGTGAATATGGTTCAGAAATTTGTGATAAATATATTTTACCGGATTTTCCTTGATTTCAGTGGGATTTTAGCTACTTTAACCGACTTCTCTTTATCAAAAAGAAGTAGCTAGTTTCAAAATTCAATTCATTTTTTATATATCATTTATAAATAAATAAAATACAACAATAACTAATGCTCCGTTGTATGATTCACTACATGCGATACAGGAGAAACTTTATCATACACAGGTATGCATTTTATTGTCTAATGTTTACGTACCCTAAAACACACACCAACCATGATGACAAACAGACTTACAATAGACATCCTCCTCAAAGATAGGTTAGCTTATTATAGAAACAAGAGGTCACCCAGTGGTCAAAATTCGACCATAATTTATTAGTATGTCAAAGACTACAATCACAGACCTCGCCGCACAATAAAAATAAAGAAACCTTTTATGAAATTACAGGAACGGCTATTAAATACTCTTCTTGGTTATAAAACTCTAAAACAGATGTTAACATTATAGACTTTTACTTTATAAAAATGTCATTCTCTTGCCCTTGCGCAGTATGTCCTTTTCTTCTATACTTCTTGTTATTTAATTATTTACAAAGGAGTAAATCTCTTTCATCCATATCCCATCCTCACACAGTCGACTAATATTTTCCTTGGCCTGATCCTCCTTTACGTGCTTCTACTTTCATATTAACACTATCTATCCATATTTTCTGTGGAAATACTATTGCTATTCGCCCCTCTCCTTTCGACTTCATTTAAGACTGCATAGTTGGTTGACACTGCGCAAGTATTGTGGTTTCGATACCCACACGAGACAACACTTGTGCGATCCATGAATTGTTGTTTCGAGGGTGAGCCCTTGCGACACAGGATTTATTCTTAGAGCGAAAGTTGTCTTTAAAAGAAATAAAAAATAAATCACTTGTTTACCTCACCATTGCTGCAATGTACCAATAAGAATCCTACTGTCTTTGCTTCGGTTAAGCTGGCCATACACGATCCTTTCAATCGTCCAATCGGCATGACACTGCAGGCGGGATCCAATCTGCAGTTCGTCCATATACACCACACACCATCAGTTTAATCACCATCAGTTTTGACATCATAAGCCAATCGGCAGCGATGTTCAGTTGAAGCCATGGCGTCACCGGTGACAGACGAGGATGTTATAGCCGTTTTGGGCATTTTACTCGTGAAAATTAAGCAAAAGAAAATAAAAGATCGAGCAAATAAATTCCAGTGGCACTTCGCGGTACCGGGCTGTATTTTGCGACATATTGTGAGAGCGCGCGCACTACAACAGACATCTATCACTGACAAAATTATTGACTTAACTGACTTAACTGACTGATCGCCGACTGCCATACACGGTCCAATCGGCATGATCCAAACGATATGATCAAGCCAAAAGAATCGAAATTCTATTATGCCATCAATTATAACTGTCATGCCAATCCACTTGCACACACGGTCAATTCTAACTGATCCAATCGGTAGCGTCATGCCGATTGGACGATAGGAAGGATAATGTATGGCCTGCATAATATACATTAATTTCCTACAACACATCCTATATTATTTCCATATCTACCTATTCCTCCTCTTTTATAACAATATCATTCTCAAGGCAAGGCAGGCGGATAGTTAAAACACATGCCACAACCGTATTGCAGTATGAACATTTGCAAGTACCATAAGTATAAACAAAGTTTTATATTAAGTGAAACACTGAAAAGTCTGAAAACTTACCAATACGATCTGACATTGATACATAAAACTGATAGATGGCAAATGTATTATTTTACTCTCATTCACAAATAGCTCAATTAGCTCAATAACATGTGCTTAATAGATTTTCAACTATAATAAAACACAATAATTAAGATTAAGAAAGCAAAATTTCCCGCGCGCGGCGCGACGTTCTGAATTCAAACTTTATGACAGCTGCAATTATGTTTTTGCCTACAGATATCAATAAACAGATATGGTTTTGTTATTTTACACTTTGTCAGAAACTTATAATAATAATTTAAGAAATACCATTCACTTTATACATCAATATTTTATTCATTTATTTTAGTTTACACGCCAAGATAAATTATATTGTGAAAATATAAAATCTATTAGGCAGAATAGGAAAAACCTTCGAAAAAAAAATTTATTCATGTAATAATTATTATATCTATTTTCAGTTTGAAACTCATATTTAAATAATAAAAAAATAATTAATGGATTATACTTATAATATCTACCTATCGCCGTCCCCGGAGAATAAAATGATAACTACAAAAATGCAACTTTACAGGCAAAATAAAAAACATGTTTTCGTCGATTGCTCCTTAAACACTGGACGTAGACAGATGATTGTAAGCTTTTAAAGAAGGTTATTTTTTGTTTATTCTAAATGTTTTTGTGAAATACGCCTTATTATTAAAATAGAGATATTATTTCAAAAATAAAAGGTTAGTCAAAATTAGCCATCATCTAAGTTGTTTAACGGCGATTATCATTTTATTCTCCGTACAGCCTGACCAGAATCAAATATTGTACTCTTCACTTATCATTTTTCAAATCCATAACAGTCATATTACTAACACGTCTTATATAGAGCGACTGGATTATTTTGAACGAGAATAAAATGATAACTGCATTTATCATCATCCAGTCGCATATTTTTTTCATGAGAACATAATTCTATGACTGTTTGTCATACTAACAAGTGGGAATAAATTTTGATAATACTATTGTAATATTTTGTAACTTCGTAAATAACTGTATAAAAATTAGGAAAAAAATTGAGCAGATGTATAAGCACCCACACATCACAAAAATGGCATAACACTAAAACTAAGACAATGGCAGTTATCATTTTATCCTCCGGGGACGACGCTATGTGCTTTATTAAAAAATTGCCAAGATAAATAGTATATTGTAGTAAATACAAAATCTATTAGGCAGAATAGAACAAACCTTGAACAAAAAAGTATTTTTTTCCTTTTTTTTATTTTATATATTCTCCTTTTTATTTGTACTGTATATTAAAATATTTAATTTAATTGTAGTTTTAAGTAAGTACTTAAAATTGTTTTATTCTAAAATGAATTTAATACTGTAAAATGCTTTCATAAAAAAGTATCTATACATTAAAAGAATTTGTGTTTAATAAAACGAGTCGGCCAGCCCGTTCTACCCAACCGATTCGCATGATTTTTTTTTAATGAAAGCTCTCGCTGCATAGATTTGTCATCAAGCATTAGAAATTACCTAACTTGCACATTTATCAAGTTATATGCAAAAACAGTTTTCTCCCATACATTTTTTACGTTTTCGTAGCCGTAGTCAATGACTTTCTGCTTCTATATATCTGGTTCTCATTGAGGTAGGCGTTTCGTTATTGGCCTAAAACACGCGCTGAAAAGAGCTCTTTCATTTGATGGTATGCTCATTTAAATTGGGTTCTAAATTCAAAAATATTTTTATGGCATCTATTATGTTCCTTGCGGTAACTGCCAGGAAAAACCCTTATGCCTCCTTAAGGTGACCTTGCCTTACTTTCATACGGGTGTGAGTGTGGTGGTGTGTAAAATTATACCCGATGTTAGTAAAATTATCACTATAGTAAAATATCTCTGATGGCAGGTAATATTCCCCGAATGTTACCAGTTAACCCTTAATGTTGGATGAACTGATCTCTGAAATTGAGGATTTTTCCCCTTTTTTTGTATCGCGATGAAATCCAGTTACGGACTGTCCCTCAAAGGGACCCCTCCGCAAACTCTGTACCGAATTTGGGGCAGGTGGTGGTGGGACAGGTGGGGGTGGATGTAGCACGGCTCTTCCCCCTAGATGTTCCCACTAAAACACCACGGTGTTCCTCTATCGACCCTCATGACGGGGTCGCGGTAACGACGTCAGTGTACCCGCGACCCGAAGAATTTTCCCCAAATGTAGTGAAATTTCCGCCTAATGTTGGGAAAATCAACCCTACAGACGGGTAAATTACGTTTTATGTTAAGAAATTTTTTGTGTTTTTAAATTACGGACTTTCTTCGGGCATCTTAATTTTTTTTTTATGTGGCACATATTACTGCGGTTCATAGTACAATTGTCATATAATTATAATACATGTGGTAGTTATGGCAGGAATTTTAGCTTTGGTAAGAATAGTGGTTTTGAGAGAAAAGGTACTTTTGACAGCACCGGCTGTTTTGGTAGAAATGGTATCATTTGAAAAAATGGTAGATATGAAAGGAATAGTATTTTCGGTAGGAATAGTAGTTTTGGGTAGAAATGGCATTTTTGCATATATATTAGTTTTGGTAGCAATGTTATTTACGATTGCTACCAAAGCTACCAATCCTACCAAAACTACCATTTACCAGTTAATAAGAGATTTATTTCAGTTCAGTTATACAAATTATATATATCCCTATTGTGCGGCAAACCATTCAGTAATGCCAAGGTGGAAATTTCACGATACCTAAGGTGCAACGCAATGTTGTGAGAAAGTTTTCTGATATACATATTTTTGGTAAGAATATCATCTATTTACTTTAGATAAGGCTACAGTGTACTCATCATACCTATATGTAAGAGCTTTTTTATAATATTAAAATATGCTGTGGAGCAGCACGGGTCCTCTAGTATACATTTTATAATTAATCTATTTTCAGTTTGCCAGTCTATGGGTCTGCATCAATATTATTGTGGTAAAAAGGGATAACAATTTTTGCTTCACGTATCAATAGTTAGATAAAAATTAAAATTAATGGACTATTCATATTCAATATTTAACGTATAAATAAAAAATGCCAAGATAAATATATTGCAGAAAATATAAAATCTCTTAGGCAGAATAGGACAAACCTTGAACAAAAAAGTATATACATGTATTATTAACCTCTTTTCAGTTTGAAAGTCTGTGGGTCCATAATCGTAAATTCACGTAAATTAAAAAGTAATATTTTATACGTATACGATGTTATGCATGTGTGTATGTGAAATCTAAGCTAGTAGTGGTATCGTTTATTTTCATTAAATCATATATTTCTAATGGCTACTTGTCAATCATGTTCCGTGACGTACCACCACTTGCGGCTACTCACTAATCGCTTATGGTGGGCACCGGCCACAGTCGTTTGCGTGTCATCAAAGGACGTGGCTCGCGACAGCCTCGGTGGCTTTGGTCGCTGGTCTGTTTGCGCGAAACCTAAGAGCGCAGATGAAAATTGTTACCTAAGTAGGCGAGGATGAAGACTAAAAAGTTCACTCCATCTAAGTCCTTTAAAACACGTCTCTGGAGCATGTCCCATGCACGCTCGATGGGGTTGAGGTCTGGCGATTGTGCAGGCTAAGGTAATACCAGGATGTTTTCCCTTGCCAAGTACTACCGTGTGTGCAAAGCTGTATGCGAACGCGCATTGTCATGCATCAACGTGAAATCGGAGCCAAGCGTTTCTGCGAATGAACGGACATAAGGCCTTAGAACATCTTCAACGTAATTTACAGCGTTCATGTTACCATTAACAAAAACGAGCTCAGTTCGTCTGTTCTTCATAATACCCGCCTATACCATAACTGTTGAGCCGTTGTATAGATGCACTTCCTGAACACACCTCAGTCTTTCAGTATTTCCAGGACGACGTTACACTCTTACCCTTCTAGTATCTGGCTTGAACCCAAATCGAGACTCATCGCAAAATAAAATTGTATCCCATTGTTCCCGGGTCCATGTAATGCGTTCCCTACACCATTCATTTCAACGAGCGCGATTCCCGTGGCGTATCGGTGGGCACCTGATTGGCCGTCGCGCTCGTAGGCCATACTCATGCAGTCGATTTCGCACAGTTTAGTAGCTAACAACAACACCACTTGAATTTTGTAACATTAAACCTATCTCTCGGGCGTTTAACATCGGCTGGCGTCTTGCAGTCAGTTGTATGTATCGATCTTGCCGTGTGGTTGTACACCTACCTCGACCTGGGTGCTGCTTAGCACGATCTCCCTTGTTAGTGTAACGCTGATGAAGACGGCAAATAACGCTTCTGTTGACGCCAAAATACCGAGATACCTGAGATTGACTTCTTCCCGCTTGCAACATCCCTACAGCTCTGTGCATTTCATCTGCGTTCAAATGACGTCGCTCCATGACGTAAAAAATGTCTCAAAATCCAAATTTGTTCAAAACTTTTTCAAATTATTGCTTAAATCATAAAATTGATACGGAATACTAAATTTTAATAAGCAAAGAAAACGTAATAAAATTCGAACAAATTTTAATGCATTCGCTTTTGAATTTGTGAAAAAAAAACAAACATGATACTCGAATTTTTTTACAACCAGCCAGTATGTCCTCTAGATCAAAAAAGTTTACATAGGTATTACCTACTTGGTAAGAAATGATATAATAATTAATTAATAATTAGAAATAGTATGTGTTGCTTAGACTTTTTGATGTGTACGTTTTGTGTGATATATATATATATACTCCTTCAAAGCAAGTGCTAAGACAGCTAGTATGTATGTGTGTCAATGGTTCGCTTAGGCTACGCCGCCGCGTGTTGGCGGAGGCTGCATTTTTCAACAGGCTGTCCCGGCCGCTTTGTGAAGCGTATTTCATGTTCCCTACGTGTTGGGTGTTCGCATCGACTCCCTTGAACGTGGTGGTCGTAACTTTCTAGTGCGAATGTTTTCAAACAATATTTCGATATTATTCCCCTTTTATCGAGTTCATTTTAGTCTGTAAAAATGTTTCGATTTTTCTTTGGATAGTTGTGAAAGGGCTGTAGATCTCTGGAGGGTTTGAATAGGTTTAATGATCGCTTGCGATATTCGGAAAATTGACTTATAATATCAGTTATTTAGGGTTTTGTTGAGCTTATCCATATTCCCTGAACGGTATTTTATAGGTACAAGGAGATTTTATACACAGTTTTTAACATCTGATAAGAAACTTAAATATGCTTTGTTTCAAAAAAGTAGTTGTTTCTTTATTTAATAATTGGAAATATTTTTATAACCTTAAACCTACATCCATTAGTGCAGAAAATATATTCTCTGAAGTTATATTATCTCTATGTTAATGCTAAATAAAACGTTTAATGTCGTGTTTCGCTTTTTTATAGTCGCCGAGTTGCACGGTCAGACTGCCATGGCAAAACTACTAGGGCTTTTTGTACTTCATACGGAACTCTATATAAATCGTGATAATAATTAGATAATCACGTACAATAAATATGGTTTTAAATGTCGGTAACAAACAATATAATAAAGCGAAATGATGGAACCGCCGATTTCAAGACAACATTATGATTTGAAATAACAGTTGTAATCCTGATTGCCTAACGCGTTGAGTTTCAACTTAAATTTTGTTAAATTAGAGGTCTTAGTACTCAACTTTAACCAATTATTGTACCTATCTAGTTCTATGGATCTTAATGCTTTTACTTTGTAATCAATAAAATAAGCTAGATGATAATTGCGACCATGTTCTTATTACAATATTGCAGAAAAGAAAATTCTTTGGTTTTCCACAAAAAGTTCTTTCCGACCACTGTAATCAAAAGGTACAAAGTATCGCACTACTAAGTAGACAAAAGCAGTACCAACATATTTGAATGTATGGGTTCTCTGTATCACTGTCAAAGGTATTCATAATAGCTGGGACCAAAACACATTTCTACTTTAACCCTTGACTCGTTTCTTTAGACGGGTGGAAGATATGAAAAGATAATTATCTTCCTCATCTTATGCCTCTATCATCAGCAATTATAGAGCTATTCTAACAATTAAAATCGGCAATTTCTTAGTGTCGCAATATACGTTGTCGGCCATCGCGGTGATTTTAGTAGATAGGTCACGAACGTCTGTAGAGGTGAATCACAGACCTTCTCTGCCTAACTGAAAAAACGAAAGATGAGCATATTTTCCATGAGCTCAAAGGAAAAAATATGATCTACTTATCAGATTTCTTGTGAAATAAAATAATATTCTGGAACTTATAAGCGGCGATAGCACAATGGTGTACGTAACGGACTGCTGAGACGATTGTCTTGGGTTCGATCCCCAGTTACCCTGGGCACACACCTCTGATTTTTCGAAGTTATGTGTGTATTAAAAATCTTAATTATCGCTCGCTTAATAATATGCCCGGTAGATGGCAATAGGCTCGCCCCTCTATTACATTGGGATCGAAACATTACTGGCGAAGTGTGGGTGGGGATGACTGGCAATCCTAGCAACGTAAACACGTCTATTCCCGACAAAATTTTTCTAAAATCAATAATTTGTAAGAAAAGGTGGAAAACTGTGCAAAAAGTGTAGAAACTCAAGAACTTAACCTCAAAACAGTGTGTTCGTGACAGACATTAAAAACTATAACAGTGACTAGTGTATTTGAAACCGCGAGTGAAAATCGTATAAAATCAGTGTTATCTAATCGTGCGGTACACCGGGTTCGGTTCCCGGACGTGTCAAAACGTTAAAAAATAGCTAAAATAGTGTAAATGGTTAGATCGTTAATATAAACAACTATGTAATACATGAACATTAGTCTTAAACTTGTGATAACTGTAGAGACCTTAGATATCGATCATAAATAGCGTTATCAGTAGTGACAGATAAGAGTTAATACTTGATAAAACAGCTGTTTGTTTACATAGCCGTTTATAGTTTTTATAAGTGTTTTTTGGCTTCATATAGGTTTGAAATCATGTCTAGATACTTTCTTATTGCTAGTTATTACCTTATATAGTTAAAATAAGCATAATAATAAACATTTGCATGTTTATTATAAACTTTGTTTATGTACGATAGTATTTACTTAAGAAATTCTGTATTTTCCTTATGATTCATAAGTTTTCATGTAATAGGTTCGAATTGAATAAAGATATTTTCATGGTGTTTATTTTAATAGATGCCCCATATAGTTGGACACAACGGCCTACCAAAATTATATATATAAATTTAGTATACAATAGTTTTTCAATAGAAAATATAGTGGGCGGGCCCTTGTGTGACAACATTTTTTGGGAGTTTTTATGAAATAATTTAGTGACGCTAGTAGTTAGGTTTAGGTTTTGTATACCGATAGATAGAACTTAATGAGACCTATCTAACGATGTATAGAACATGTACGTATGTATAATAGAAACGAATAATACGTAACATTTGTACTGTATTTAAAATTAAAATAAACGAAAGATTCTCTGTGCACGTGTTCGGTGCGATGGTCGTCGATAAGGTAAAGTTTCAAGGTACTTAAGCGACCATGTATTCGGCCGGTTTGTTGGCGTCCCAACCACCATCTTGTGACCTATGTAACCATCAAGCATCGAACACCTGAACAGCATCGCTCTCAACGTATGAAGATGTTTTATTTCTGAAGCCCCAACACATCGAAGCCATACAGTCCACACACATAGAAGAACACGCATCGTCGTAGGCACACGTCAGCAGCACACTACCAGCGCACTGTAGCGGACTAGCAAAGGTTCGATTCCTGGCATCCGTTACACAGTGTGTACTAATTCAACGTGAACTTTACCTGGACAATATGTGAGTTACAACTTGAACACCACATCACAGAAATGTTGATATCATTTTAAAAACCACACACACAGTCGTAACCAGCTGTTCCACAGCTGTTTTTTACATATCTTTAATACACTCACACTCACGCGCATAAAACATTAACAAATGCTTTTGAAATTTTGACGAATTTGACACATGTCACTCAACCAATGTGACCACCATCAAACAATTAAAACTACTGTTATTCTTGACTGACCATCGACAAAGTATACTTCTAATTAAAAAACGGCAGACATTCTACCAAGGAGCAAGTAAACATGGAGGGAGTATTTCAAAAAGAGTAGAAATCGTATATGCATCTCTTTTCTCTCTAATTACAGAACTGCACATGTTCGAGTGTGATAGCCATAGAGCTTTTATACAACCTTGAATGACATATGCCAAAAAAATGTTATGTCATGTCGATGTTCGTCCAGCTGGAGTGAAAGCCGTGTCGAAATAAACTGCAATTTTAATTGCTACAAAATATTACAATTGTAGATATAATTACTTCTAAACATTAAAAAATGACCATAGTTTGTAATGTCGTCATATGTAAAAGCCGTATGTCCCATACGGCTTTTACCGACCTTTTATTTACCGAAAATGGTAAAAAAATATCTTACCACCGGTAAGTCATAATAAGTAAAATTGTAGATATCTGCCGTAATAATTCTACAATGATATTTGTAAAGCTTATACTTAAAGATAAAGATAATTTCCACCGTTGACACATATTTTTATTCCATTAGTCACAATGAAATAAATATAATAGAAATATTTCGATAAAAAATATGAGGATAGTGTTGTAATACAATTGTCAGTTAGAAAACCAGTTTCTGAATGATTATAATTTGAATAATTGGTTATTAATTGTGATTTTTATAGATTTCCAAAGAATGAAGGTTTGAAACTAAATTGGGTCCGAAATATGAGAAAGGGAGAATGGCAACAGTCCAATTCTTCTAAACTTTGTTCGCTTGATTATGTGTCTGCTTGTTATCAAGAAGGATTTCAAAGAAAAGTTTTGCATTCTTATGCTGTGCCTACTATCTTTACTAACCAGATATCTTATACTGAGGTTTGTATTTCTACTTTATTATAATTAACTTATATTTTTATCAATCAACATATACCAACATTGCATGTGTTAAAATATGCTATAGTAATCATATATACATATATGTATATCATAAACAGATTTGTGTTGTCATTTTCAGAAATGTCCGGAATATCGAAACCTTATTTTTAGAAGCGATAATAAAGCTTCACCAGAGAACATGGCTTGCACTTCTTGAACTCAGGATGAAAATATTGTTCGTAAATGTTAATGTTTCCGTCCACGTACATCCCATTTTGGTAACATATATATGTAGTATATAACATATAGTATCACACCTGCCTGGCAGTTATCGCGTGCGTCACTTTGTGGTATAAATAAATGATTTTGACTATTTTGACTTTATTTCAATTATTTTCCAATACGACAATGTCACCAAGAATGAAAACATAAAATAACTTGCTGACTGCAAACGCACTGATCCGTGCAAACTGCGAGACATAATAGATTTTTAATTGTGTCTAATGGTCTAGTCGGTATTGCAACATTCAACTAGTTAAATAAACCTAATAGCGCAGATTTTCACTCCTTCAAAAATAGTTTTTATGTTTCAGTGTTGTCAATTTAAGAGAAATTAAAGGTAATTACATTCTGTCGGATTATAAGAAAATTGTCAAATTGTGATACCGAGCAATGCTCAACTGCGCTGTATACTGTTCCAATTTAGGTACAGTCGAACAACTTTCCGCTAGACCACAATAAGGGTGAGAATCGCTCAGCAGGACATCGTCGCTTCCAGTGCTACTTTACACAAACATTGACATTCGTATACAAAACTAGTTTCTAATGTGCCTCGACTCTATGAGCGAGCCAAGGGATTTTTTTCCAACTGGTCCACCGCCGACTTGTTTGATTGCACATACCTGGAGGATTCGTTTACAAATAACAAGTAACCTACTTATTGTACCAAATGTACGGTTAAGACAAAACTTCATTTTGTTGTATTGCAAGTACTTTATATTATTTGGAAATTTCTGAAATGCGAATCATCATAGAGGTGGATAAATTATACTCTGACCACCAGTTCGAAGTGGATACTTGAATTCCTCCTGTGAATAAGCGGTAGGAGAGGAGTTTCGCGAAGGACATAGTCAATTCGATTTCCGACTTTGTAATTTTATGAGAAAATTTTAATTTATGATTAATATTGCATTATTATTTCAGTCAAAATACTATCTTTGCTGGACATAAGACAAGTCTCCTCAAGATAGTAATCATATCTTATTATTACCTCTCTTTTTACAGTATTTGTTTCTTTTGTAGGCACCTAAGTACTATGCTCTAAATAAAAGCTCGTAAAATTATATACTACTGGTATATTACTTAATCAAATGCTTATCTTGTCTCTACATACCGAATTATATACCAATACCAATCATAGATTAATGCATGAGTACATCACTATTGACAGTCATTTCTTCTTTTGAAAAAAATGCGACATGAGTATTTCAAGAGGTAATAAATACAATACTTCTGTCTCGGTTACACATATGAAAATTTATACAAGTAAAAAGAAATAACGGTAGGTTTCTTGTTTATGCTTAAAGCTATCTCTCCATGTTTACTTGCTCCTTGCATTCTACATATCATTATAGATTAGAGTAACTACTGATAGAAAATATGAATGACATGCTCGCATAAGATCTGTGATCACTGAAGTTTGACAGATTGAGCACATTGAGCCATAAATATACAGATTGGAGTGAACTACGTTTATGCGCATTTGAGCAACATCATACTTTTAGTCACCCGCTACCCGGTGTTTGTATGTAATTATAATTGGGTGAATTAAACACAATAAAACTGGAAAAAATCTATTTAACGATAATGTCACCCATCGTAAACCACAAAGAATATGCTCGTTAACGGACTTAACCAACATCAGAAACAATAGCTCAAAAGACATATTATTTGATGCCATAATGATGAACATCCCTAACAGTCCTCACAACAACACCGACACTATCACCAATTTAAAAGAACAGATTCAAACATTAACCATGCAATTAGCAAGCGCACATCAAGAAATTGATAATTTAAACAAAGAAAACTTTCGTCTCAAATCTGACTTACAAGAAATGGTTAGAAAAAACAACACTTACAAGAAAATATGCTCGAAACCAATTAGGAAAACTACACCATTATCACCAATCCATAGAATCATATCTCCAAACTAAAACTACCTACATTTACAAACTAATAAAACAACAAAGCTTATTATTTTCCGAGTGACTAATACTTAAACTTAAAAGACGACTAAATGTTTGCAACTAATAAAATAAGTTGCTAGCGATTAAATATTTTTGCGACTATTATATTAAATAAGATTCAAAACTAAGGGTGTTATAAAAACTTAAAACTAGCAGCTGCGTATAGGTAGCAAATAAACTATACAAGTCAATTGAAATAATAGCCGAGCAGCTGTAAATAATGACTTGGCGACTAATAATGTCAGTAGGTAGGTTATGTTAGGTTTTGTTGTGACTCCGTACCCAAATATAGGAGCCCTGCGAAGCAGGGCTCCATCAACTTGGCTTAAAAGACTGAAGCGTCTTATTTATTTATACGAAACACTTCATTTTCGACAACATAATTTGCCAAATATTGAAATTTGTATTATTTATGAATGTCCATTTTCTATTTTTTATTCATCATCAAGTTTCCGCTTAGATACTAATTCAGTTCCCAAAAAAAAAATGCTACTAGTTTAAATTAAAACGAAGCTTATTACTGACATATTAATATGCTACATTTTATTTATACTCCTTATTAGCTGCCAACACATTATATATGGTACCCACTCTAATTATTTTTGAAACTTGTATTCGCTTTACTTAGTCGCCGCATTAAATACATGCCAAACAACAATAGGTGAATCGCAAGTTATTAGCAAGTCCATTATGCACAACAAAGCAGTACAAACTACTGTCACCTCAACGCCAAAAAAAAAATACGAAGGTACCCACATTCCAGACCTCAACCAAAAACGCAATGTATAATAATAAAAAAGACTATCACTAAGATGCAAACAAAACCAAAGAGTGAACTATGCATTCTGATACTGTTTACTCAGATTTCTTTCAATATTGTCTCTATATCAAGACCAACGCAACGCCAAAGATCTTTTAACGGATATCAAACAAAAACTACATGGCTTCACCCAAAATCACTACTGCTTTGTGTTTATAGGTAAGAATGATGTTATAGAAGAGAGAAATGATAAAACCACTATTAATATTATTAGGACATTATTGCAAAGTATTGAATTCACTAACATAATTATTTGTGCCCCCACATATCGATGATCCCTACGTATAATATAAAGACATGTCGAAAATGGCATATTTTTTTTATTGCATCATTGGCTTTAGATTATCTATGCGCACATACTGACATACGATTTTTTTTAAACTTTATTTATTTACCATGTTTTACAAATCGTATAAAAGAACAAGTATTATAAATTAAACGAAAAAGTGTCGTAGATACGGACATCTGTACATATCTTTTTGTACGTTGTCTTAAAATGCGTGCCACTCGGTGCGAATGCGGTCTTGTATAGGTGCTTGGTATAGGGTTTGTATCAAGTTTCCTTCTCTTACAGTGCTGTTCTCTGCATAATATGCTCCCTCTGTCGGCTCTTAGAACACCCATGGAATGATATGGGGTGGTGACATTCCGTATTCTTAATCCGTCACCACACGGACAGCGTATAAAAAGGTATAATAGACATGACTGACATTATTATCTGCGTAGAAACGGTCATCTATCAGTTTTTTCAAGAAAACGTAAAAAAAAATTGTGTAAATAGCTTTATAAATCTCTTAAAACTGTTAAAATATTGTAGAAAGAAAATATTTATTATTGGTCATAGAACAATTTCTAGGGCGTGTTGAACACAAATTACGTTCTTCTGTAAACCTCGATTTTTGACTTGACCTTATGTACGTAGGAACCGTCGATATGTTGCAGCCGCCCCAATATACAATTTTAAAGTGGAGAAGTTCATTACTCTCATATATATGGACATACAAAATAACCAGTATGCATATTTCTTTGACAGCAACCGTGATCTGTCCTATAAAATGTTTTCTGCCAGAACTGGCAAAGTAAATAATCATGGAAAAAGAAATATACATACTCAAATACTATGCAACATGCTATACGATTTTAACAAGTTAGATTCAGGGGACAATGAATTAGTGCATAGCAAAGTCGCAGACATTGGCTCCAGTAACCTCAATTATGATATTTTTTTTCGTGTATAATCATATATTTGTAATGCATCAAAATGTAAACGGTCTCATTAGCAAGTCGGATCTATTAGGAATACATTTAAATGAACTTTGCGAAGAGGGTCTACCAATTGATGTCTTATGTATTACAGAACATAACATGAAAGAGTATGACCAATATCACCTGAATATTACTAACTACTCATTAGCGACAAGCTACTATAGAAACGATAGAAATGGGGGCTCATGCATTTTAGTCAAAAACTCACATTAATTTGAAATCATAGACGTAAAAAAATGGGCCATAAGCAATCAAATCGAATGCTGTGCCATAAAACTTGTCAAGCATTCCATAGATAGATAGATAAATTAACACTTTATTGTACACCAGCATACAAACGGAATTACAATGGTAAAATTAACCTAAAACTAGTTGCACAATAGGGCGGTCTTATCGCAAAATGCGATCTATTCCAGACAACCTAAGTTGGAAAAGGTATTTTATAAAAGTATAATTGTGTGGGTAACAGTGTACCTAGTGGAACAGTGTCTCAATGGGTAGATAAAAGAATCGGACATAATAATATTATATTAATACAATTATACACCGCTATTTTTTTATTAGTACAAAAAAATTAACAGAGCACTAAGTATCTTTAACTGATCATATTTATGTAGTTAAAAAATAAAAACACTAAGTCCCAAAACTGTCTCAAAACTGTCCACAAAAATACGTGATAATTGGTAAATGCAATACTAATACTATGACCGACCCGCATACTATCATAGTAAAATTAACCATTGATACATTTTCCCACCAACCTGCGCCTGCACCACGCCCCGACGATGCGACAAACACTGCTAAACTTCTAGCGAAAGTGAGCGTATCTAATTTCGTTGCAAAAGTTAAATGTTTGTCTACGTTTGCCCGATGCGATGGCCTATCATATCAGTTCATATCACGGGAGTATGTAGCTATGCTTCGTGCGTACTTTTTGAGTGGAAAAATCGCGAGTGCAGCTGTGTACCCATGGACATCTTATTGTGAGTGTACAAAAGTGCACCGGTCAGTGTCAAACAATAATTAAAACAGTGCATATTGGATGCTTTTGACAACGGTGGTGGACATTTCGAAGGACAATGGAAATACTTGTAAGTTTAGTAAATAATACGTACTTAAGTAAATAATAATTTAATGCGGGCGGCTCAAAATCGGTCTGTGTTCTCCACACACCTTGAGGAAGGCCTATGTCCAGCAGTGGACGTCTCTAGGCTGACATGATGATGATAAAATAATATTTGTAAATAGCAGATGATTCTAACTTCATAAATACGCCAAAATTACTCTTTTCTTTAAGTCCAGAACACCTTCTTTTATTTTGATATTTGTTTGCTTTCTAATTACATACCTCCGTATTTAATTACTTGTAAAACGATAAATTTTACCGGTCCTAAGCCCGAATGAAGTACGAAGGAGAGGGTAGAATTAACAGAATTAAAAAATGACTACCTACATTTATTATTTTTCTTCATTTTATTTCCTATGGCTACCTACATCATAAGTGCGACAGAAGAATGCGAATGAGCAGGATGCAATATTATCAATGAATAAGTGAATGGATTGTAAAATATGACTATGATTTAAGTGAGATTTTCTACAATAAACAAATGATAATAACTTTGCTCTTTATTGATATTATGAAATTCTTACGTCACATATATGATAATAATATCTTCGCTAATCTTTCCTTAAAGTTTTTGTACTAATTAAAAAATAGTGGTGTATATATGAGTATAAAACATATAATACGTATATATTGTAATACAATACAAAATAATTAGTTATGACAAACCAATACTAAAACAATAAATAAATAAACTATACATTTTACATTATATATATATATATATATATATATAATATATAATCATTTGATTCTAAAATGGAGGTTATTTATGTCGACACGTTTTTTAAACAAAAGTTTATTTTATCATAATTTGACTAACAACCTTAGATAGCCTTGAGATGAAGCCTATTTTATTTTAAGATCCCACTGCATCAATTTTAATAACATTACTATTTATTTTCACCATCAACCGTCGCATATTGTTGCTGATATTAATGAACCTGAAAATTTGATTTATTTTCTTGAACTTTCCATGTTTTGGTGCCTTTATTGCGAATATAATATTATTTTACAATCGGTGATTTAATTTGTGTTAGATTTTATTTTTTGTTTATTGTTTAGCAGGGTTTATACTAATCACTTGTGCGATTCACAGTTATTTAGACATACACTACCGCTCAAAAGTATTTGTTCACCTTGATTTGAGGATGTTTGAAGAATATTATTTTTTTCTACATACATACATAGACTCACGCCTGTTTCCCGGAGGGGTAGGCAGAGACTACGGAACGCCATTTGCAACGATCCTGACATACCTCACTTGCTTCACTCACACCCATCAAGTTTCTCATGCATGCTCTTCTGTTAAGGGTACTTCTGACTTGTCCTTTTTTCAGGATGTGTCCAATCTGGTCAGAGAACGTCCGCCTAGGTCTTCCCCTTTGTCCTGTTCCATTGACACTTGCCTTATATATCTTCTTTGTCAGTCTATCGTCATCCATCCTCTCCATGTGCCCAAACCATCTTAACATGCCTTTCTCAATGCTTGTTAAGATCACTACATCTTCTTTTACCACACACCACTCTCGTATCTAACAATTCTTTACTCTGTCGGTCAAAGACACACCACACATACTTCTCAGTGCTCTCATTTCTACAGCATTTATTTTACTTTCAAATCTCTTCTGCCATACCCAACTTTCACTACCATACATAAGGGTAGGCACTAACACGCCTCTATGTACAGCCAAACGTGCCTTTTTGGACACGTTTTGACTGTTCATAAACGCTTTCAGAGCTCCATTCACACTATTACCTGCATTAACTCTCCTTTCAATATCTTCTTCATTCTTACCATCTCTTGTAAACTACGTACCTAAGTAAACAAACTCATTCACTTGTTCCACTCGCTGTCCATCGATCAAAACATTACAAGCCGTAACGCATTCCTCCTTTTCAAAAACCATAACTTTCGTTTTACTTACATTCACTTACATTCACTTTCATTCCTTTCCTCTCTAACGCACCATGCGTGATTGCTACCATCTCCTGCAACTCCTCCGCTGAAGATGCAAGTATTACCTGATCATCAGCATAAAGGAGGCATTTGACGAGTAACCCATTCATCCTTAATCCGCAGTCACACTGTTTTAAATCTTGCAAACAACTGTCCATGAAGAGGTTAAACAGCCACGGCGACGCTACACATCCCTGTCTAACACCTTTCTCGATGGTAAACCAGTCAGTGTATGCCCCGTTTATCCTCACACAAGCTCTAGAATCCTCATAAAGGGATTTCAGAGCTCGAATGAGACTGCTGTCCACCCCATTCATTGACAGCACCGACCACATTTCATTGCTCACCACTTTATCGTAAGCCTTTTCCAAATCCACGAATGCGCAATAGACCTTTTGACCTTTGGCCAAAAACTTTTCGGCTATGCTTCGCAAGGAAAAAGCCTGATCCGTGCATCCCATACCCTTTCGGAATCCCGCTTGTACATTCTTCTAATTGTACTAATTTTATTATGACGATTCATTGCCGTATGTTATTAAATCTAATAAAGACAGCTTCTCCATCATGATTTAACTAAAAAAACTTAAATAACCAAAAAGCAGGCAACGATAGCCTAGTGGTTATACCAACAGACTGCCGTGCGGGGAGTTTGAATCCACGGCGAGCACCACTGACTTTTCGGAGTTATGTGGTATTTAATTGTTAATTATCGCTCGCCTCGTGCCTCGGCGAGCATGTTAAACCATCACTCTTGGCTCTCGTGAACAGTTGTTGACAGTCGTTACGCGGCGTCAGTACCCTTAAATAAACTGTTACTGGTCTAAACGGCAGTCGCTCTGAGGAAAAGCTGATATTAAGTCACTTCTGGTTAGACTAGTAAGCGAAGACCGGTCGCTTGTCCGCTTATCTAGACCAGTATCAGTTTATTTAAGGGTACTGACTCGGCGTATGAACATGAGTGGGCGCGTATGAACAACGTGGAAATCAAAGGCGTTCCTCAAGCAAACAACGAAAATTTGTTCAACATTCTCTCGAGTCTTGGTTATCAGATAAGCTACTAAGCTGTTAACAAGACCCAAGTCAACTTTATAACAAGAGTACCGACCCGTGAAAAGGAGCATGCGAAACCGATTATAGTGAGTTTCTGTAATCGCTACGTGAAACAGGATTCTATTGCAGCAGCTAGACAAGCATCAAAAAGCAGTCCTTTGACAGTAAGACGCATAGGTTTGACGGGCAATCAGAAAATATAAGTCAATGATCACCTCACACTTGAAAATAAATTGCTTTTATCGAAAACAAAGAAGGCAGCCGCGAATAAGGACTTTCGTTACGTCTGGGTCAAGCACGCCAAGATAAAAAAATAAAACCGATTCATCGCACGTGATTATAGTGAAGTCAGAAATGGACCTTGCAAGAATCGTATGATTATTTGTCAATTATATTACAATCTCTTAATAATGTTTTTGTGCGAGATACTATTGGTCGAGTTGTGCTATTCACGTATTCCAACTAAGTCTATCAATGTACATACTGCCGTGTTATGTTTCTATTAAAAACATTTTACTAACTTTTTAGTCAGATATAATTTAAGCCACATATTGTATATAATTCTGCGTATCGTATTGCCCGTTATGACTAATCACTGTCCGGCCGTACCGGCTTTTGTCACTCTTCGTATTTGTATGATTGAAGTGCTCTGTATTTGACTGTGTCCATTTAAAACTCGTATGTTTTTAAAGTTGCACTGGTGCAAGTAAAGCTGAAAGGAAATCGTGTATACTGGTATGCGTCACAGGTATGGAACCCTCAATACCAGGTACGCTCACTTATTGCAAGTCCGACATAACGCAAAAATCTTCATTTTACAGGGTGGCAGTTTGAAACTTTTAACCTTTTGTATTTTATAAAAATAAAGTTTTATTCTAATGAAATTTATTGAATTGTGTTTGTACATTAATACACTTTTAAACTAAATATGTATGTGGTGTCTTCCATATACTGTTTTCAGATAATAATAAAAACACTTTACGTAGTCATCACTTATGTCATTATTGTAGAAAAAAGTTACCTCAAAAAGGATTAGCTCGCAATATGTCATTCTTTCAATAAAAACTTTATAATTTAATAGAATTTATTTTAAAATATGGCTTTGTTGCATAAAAGTGGCAAAACTAAAGATAAAATAAAAGTCATCAATCGTCAAAATCTCGTATTTAATTATATTTTTTAGGAACATCTTTAACAAAATCAGTAGAGGCTTTATAAAAAGTTTAAAATCGTCATTATTTAAACTTAGTGAGCGTTAAAGTTGCCATGTAAGTCAAGTAAAAAATATAATAACATTAAAATTTTAAAAATATTATAAAAATCTATTATTTAAGAATAATAGTAATTTTCAAGCCACTAAAAACACTTTCCTAATTTTGATAAACTAACTTCTGAAAGGATTTAAATCAAGACACACTTGAGACAAATTGGCATATAAAACAAGAAAAATTAACAAAAACAAGAGTTATTTTTAAATAATAAATTCTTAAAAAAATACAGTAGCTTTCTAATTAGTTTAATACTTATTCACAGCCTTTACATCATTCGTTTTAAGTATGTATGGGAAATAAAATAAAATTTATCATTTAGTCTTAGTTACTTAGTTAGTTGGACAGGTGTTTTCCGCACTTAGCCACTAAATTGGGCCATTGTACGTGAGCAGCGACGCGGTTGTCGCCTGCTACTCATACCATGAGAGTTCCTTCCAGAATGCCAAGAGTTGACCAATCTTACGCATGGCTTCGCTCATGGTTCTGGGATTGTTCAGGAACCTCGTCCGTTGGTCACTCACGCTGATTCAACTTAGAATCACATGAGCGGGTGTTTCTTCGGTCTCCATGCAGCCCCTGCATAGTGGGCTGTCCGTGGCGCCAATATTGTAGAAGTGCTTATTTAGTGGACAGTGGCCAGTTATTATGCCAGTCAGATGCTTGAGTGTTTTCCTGCTGGAGTGCAGCAGTTTTTGCGAGAGTCGTTTGTTCAGTTGGAGGATGGCATCTTTGGATTGCCTACACTCTTTCAATTCTCTCTCTCTCTCTCAGTCCACTCTTTTTCATGTTGATGTAGGGTTCTCTCGCGTAACCACATTTTAGTTGGCTGAACGGTATCGGAACAATTGGTTCAGGTCCCAGAGTTGTTGCGTCCGACCCTTTCCTAGCCAGTTGGTCTGCTGCGTCATTGCCTGTGGAGTCGCTGTGTCCTCGTATCCACTGAAGCGTGATCCGGTTCCTCGCTGCAATTTTCTGCAGCTCTTAGTGGCATTCCATGATTAGGCCGCAGTTAAAGCAGTTGCCGCCGAGAGTTTGTAGTACTGAGGCACTGTCTGGGACGATGCGTATTGACAGGTCACTCACATTTCTGGCCGCGATCGCCGTCGCTGCCCTTATAATTCCAACGCATTCAGCTTGGAAGATGATGTTGAGTTTACCAAGCGATGTTGAGAGATTGATGTTCAAGTCATGGGAGAATACTCCAGCACTCGTCCCATACTTCGTTTTTGAGCCGTCTGTGTATACTCTAACCTCATGTATACTAGAGCTGTCCTTGTGCTCTTCTTGCAGTTGTATGCGGTATTTTTTGTCAAAGACAAAGGTTTTGGGTACGAGGTCGCCCGTTTGATCTCGCGTCGAGATTTCACCAGTTAGTGTCCTTTTCAGGCGTGCATGGGTTATTAGGTCATCTCTTCTCCAGAGCCCGACCTTATCGAGCCGGAGCGCGGTGGCACCCGCTTCCTGCTGGATGATGAGGTGCAGTGGTCGCAGGTCGAGAAGCACCTCCAATGCCGCCATTGGAGTTGTTTTCATGCATCCTGTTGTGGCCAGACAGGTGAGGCGTTGTATGCTATGTAGCTTGTTCTTGACTGTGCTTAGTTAAGTGCGTAGCCACCACACTATTGCACCGTATGTGAGCATGGGGCGTATTATGGCAGTGTAGATTCAGAGGGTGATGTATGGTTTAAGATCCCATTTCTTGCCTATTATTTTCCTTCACTGCCAGATTTTAGATTATGCATGCTTTTGTGGTTTTAGTGGTGATGGTCTGCCTATCTCTTCGAGGTTATAGGCATTAGACTATGTATGTATGTAATATGTATGTATAAAATGTAAGTGTAAAAATCATGTCTTGTATTTATCATAATATAGTCATTACCTAAAATAATACAATAAGTTTACGCAATTTTTCTGCATAAATGACATATTCCTAAATGCTACGCGTAACATTTAACGTTGACGTACAGTGATTATAGTGCAATAATGTCATAATGTTAGATAATACTATTACAAGAGTATTTGTTTCTACAATAACGACTTATTGCTGAATACTATTGAAAGAAATACCTTCTTTTTATTGCAATAGCGACTAAACAAAAAATAATCCTATATTGTAACAATATTTATTTCACAAAACGTACTTACCATTTGTTGCAATAACGTATTAATCCAAAATATGACGTCCTTGACCAGTAAGATGCGTGCGTCCTCGTTGAACACTTTGGAGTAACTGAGATAGCATGATATTGAAATAATACAAGATGCGCATCGACAGCGTGCAATTTAGTTTTTCGACAACGTCTGATCTTACACGTTCCGTTTGCTACAACGAAATACAGACGGAACTCTTTTCTTTTACGTTGCGCCGAATCATTTACGGCCATTTTCAATATTCGAACTATAGATAGATCTGTAGATTTCAGATACGTGTTTGACATTTTTTGTATGGAGCTTATATCAAAAACTGTCAAAAACGAATCTAAAATCTATAGATCTATCTATTATTCGAATATTGAATTCCGCAGTTAATCAAATGTCACGGAAATTCGATTTGGATTTATTCTGCACTAACTTGACCAAAAATAAAAAAAACTTATAAATTGTGACTTCTTTAGCAGCGATCGGCATATATAGCCAAGATTGCGGTTTTCTCCTGTGTACCTTTTCATTATTATTTTGTTGACTTTTTTTGTTATAAAAATATATAATTATACTCACTTGTGTATTTTGAATCTCATTTTTAGTTACTTTTTTATGGCGGAACATGGCTGCAACATTGTATTTATTTTTATTTTTTTTTATTTAATTAAATGTGTTGTTATTAAGTCCGTGTGGTGACGGATTAAGAATACGGATTGTCACCACCCCATATCATCCCATGGGTGTCGTAAGAGCCGACAGAGGGAGCATATTATGCATAGGACAGCACTGTAAGAGAAGGAAAACTTGATACAAACCCTATACCAACCCGTTTGGCCAGCGTGGTATAGTAGGCCAATTCCTCCTTTCAAAGGAGAGGCCTAGTCCAGCAGTGGACTGTTAAAGGCTGATTATGATGTGTTGTTATTAGTCTGTAAGCTTTCCTAAATAAATAAATAAATAAGTATACGGACGTTAGACGTCTTAGAAGTTTCAAAATATCTGTCATTTGACGTCCAAGATGTCAAATAATTAATAGTTTGTAACTTTTACGATATTGACACGTCCGTATACTCGTATGTATCTAAATACCTGTAAAACTTGCAAATGATTACATATATTAACGTTTGAGGCTAAGCGTATGCTTTTACGTAGATATGCGTATGACTTCGTAACTCAGTGCAGTTGATGCAGATACAGGTATTCAGCTTCTGCCAGAGCAGAACAGACGCATGTCCACATTGCACCTGAGCCGCAGCATACGCAGCTGTCAGTATGTTCAGGTATTAAATAATCGGATCTACCCTGCGTTGCGTCACCAGAGTCTCAGCATACGCTTAGCCACAATAAAATTTCGTTACAAGTTTGACACTATCTATCATTTGACGTCCAGGGTGTTAAATGAAAAATAGTTTGAAAATGTACGATATTGTAACGTCCGTATACTCGTAGTATACGACTACGAGTATACGACTACAAGTATACAGTCGTATACTAGTATAGGAATATAATATAAAACTTCAAGTATACGAACGTTACAATATCGTAAATTTTCATGATTTTAATTTCGTATGTCTAAATACGTATATAAAAATGTTGTTGGTTTATGATGCTTAATTATACATACATACAGACTCGCGCCTGTTTCCCCGAAGGGGTAGGCAGAGGCATATTAAACGCCCACTTTTCGCCAGTGTTTTGATCCCACGTAATAGGTGGCGAGCCTATTGCCGCTTATCGGGATATTTTGTTTGCCAGAGCCTCGTCCGTTGATCGGCAGGTGCACCACTTGCAGGTGAGGTTGGCTTGGGACCCTAAGATCTTGGTGGGAACCCTATGCACCCCTTAATTAGGCGATGCTTAATTAGGGTACTGCTAACCTAATGAGAGCCACCGTTTTCATGCTCTCCACGTAAAATGGTGTAATAATAATTATAATAATAACAACTTTCAAACATCACCTTCATCGAGTAATATAAACAAAAAATGTATTTCAAGATGAAAAGAAACCTTACAACTGCAGGGCAAATTTGTGGCGAGCTGAATGTGTGTGGCGACACTGCGGTCCGCAATGCTTCTAGAGAGTCGTTCAGGGCCTCGTCTCCAGCTTGCCTTTACTGGCTGGTCGGAGTGGATTTCCAAGAGCGCCCGCAGGACTCTCAACTCTGGCTTGCCTTGGTCGGCCGGCCAGAGGGATCCGCAAGAGCTACCAGCACAGGGGTTGGAAGTGTCATTCTCAAGGGCGTAACTACGGGGAAACCCTCTCCGGGTTTTCGTTGTCACGAGACCCGCGATGGTGAAACCGGTGCCGCACCGCTCAACACCCCTAGCCACTCGCACCGGTGTTTCCCTCTGGCTGCCTCTATAGCAGAGTTTGTTTGCTTTGGGCGGCTGTTAAGAGAGGGCTCATCCAGTGAGTTGGCGAGTCACGACCTGCCATCCGGACGGATACTATTAGAGTATTACTGGCAGGTGCCGTTTTTCATCCATAAAAATTACAAGTCCATCAAACACCCAATCCCATAAACCAATTAAATAAGGCTCCACATATTACAATAGTCTTACATATGCTGCGGCTAGTCCATAGCTGTTCTCAGTAGTGCAGGTGTGGAGGCTCCGCTGCATGTGTCCCATCCCATTTTAGATTAAAGCTCTCTACGGGCCTCTGCGCGTTGGATCCATATCCCCGTGTAAGCCTCCTAAAGGTCCGGTTATTCTTTTAACACTAAATATTAGAAGAATAGCCGTGTAACAGAGACACATAAGAATAAAAATAATAATTCATTTATCCCCTCAAAGCATTTTGGCCACCATCGAGGCATCTCAGGACACCCGTAGAAGTATTTTGGCCACTTTCCAGGCTAGGCTTTCAAGCTAAGTACGGCGCGTAATATTTTCGTTGAAAGAATGGTGATATTTCTATTTATTAAGTTAATATTGTATATCAAAAGACGCGTAATTAAATAATCTTTCGAATGATATTAATTAACACCAAATAATATACTTGAAGCCCACGAGCGGTATAAAGCACGCCCGGTATAATATTTTCCCGCCATTTTCGAGCGCGCTATTATATTTCTAATATATTCATATTTCTCGTCGTTTTTTATTATTGGAGGTATATAAGTATTGTACACGGTTAGAAAGGTAATTTAATTTACTTTCAGAGATAATAAATATAATGGAAAGAAACATTTTAATTTTAAACATAAAAAAATATAAAATATAAATGATTGTTAATTGCCGCCAATTTTCGTATTTTATTTTTTTTACTTATTTTTTGTTATATATCAGATTCAAACCTAGATAAATTTCTTTTTAACTAGATTTTCAATTTAAAAAAACATATCTGACAAGATTCCGGTAAGAATTATTCTTATTGGACTTTGCACAATTGTTTACTTTTTCCCGCAAAAAATAACCGCCATACCCGCCAAAATTTTCTAAAGCCTATATCTCATGAATTATAGGAGTATTATATATCACATGATAGGTTTATTTATATACTCATAATAAAACAATAATTCATAGCATAAATGTAACGTTATCTATATATTTTCATTCAATAAAAAATAAATGCCGTTGTTTCGGTAATTGAATGAATATAGCCTCTTGAATTAGATTATCACACAATATTTGTTTATTTTTTTGCTGTTTTTTTATAACTAATTAGTTCATTCACAATTAAACCATAAAAATATCAAATATAATTATATTATTTGTTTACAATGATGTTTTGAATCCATAATTACGCCCCGCGCGCAACATGCAAAGACAGTGAAATATACAAAAATTTCAAATGCTGACATTTAAATAATTTTCTAAGCAAGCATTGCTTTAATTTTATATTTTTGTAAAGCTTATACCACCAGGTATACAAAATAATAAAAGTAAGTAATTTATAACCCATATTGTTATCATGACAAACAAAAATGGCGAGTAGGTCATCGATAGACGACATTGTTTACAATCGGATCAAGTTCGGCGGGTCGCGTAAACTAAACATTCCGTCATTCAGTCACCATTCAAACATTACTACAAAGCTTATTTAATCTACTTTCATAAAAACACCATTTCAAATATTCCGAGTGACGAGTCGTAAGTTTAGGTTTAAGGTAGCACGGCAAGTGGCATTGCTTCGCGTGTGGTGAGATAACGACCGCGTGATGCTTTAGCGATAAATGTCAAATTAAAGCGGTACCTTGAGCGGTTATTCGCAAGGAAATGGCACATTAACAGGTGTTTATAAATGGTTGGTTACAGCATATTCTGCCCCATGGGGCGTGCGAATTGAGTGCAGTAAACGGGTACTACATGGGAATATAAAGAACAAAAATATTAGAAACATAACAATGAGTGGCACATGAAACAAAATAACATTTTACTAATATGCATCGGTGATAATATTAGTTGCCTAGGGCCTTATCTCCTAGATATTCCTTGACACTATAATAAGTTTTATATAATAGTATATTAAAAAGTTGTTTTTAAATTGGGATATAGGTAACATTTTGATACTTAGCGGAATATGGTTATATATTTTAATTGCCATACAGTATGCATTTCTTCTAAATTATTCCAATTTAATAGATGGCAGTTTTAGGTTGAATTTGTGTCTAGATGTATCATCAAATTTTACAAAATATTCAGGATGATGTTTTACTAGTAAACCTATTTCTAATATATATATAAGCATGGAACAGGTAAAATCTTGTGTATTTTAAATAGAGGTTTACAGCTTGTCAGTGTATCGACTCCACATACTGCTCGAATACACTTCTTTTGGGTTATAAGAACTCTGTCAACTTCAACCGAGTTACCCCATACAACAATGCCGTATCTGAGCAGGGAGGATACGTAAGCATGGTACGCAGATAGTGCAGCATTAATGTTTACTGTCCGTCTGACTTTTTTTTAAACATATATAAATCGATCTATTTTATTGACTAGTTTTTCTAAATGAGGTTTCCAATTACAATATTTATCGACCCTGATACCTAAAAATACGCAATTATCAACAAAGTTTATTTGCGTGTCATTATGATTTAAGTCAAGAGTGGTATAGTTTGTTGCATATGTTTGGAACTGAATAATATTTGTTTTTGTCATGTTTATCTTAAGGTTGTTTTAATTAAGCCAGCTAATGGCATTATTGAGTGTCGCTTTTATATTTCTTTCTAGATTAAGTTTATTTTTATCTTTAATTATTAATGTTGTATCATCAGCAAATAGTATAGTTTCCTGGTTGATTGCATCCGGGAAATCGTTAATGTATAACAGAAACAAAAGAGGGGCTAAAATACTCCCTTGGGCGTACCATAATTGTTTATTTTGTACATCGATCTGTATTGCCTTTGTTTATTTTTATAAGTTCTGTTTAATTCGACATTTGTGAGTGTGATTTTCTAGATAACTCTCAATCCAGTTATAAACATTTCCACGTAATCCATAATTTGAGAGCTTTGAGAGCAGTTTTTGGTGACAGACGAAGTCAACAGCTTTTGTCATGTCTAGAAACTGACATGCGACCATAGATTTATTATTTAAGGCTTCTGTAATATGCCTTATTAAAGAAAAACATGCCAATGCAGTGGAGCTTTGTTTCCGAAAACCGAACTATTTTTTTTTAAAGATATTACAAGAAGTTAGAAAGGTCTCTTTGATGTACATAACTTTCTCGAATAAAGACATAAAGACATATTTATTTCTGCATTTTGGTTGTTCACAACACTTATACATGTCAAAACCCTATTCTAGATGATGTCGGCTTTTCCTAGCTAAATGACTTCTTGAGAAGAAATGTAACGGGTTCTAGAATTAAAACGCAGTAGAGGTTCTAGGTGCGTTTATTGCCGAGTATTGTCTCACTTCCCTTGCACGAGTATGACCGACCAACAACACGACACTGGCCTGAACACTAAGGGCTGCAGTCTCCCACGCTGTTCCCTCCGGTAGTGTGTAGGCAGGCTGCTCGAAGGCTGCGCGTAGCGGTAGATCCTCGCAGGCCGTTGGTTCAGCTGGCAGACGCCGGCGGTGCGAGTACGATGAGCAGGGCAGGCCAGACTCTTCGGCAGATGTGACGCGGAAGGCTATGCAGGAAAGTGTAGCGGTCTAGGAGCGTAGCCGGAGTCTTAAGGTGAACCTGGAACAGCTGGGACCAGGATACACGTCTGAAGTAGTAGTAGTAGCACGTAGTTAGGCACGGTAACAATAATTAGCGGTGCCGGTCTCTCTGTCGGCCCCTATATATACTGGGCCCTCCATCAGAGTTTGTGTCGGCGCATAACCAAATATGGGCAAAACTCACGAGCGCGGACGATGGCCTTCTCTGATTGGCCGAGCGTATGGACGGTATTATGACGTACACTCGGTAGGTACCGGTCATGCGCTACAATACCGCCCGCCTTAGGAGAGGATTTTACGTGGCTAACAAGGAAAATCCGACTAGCTGCGTTAGTTCTATGAGTCCGCTACTGTCCAAGCTAAGACGGCATATAGAAAGAAAGAAGGGAAAGTCTTATACGGTTTGTAACAAATAGTTAGGCACCATAGTGTGTAAGTTTTAGATCCTTTATGTGCCAAAACCCAAAAGAATTTTCAGACGCGTCCGACAACTCGTAAACGAGAGGCGACTTTTTATTAATCACTGTGCACTTCACGAATTTAGGGGCTAGTTTCTTACAAAAGGACTTATCCTTGTCGCTCTGATAAAAAGTCCTTTTCCACACAGTGTCTCCCACATTAAACTCAGCTGGTTTACGGCGTAAATTATACGTTTGGGAATTCCTAGCATGAGCTTGAATGAGGAGTGCCTGAACTTTGTCAAATATGCCTGATAAGTGACCTATGTTTTCTGCGTAATCGTCCCTAGGTATGTATACTATATCATCAGCGTCCGTGTCGACATAGTGTGAACCGCATGGAACTAATTCACGTCCATAGACTAAAAAACTAGGTGTATAGCCCGTGACTTCATTAACTGCAGTATTTAATGTAAACTGCACCTTAGGTAGGAGAGTGTCCCATAATCTCTGGTCATTTCCTACAAACGCCGCTAAGGTAGAACCAATGGTTTTATTATAGCGTTCGACCGTATTGACATGTGGGGAATATTTAGGAGTATAATGAAGATTAGGGATTTTGTACTTGCGCAACATAGCTTTTAAAGTAGCACTGACAAACTGTTTACCATTGTCCAATATAATTGTAGATGGTATACCATGAACTAAAAATATTTTTTCTTCCAAAATATTAGTTATTATTTCAGCAGTTGCGCGCTTGATAGGAAAAAGTAGACAGTATTTACTAAAACAACAAGTTACTACGAAGATGTAGGCGTTTTGTTTTCTTGTGACGGGTAGTGGCCCCACCAAATCTACACTAATGGTTTGGAAGGGTCGTGATCACACTTTGGGTCGTCCCATGGTTCCCAATGGTGCATGGTTCTGATGTTTGTGCGCGATACAAGTGTCGCAAGAATTTATGAACTTAACTACGTCATCGTGCATTTTGGGCCAATAGTAACGCAGTGCTAAGCGCTTGTAAGTTTTAAATATACCGAAATGCCCCGAAGTGGGTTCGGCATGGTTCTCTAATATGGCATTATTTCGATCAGAAGAAGGTAGTACTTCTTTCCATTCGAACTCCTTACGTAGCATACACCTAGATTTAATCAAACGATACAATTTATTATTTTTAATAGAATAGTCTGGATAGTCATTAGGCGAAGATAAACAACCATTGTAGGTGGCTGAATACCATTGATCAGTGTCAACGTTAGGGTCATTCACGTTATTATTATTCGCGTTAATTATATTTGCAGGTAGAAATCGTGATAATGCATCGGCTATAATATTATCTGCGCCGCGCCGATGCTTTATTTCGAAGTTAAAGGCTGACAGACGAACCGACTACCGAGCTAATCTACCAGTCGGGTTGCTCAAGTTTAGGAACCATTTCAGTGCGGAATGGTCAGTATACACAACAAACTTTAACCCGTTTTCTAAATAACAGCGCCAATATTCGAGGGCTGTTAGAACTGCTAATGTCTCTCGTTCTGTTATACTGTAGTTTTGTTCCTGTGCATTTAGTGACCTACTCATGTAAGCGATTGGTAGTTCCCCGCCATCTATTTTTTGTGTAAGCAACCCACCGATGCCACTCGCACTCGTATCTGTGTGAACTTGAAAAGGTTTCTCGTAATCGGAACACGATAATATTGGTGCGGAGCTTAACATTTGTTTTAGTTTACAAAACGAGTCATCAGCTTCCACCGACCACTAAAATGGTGCGGCTTTCTTACCGGTAGAGGTAAGTTTGTTCAAAGGACCGGCAATAGTACTAAAATTAGGTATAAATCGCCGATACCATGATGCAATGCCTAAGAACCTTTTGACTTCTTTTTTATTCTTAGGCGTAGCATATTGAAGAATGGCTTCCACCTTACATGGGTCTACTTGTAATCCTTTAGAGTTTACTACGTAGCCCAAGTACTTCAATTCATCACGGAAAAATTTAGATTTTTCTAAGTTAATGGTAAGGTTGGCCGATTTTAATTTTTCGTATACTTTATTTAATAGTGACACATGAGCATTAAAATATGGCGATATAAGCACGATATCATCTAAAAAAACGAATACAGAGTTTTCGAACTCAGGACTGTTCGTAAACAAGTGATCCACCAAACGCTGTTGTGTCGCAGGCGCATTCGTTAAACAAAACGGCATAGTCACAAATCTAAGTGTTCCTCTAGTAGGCACATAGAACGCAGTCTTATCACGATCACATTCGCAAAGAGGCGTCTGCCAAAAGGACTTAGATAAGTCTATACTACTTAGATATCTAGCGTTCCTAAGATTGTCTAAAATTTCGGATACGTAAGGTAGTTTGTACGCGTCTTTTTTAGTAATAGAATTAAGTTTCCGACTATCTAAACAAAACTTTAGTTTACCGTCCTTCTTAGGCGTTAGTAAAATCCGTGACGACCACGGACTTCCGCATTTTTCTACCACTCCCAATGCAAGCATTTCGTCTAATTCATCAATAATTATTTTTAATTTCACCGGCGGTAACCTATAATATCTTTGGCGTATCGGCGCAGAATCGCCAGTGTCTATTGCATGTTCTATTAAGTGAGTTCGTCCTTAACCGGTTTTTTCAGTAGAAATCGACTCGTATTGCTTTATAATTAACTTAGCCGTTCTTTGTTGTTACTCACTCAACTCACTAAAAGATTGTAATACGTTCGTGTTACTCGGCTTATTTTCACTTAACACACTACACGGCAGTGTTTTAAACATGCATACGGATGCGATATGGTTAGGCAGTAATTTAAATAGTTTCTAGAAATCGATGCCTAAAATTAAATTACTTGTAACTTCTGGAATAATATAAGCTTTCAATAAGTGGGTTTGATTATTAAAAGTAGTGGGTAAGATGATAAGCCCGCGCGGCAACAAGATATTTCCATTCGCGGTCCGAATGGAATTAGTGTTGTGACACTGCTGTATTTCTAACCCGGTTTTAGTAATTACCTCCAGATGGGAGTTGTTACCTAAAATTATAATGGCTGAACCGGAATCGAGCAATCCACAAATAGGTAAACTGTTAATCGTTACGTTAACATAGGGCCGTAGGTCATTTTTAGGTTTATTATCCAGGATCGAGGCGACGGAATAACTAGAGAAATACACTTTTAGAGTGTTTAGCCGATTTCTCCTATCATCTTTGTCAACATTGGTTGAATACATTGTAGAACCTAATTTAGATTTTGACACGCCCCGACCCTGACCAACTAGTTTTTTGGTTTCGTCGATTTACAGTTCGGGCAGTTAGGGAATGTCACATCCCTACGGCCGCACTTGAAGCAAATTGCGAACCGATCGCGTTTGCATTCATTCAAACTGTGATCATTGATACGGCAGCGCGGGCAGTACTTGGACGTGACTAGAGCGACAGAGCTAGGTTTAGACTTAGGTTTGCTAGGTTTGTTGTTCTCAGTGTATTCGGGTTTTCTGGACGTACCCTCTATAGTAGCAACGGGATAATTATTGTAGGAATTATTACGCGCTCGGTTATTAGGTTTGCGACTGTAAGCTAGGTCTGGTGCCAACGTGTCGTTCTATAATACGGTTCGCGGAATTGAGAGTTCAAACATTTCATCCGTTCGTAGTTTAAACATAACGTCTGCAGTGTTGCTATACTGTCTATTGAAGATATTGACGGAGCTAGCACTAGCGAGTAGCATGGACGTATGTTATGCAATAGGATGTCTAACTTTTCGCGTTCGGACAATCGCTTTGACGGTGACAGCCTAGTGAACAGCTGATTCATTATCGAGAGATAAGTAATTATAGTTTCGGTAGCACCTTGAGTACGTCGGCGGATTTCATTTAATAACCGGTAGTCATAATCGTACGGTGTGAAATCGTCTATTAATTTAGTGGTGAGTTCTTCCCATGTAGTGAAATATTCTTTTAGGCCGCGATACCGGTGAAGTGCGTTACCGGTGAATATTTCGGAGGCATATGATAAAATTTTAGTGGAAGGTAGATTACGCGCGTTTTGGAATTCGGTTACGCGTTGTAGGAACGCTCGGACGCATCCCGTACCGTCGTATTTTAGCTTAGACAGTTCGCTAACTCTCAAATGCTCGCAATGCAATACTGGGGCTAACCCTGCCTGCATCGAGGTAGACGGCGCAGGTTGGACCTCTGCCACAGCATCAGCTGAGCGAACAGCTGATTGCTCAATGGCGGATAGCTCCGCCAAGAGCTTGTCGAACCGGCTGCACAATTCGGTAATTCGTTTTGAATACGCCGTAGGACGTTCCATCCTACGGAGTCTGTGGAATATGTGGTTGGGCAGTGCGGTAGACCTCCTAGCTAGGTTCGCGTCGTAAGAAATGGTTAATAAATTCACTCGCTTGGCCAGCTCAGAGACGGCCTCGCTAGCGCCCTCGAAGTCCACCGCTATGGCTAGACCCGACTCCAAAATGTCATCATTTGAAATGGCTTCCAGTAATTTAGGGAGCTGCTTCCGCAGACCTAGGACAGAGGTAGCCGGCTCCTCACCTCTAATCGCAACCTCGTAAGCTTACTCGCTTTTATTTAACAGAAAGTATTTTATGGGGTGTGAGCCCATTGTGTATGTAATAAATAAGCTGCGTAAGTATAAACTACACACTACACTTAGTGCGCAAGCGTTCCGCCCTTACAAATGGCCTACTTTACGATTAGGCGTAAAAGTTCGACCGTTAGGACTAATTAGAAAAACGTTAAGATTCAAATTTGCGAACTAGTACTTAGTAGGTAGTTACACTAAAAGGTAGACAATTAGTACAACAATACGTACCGGTTCGCTGTAGCCGCATCTCCTCGCTTACAATGATGGAGACCTACTAGAAGAGAACTCGAGCACGGAAAGCGAGACAATAACCCACGTAGGCGGGTTCTTGAATTAAAACGCAGTAGAGGTTCTAGGTGCGTTTATTGCCGAGTATGGTCTCACTTCCCTTGCACGAGTATGACCGACCAACAACACGACACTGGCCTGAACACTAAGGGCTGCAGTCTCCCACGCTGTTCCCTCCGGTAGTGTGTAGGCAGGCTGCTCGAAGGCTGCGCGTAGCGGTAGATCCTCGCAGGCCGTTGGTTCAGCTGGCAGACGCCGGCGGTGCGAGTACGATGAGCAGGGCAGGCCAGACTCTTTGGCAGAGGTGACGCCGAAGGCGATGCAGGAAAGTGTAGCGGTCTAGGAGCGTAGCCGGAGTCTTAAGGTGAACCTGGAGCAGCTGGGACCAGGATACACGTCTGAAGTAGTAGTAGTAGCACGAAGTTAGGCACGGTAACAATAATTAGCGGTGCCGGTCTCTCTGTCGGCCTCTATATGTACTGGGCCCTCCATCAGAGTTTGTGTCGGCGCATAACCAAATATGGGCAAAACTCACGAGCGCGGACGATGGCCTTCTCTGATTGGCCGAGCGTATGGACAATATTATGACGTACACTCGGTAGGTACCGGTCATACGCTACAGAAAGGCCGAAACAAACTCAGAGTCATTGTTTTTTTTTGTCACTTCAATTTCTTTAGTCTTTTTGATAGTATAGGTATGAGTGTAATTGGTCTGTAATTATTGATTTTAGTTTTGGCTCCTTTTTGGTGCATTGGCTTAACAATTGACAGTTAAAGACGATCAGGGAATTTACCTTCTACGAGTGACAGGTTAATGATATAGGTTAATGGTGCTACTAAAGAGTGTGCGCAGGTTTTTAATACTTTTGTACTTATATCATCATTGCCAGTAGAATGAGTATTTTTTAAGGAGTTTATTATCTTTAATGTGTCAGAGTTGTCTATTGGTGTGAGAAATAAGGTCTTAGTATTTTGAGATATTTTGGTGATATGGTTAGGTGGGCCTGTATCTTCGTATTTTTTAACATTGCTGCACAGTGATACATAGTAATTGTTAAATAAATTACAAATTTTAATAGGCTTGGTGTAGATCTTTTTGTTAAATTCTATTGATTCTATGTCTGCGCTAGTTATTGCTTTATTATTGTTTTCTTTAATAATTTTCCATGCAGCTGAGCAGGCATTTTTTGCGTTTTTAATGAAATTCAGATTGTTTATTTGTTGCGCTTTGTTGATACATTGTTTTAATATTGTTGTATAATTGTTATACCTTGTCTTATTCTGTCTTTTTATTGTGTCTATCAAGATGATATTACAAGTATAGCATTATTTTTCATATACAACTTCGTTTTATATTTTTTGTTAGTTTTCTATTTTTACGTGTTTGACTACACTTACACTTTTTATCGTTATTTTGGGGAAACATAAAGTATAAAACATGGTGATAGTGTAATGGAAGGTGTTAAATGCTTCATTTGTGCTTCGTTGTTCGTATACCTCCGTGAAGTGCAAATTATTAATGCAGTTTTTGAATTTGACCATGTTTTCCTGGCTAAGATCTCTAATGGTTTTGTATTGATAGTTATAAGATTTGTTATTTACACTGTAGGTCTCAATATTGATAGTCAACGATTGGGCAGTTTCATGGTCAGATAATGCTAGGTAATGAATATTAGATTTACCTTCGTGAACGTTACTTACAATTTGATCTAAACAAGATGATTTTCGCGTCGGTAATGTTATGTGGCTTTTTAATTTATTGTTTTTTAAGTATGGATTGTAATTTACTGGATACCTTATTAAACTTTAATGTATCAATGTTCCAATCTCCACAGATAATAACGTTTTATTAGACTTTTTGCATAACTTATCAGTGAGTTTTTCAAATTTATTTAAGAATATACTTGTGCTGGATGATGGTGTTCTGTAAATGCATACTATTACAAGATTAAAAGTAGTAATTTCTTTAGCACTATATTCAAAATGAAGGGGGACTGAAGGTGGTAAGTTGCTAATATGTTTGTATGCCAGGTCATGCTTTATTAGTATGCATGAGCGTTGGTTGGCTAGGGCGTGAGAAAAACGAAGCTAATTTGTAATTGCCTATTCTAAGTTTGGGTTCAGATCCTTGTTTTAAAAAGTTTTCTGTTAAGCAGATAATGTCAATATTACCTATATTATTCGATAAATAATTTATGGCTACCTCAATAAGCTCTTTTTTATGCTATATTTTGGTGTATTATTGTAATAGTTCTTGGCTTAATTTTATCTGCGAAAACAAATAGTATTTTGGGCCGTTTTTGGTGATTGTATAGTTGTAAAATAATCAGTTATTTTAGTTTGTTTAGTTTTTGTACTAGCTGGTACATTTGTTTGTGTACAGTGTAGTGGTAAGAGAGAGTAAACTCTACTTCCATCTTTGTGGATCATGTAAAATCTTATCTTGGTATATGTCATTGTGTTAATTCATATATATATTTTTTAATTTATTCTTTATGCACAAATATAGTACACAGGTGGACTTAATGCCTAGTGGCATTTTCTGCCAGTCAACCTTATGGTGCTGCTGAGATAGATGAGGTACGTACATTAGGCATGTGGTGAAAAATAGGATATGTATTAGATACATATTATTAACCATAAATATACTATAGATATATATAATTATTCATAGATATGATACACACATAAATATAATACATAAATATATTACATATATAAATACATAATTATGCTATAGCTGATGAGAGTGATGAGCCAATTCCTTTAACTTATCAAAGAGAAGATTCCGGAGTTTTGTTTTAAATGCATAACGGTTGGTGGCAATTCTAACTTCAGGAGGGAGCCTGTTCCATAGCAGCGAGTATTGTGAACTTTAATATTATACGGATGTCAGATAGGTAAAATATATTTAAATCGTGGGATATTCGACGTCCGTTTATAATTTGAGTCAAATTTGATTACTGACGTCTGTATATCCGTTTTATAAACGTAGTTTGGTGTAGGCCACTGTCTTCAGCTTGAGTTTATTTGAGATAATTTTGTATTTTCTCAAGTGACCTGGTTATTACTTAATAGTAACTATCATAACTACCTCATTAAAAGTGTTCCTAAATAATGATAATTTTAAAGTAGAAGTAAGTCAATAGGTAACTTTAATTTAAGTAACTATTTGTTGTGTCATGATTTATGTCCCTAATTTTACACCATAACAAAATGTCAAATGCGTTTAATTACAAAAAAACTACCTAAATGTTATTTTTCAATCGGCGCAGTGATTTAATTTGTGTTAGATTTTATTTTTTGTTTATTGTTTAGCAGGGTATTTATACAAATCACTTGTGCGAATCACAGTTATTTAGACATATATGTACTAATACGGACGTTATAATGTCGTAAAAGGTTCACAATATCTGTCATTTGACGTCCAAGACGTCAAAAGATTAATAGTTTAAAACTTTTACTATATTGCCACGTCCGTATACTCGTATGTATCTAAATACCTGTAAAACTTGCAAATGATTACATATATGGACGTTTGAGGCTAAGCGTATGCTTTTACGTAGATATGCGTATGACTTTGTAACTCAGTGCAGTTGATCCAGATACAGGTAGTCAGCTTCTGCCATTCCGCATTGCACCTGAGCCGCAGCATACGCAGCTGTCAGTATGTTCAGGTATTAAATAATCGGATCTACCCTGCGTTGCATCACTCGAGTCTCAGCATACGCTTAGCCACAATAAAATGTCATTACAAGTTTGACACTATCTATCATTTGACGTCCAGTGTGTTAAATGAAAAATAGTTTGAAAATTTATCTTGTAACGTCCGTATACTCGTAGTATACGACTGCAAGTATACGGACGTTACAATATCGTAAATTTTCATGATTTTAATTTCGTATGTCTAAATACGTATATAAAAAAATTTGTAAGTTTATGATGCATACACTACTGCTAACATAATAAGAGTCACCGTTTTATGATCTCCATGTAAAATGGTGTAAAATCTTATCTTGGTATATTGCATTGTGTTAGTTAATATTGTGAACTTTAATATTATACGGATGTCAGATGGTTAAAATATATTTAAATCGTGGGATATTCGACGTCCGTTTATAATTTGAGTCAAATTTGATTACTGACGTCCGTATATCCGTTTTATAAACGTAGGTTGGTGTAGGCCACTGTGTTCAACTCGAATTTATTTGAGATAATTTTGTATTTTCTCAAGTGACCTGGTTATTGCTTAATATAACTAGCTCATTAAAAGTGTTTCTAAATAATAATAATTTTAAATTAGAAGTAAGTAGATAGGTTAATTTAAGTAACTATTTCTTGTACTAAAGATTATGTAACGGGTCTGAATCGTATTAATGAATGAAAAGAAAGATGAAATACCTTTCTATTTTTCCCGACGTTTCGGCATGGGTTACACCAGCCGTGGTCACGGGATGACTGATGTTCGTCAGCGCTGCCTCCGAGAAGTGCGGGTTTTGGAAACTACCCTCACTTGGTCTTCACAATTACTAACATTTATGTGTTCGGAACTGTCGGTACTTCGACACACAACACTAATGGTATCTACACACTGGCGCGTAATGTCACCTCGTCGGTGTCTACATTTGCTGATGACAGGATTCAGACATTTGCTGATGGCAAGATGTCGATAAACGGTAGCCATCCTCCCGGTTGAAAGGACAATGGCAGATCTCCATACATCAAAATGTCTGAAATTAAATTGAAGCGAACAGTAATAAAAAATATATCAAAAAATTTGGCGTAAGTAACAAAGTCTATAAATGATTCTATTTTCACTCAGGAAAGGTGGAAAAAGAAGATATCGGTGTTTGAATTTTTAGTTGAGAATGAACAATGTAGGTAAAAGGAAAGTTATAGTATGAAAGTTAAACAATGTAGGTAGGTACGTTTGAATTATCAAATGACATATGTCAGATTGACATCAAAACGCGGAAGTATTTTGTAGCATCTAACTGTCACAGCCAAAGACAAAAGCAGTGCTGCACATTTTTAATCGATTTTATGTGAAATCGATACAACTTTAAAACGATGCTGTGACGTTTTTATTTGATTTAAACGTTGTTTTGCTTCAAAAATATTAGCTTATTGATATAATGTTGATTAAATATTAAATAACTGCATTTTAAACCAAACCAACTCTTTAAAGGTCGATCGTATCGATTACTTATTTAATAATCGATACGAATATACCACTCTATTCCTGTCTCACCATTGTCTATGGCAACAATCAAATAATAAAGTATTCGTAATCAATTGGAATGCTTTTTATCATCATAAAATACTGCAGCTTAAACGAGACAAAGTGAAAATAATAAAAATCGTAGAAAAAAAGAACAATTTGTTTTGTTCATATGAAGTTTAAGGTCACCACAACAAACCCAGACCAAATTCTGCCATTGTTCTTTGCGTGCTTTTTGATTTCAACCGCTTCCCGTGCTATTCTTGAAAAATAGTGACGGTCTGTGGAGAGAACCTGGGGCCGATGTAGCTCAATCCAGTGATTGGATCCCGACTCCAACAAATGCTCAGCTATGGCCGACTTGGTGGTTTGTCGGTTTTTGACGGCCGTGATGTGTTCCTTAACTCGTTCGGCGATGGTCCTTTTTGTTTGCCCGATGTAGGAACTACCACAGCTGCAATCCACCTTGTACACGCCTGGTGTTTGAAAAGGGATGACATCCTTTGGAGTACGCAGGTGATTTGCTACTTTGGAGTACGGACTAAATACAGTCTTGATGGAGTATTTTTGTAGTACTGTTTCAACTTTATCCGTTACTCCTTTTATGTGGGGCATGAACGCTAGTGCTCTGTTCACTACTATACACAAAATTGCTACGTCAGCGCGACAGGTATGTTTACAAAAGTGGAGTGCGTAACCAAAGCGACACGGTTATTAATCTATCGAGCACAAACATAGGCACAGCCACACAGAACATATTGGCTAAAGGATTAAATTACGCTATGACACCCAAACGGATTCCGTATGAAAATATCATAAGTGGCATCGAGGAAGTTATAATGCGCAATAAATTACCATCCAACGACGCGGACACACTGAGACAGGATGTTGCAGTTATCTTGCGAAAGTCAAAGCTACCAAGACCGAATGTTACTACGGAAGAGCGTCAAGCACTGAAAGCGCTACGTGAAAACACGGATATTTTAGTGCTTAAGGCCGATAAGGGAAACGCTACCGTAGTAATGAATTCCGGTGATTATGATGATAAAATGCGGGATCTATTAAGCAAAGTGTCCACATACAAGCCGGTGTCATATAATCCCACTGCTAGAGTCACAAAACGTATACGAGCGCTAGTCAAGGACTACCAAGATCTTTTCACGGACGATGTGTTTGAACGCCTCTATAGACCTAAGACCGTTCAACCGCCGAAAATATATGGTTTGCCGAAAATTCACAAGAATAACGGGCCTCTACGCCCGATCGTAAGTCAGATCAATTCACCCACTTTCGACCTAGCGAAACACATTGCAGCGGTACTGCAACCATTAGTAGGTAAGACATCGTCGTTTGTAAAGGATTCTCGCCATTTTGTAGACGTCATCAAGAGCATGAAAGTAGAACCCAATGAAGTGATGGTGAGCGTTGATGTCGAGTCACTATTCACAAGCGTTCCAATTCAAGACTGCCTTGATGTGGTCGAGAGTAAACTGAGGTTAAACGGTCTGTCTGATAAATACATTGTTCTACTGAAACACTGCCTAGACGGGAATTATTTTCTATATCGTGGACAATATTATCGACGGAGTGGCTATGGGTAGCCCTGTCGCACCGGTAATGGCGAACATCTGGATGGAACATTTTGAAGAAAGGATCCAACTACAAGCGTTCCACGTAAAGATATGGAAAAGATACGTCGATGACATGTTCTGTATTATAAAGGGTAACAGACATGTTGTAGAACAATTAGCAGACCACTTGAACTCCATACACCCTAATATAAGGATCACTTATGAAATGGAGACAGACAGATCGTTGGCCTTCCTCGATGTAAAGATCAAGGTTAGAGAAAATGGAAACCTGTCACACACTGTTTACAGGAAGACCACACACACGGACAGGTACTTACACGCAAATTCACATCATCACCAGCGACATTTGCATTCCGTTATTGCTTCATTGACAAACAAAGCATATGACCTTTGCGACCCCGAACACTTAGATAGTGAGCTCACACATGTTCGGGAGGTAATCAAGCAAAACGGTTACAAACACAATATGCGAAGCTCAAGGAAAAGGTTGAGACTGACTGAAGTGAACAGAGCGCCAGCGTTCATGCCCTACATAAAAGGAGTAACGGATAAAGTTGGAACAGTACTACAAAAATACTCCATCAAGACTGTATATAGTCCGTACTCCAAAGTAGCAAATCACCTGCGTACTCCAAAGGATGTCATCCCTTTTCAAACACCAGGCGTGTACAAGGTGGATTGCAGCTGTGGTAGTTCCTACATCGGGCAAACAAAAAGGACCATCGCCGAACGAGTTAAGGAACACATCACGGCCGTCAAAAACCGACAAACCACCAAGTCGGCCATAGCTGAGCATTTGTTGGAGTCGGGATCCAATCACTGGATTGAGCTACATCGGCCCCAGGTTCTCTCCACAGACCGTCACTATTTTTCAAGAATAGCACGGGAAGCGGTTGAAATCAAAAAGCACGCAAATTTCAACCGGCATTTCAAGATGTCGATAAACGGTAACCATCCTGGTTACCGTTTATCGACATCTTGGAATCCTGTCATCAGCAAATGTAGACACCGACGAGGTGACATTACGCGCCAGTGTGTAGATACCATTAGTGTTGTGTGTCGAAGTACCGACAGTTCCGAACACATAAATGTTAGTAATTGTGAAGACCAAGTGAGGGTAGTTTCCAAAACCCGCACTTCTCGGAGGCAGCGCTGACGAACATCAGTCATCCCGTGACCACGGCTGGTTTAACCCATGCCGAAACGTCGGGAAAAATAGAAAGGTATTTCATCTTTCTTTTCATTCATTAACACGATTCAGACCCGTTACATAATCTATAGTTTGTGTGCAAATCGTGGTAGTTTAAAAGTAGTAACTATTTCTTGTGTCATAATTTATATCCCTAAATTTACACCATAACAAAATGTCAAATACGTCTAATTACAAAAAAAAACCTTTATGTTATTTTTCAATCGGCGCGGCGATTTAATTTGTGTTAGATTTTATTTTAGGTTTATTGTTTAGCAGCGTTTAAACAAATCACTTGTGCGATTCACAGATATTTAGACATATATGTACGTATACGGACGTTATAATGTCGTAAAAGTTTCACAATATCTGTCATTTGACGTCCAAGACGTCAAAAGATTAATAGTTTAAAACTTTTACGATATTGCCACGTCCGTATACTCGTATGTACATATCTAAATACCCGTAAAACTTGCAAATGATTACATAAATGGACGTTTGAGGCTAAGCGTATGCTTTTGCGTAGTTATGCGTATGATCCTGTCCAATAATACTCATAAATTAGAAATAAGTAGATAGGTATTTAAATTTAAGTAAGTATTTCTTATCTTATTGTAATGAATTGCACTGATCTCAATATTTGTTTAATTTTTCATAACTTTAAACTTCATGCTTACACTAGCGTACCTGTACTATACATAGAAATAATATTTATCCACCTACTTATTAAATATTTAAAAAGAAGAGCGGCAACGTCGCACTGTTCATAGGAGTTGCGATAGATAGGAAAACGTAAATTAAATTATGTATATCACGGGAAGCCAGATAATTGATAGTGTTGGCTGGAGTCCTAATTGATTTCACTATGGTTGTTAATATATGTATATTTGTATATCAATATGTGTCAAAATTTCAGAAAAAATATATGTACACAATATTTGACATTGCCTTTGCGACTAATATTCGCTGTAATAATTATGATTCGTGACTAGATTTTTACATGTTGGAAGAGATTGATCCCATCTGATAGTTTCGGGTAACGCATTCCACAATCGTACAGCTTGAACTGTGAAGGACTTTTGAAAGAAAACTGTAGAATGTGTCGGGACTTTCAATTTAAGATTTTCTGATGATCTCAAGCACCTTGAATGTGTGTCATGAAGATATTCGAACCGTCGTTTATGCAGAAGTTTTGGAGGCGCTCAAGTTTATCTAGCTGGCCCTCATTGAGATCTAGATAGCTGGCATCGGCATAGTCAAGAATGGGAAGAAGAATAGATTGCACAAGTGCAATTTTAGTAGGTATGGGAAGGAAATGTAATGTACGTAATCTTCTCAATGACACAGCGGCAGCAAAAAGACGTCGACTGATATTTTGTTGCTGCACAGTCCAGGATAACGTTTTGTCAAAGGTAATCCCCAGATTCCTCACTTCTTTACTCACAGGAATTGAAACGCCAATAAAAGATATCTGGGGAAGCAAAGACCAAGGAACCTTTGACATCAGTCTAGAACTGCCGATAATTGTTATCTGGGTTTTCTTTGGATTTATCGTAAGTCCGTACCTATTGGTCCAATGTGATATTTTAGCCAGATCACTATTTATCGTGGAGATAGCTGACGATAAATTTTCATATTTTGCTTGAGTGTAAATTTGCATATCATCAGCATAAAGGTGGTAGGAACAAGAAATATGATTGGATATAGAATTAATAAAAATTGAGAAGAGTAGAGGAGATAAGACGCCGCCCTGTGGGACACCAGCAGAATTTTCGCACCAGGGAAGAATAAGTTTCATCCACATGGACACGCTGCCGGCGGCCAAACAGGTAACTATGAAACCAGTCGATTACTGATGGAGATATGTTAAGAGAGCTTAAAATGGCGAGAAGAACATCAAAGTCGACAGTATTGAACGCATTGCTAAGGTCTAGCAAACAGAATTGTGAGCTTGCCATTCTCCATACCTGACCTGATATCATCCGGTATATCGATAAGCGCATTAGTGGTACGTTACGTACGGCTGTACGGAAACCTGATTGGAAGGGATTGAGGATGTCATTTCGAGAAAGGAAAGAGTTAAGTATAGACAAGACGTTCAAGGACTTTGGAAAGAAAGGGTAAAATAGATATAGGACGATATTCATTGAAGGATTCAGGATTAGAGTTCTTAGGTTCCAACATCTTTGTAAGATGTTGGAAAAATGCCACTTGAAATTGAGTAATTAAGTAAGTGGGAAATAATAGGAAGAATTTCATCAAGGATGGGGAGCAACATGTTACGGGTGATACCATCGCTGCCAACTGCGTTGGATGTTATGGATAAAATGCTCTTCTTAACATCACATGCAGTAAACTGACTAAAGACAAAAGGCGGATGATCAGGGGTTGAAAGCGACGAAAAGTGATTTAATGTATTAATTTTTGTTGTCCTATCAAAATTGGACGAAGCAGAGAAGTGCTGGTTGAGCAAATTGATATCAATATTGAGGGATTTTGTATTCTGACTTTGCTTTCCAACCCCCAATGATCTCAGGAATTTCCAGACTTTGGCTGGATCTCCGTTTTGTACAGAATTATGGATATGCCGGCGTTGTGCATCCCTACATACCCTATTGCAATGGTTTCTAACCTTGATATATTTTTCTTTATTAACCTCAGTGGGCTTTGACTTGTATTTTGATTAGGCAGCACCTTTTTTCCGTATAAGTAAACTTATATCTTTAGTAAGCCAAGGTGAAGGTGCATGTTTTAGTTATATGGCTTGGAAAGGTGCATGAACGTCATACAAGTCAATAAGATTCCTCTCGAAGAATTAAATTTTGGAATCCATAGATTCTGCGTCAAGCAGCGGTTGCCAGTTGATGGTTTTGGCATCATCACGTAAAATATCACTATCCATACTACTAAAATTGCGAAGCAAGAGAATTCTAGACTTAGCCTTGGGAGGACGGACGTTGAAAGAGAGAAAAATAAGATCATGATAAGAAAATTCATCTGCATCAAGTTGGCCGTGCTTAGTAACATGACCAAGTAATGAGACGAAGATGAGGTCTAGAAGTGAGGGAGTAGAATTAGGAAAATGATGGGTGTCATTCAGGGGAAGAATATGAAGATTACTTGAAATCGAAATGGAATGTAGAGATAAGGAACGAGAGTCGTTCTTAAGAAGACAGGTGTTAAAGTCACCCATGATAATAGTTTGACTGTAAAAAGGGAATAGATTAAGCAAAAGAGTTTCAAAGGAGGAAAAGAAATCTATACGCAAAGAAGGACAGTAGTAAACACCAAGAAGGATTTTGGTGTGGTGCAGCTTAACCTTCAGAAAGAGATGCTTACCAGCATTGGGTGGAGGCGGCTGTGAAGACGTACTAACCACTAAATAGTCAATGTAAGAGCGGAGATAAATGGCAACACCACCGCCACCACTACCAATTCGGTCATTCCTAATCAGTTCGAAGCCAGGTAAAGAATAAGAGGCAGAAGAAAGGCATGGCTTAAGCCAGGATTCGGATACAAGAATAGCATGGATATTCTTACAGTCAAAGGTTGCCAGCATATCTGGGAAATGGGCCGGAATACTCTGTGCATTGATATGGATAACGTTCAAGTTCCTGGGAACATCAGAAAATAAAGATTGCAGATTATCTACCAGGGAAGGGATACTAACGTAACTGTCATTGTCGGTACTCACTGAAAAAAAGTCATCATTATCACTATCTAAGTCCATAGACGACATATAAAGTTTATGTTATAAAATAAGATATATAATATAAATAATATATAATAATAAAATATATAAATAAAAAATAAAACTAAATAATAAGCGAAATGCACAACCTAACAACACTATTCGACAGAGTGCACCTGCCAGTTAAATTAATGTTAAGTACTTCACGTAACCAATTATTTTATTCAAAAAAAAAGCAATAATAAACATTATAACTAACAAAATACTGTACAATCCCAGGTACAAAAGTTGAAATAGACTTAAACATTATACATACACACACATATTATTAACAGCGAGACGTTAGAAAAGTTTTTTTTTATTACTATGGCGTGTAAGAATGGCCCAAATAAATTGTTTCTGAACTAAACATTATAATGTGATTGCTGTCACTGTCATATTTGACACTTGATTAGTAATATTTATCAAATATTTAGTCGGTATCAAAACAAAATCGTACAAATAGTGAAAAAATGTTATAACATATGAAACATATATGTGAATTTATAATAGAAATACATACAAAAATTTATAAGTTTTTAAGATGTAAACCGACTACAACACAAAAGTAAAGTAGAAGTAATATTTGGCCACCTACCCGGGATTGAAATAATAGCACGAAAACAAAAACAGGACTAATTTTTAGTTGCTGCAGTTCGCCTTGTTTTTGCTGGCTCATTCTTAGAAGCAGGAGGCTCTCGTTGCTGCTGATCCACGGCGACAAGGTGGCAGAGGTTTTGAATATCCACCAGGGAATTGACGCGATGACGCTCACCTTTTTTCCCGAGGACATAAATCTGCCCTTCCTTAATCCAGCACTTAGACACTCCAAACTTCGCCCGTGCAGCTACAAAGATGTCATGTCGGGCCTTCGTCAAGAATTCTGTGATACCTGAGCTCTTCAGTTTAGGTTTGGTAAACCAAACTTTATCCCGGACCAAGACACTCTGGAATTTCAATAATATTGGACGGTGTCTGTTAGGAGCTGCGAGTCTAACCATACGATGACAGCGCTTAATGCTATTTGGAGTGATATCGTCAACTTCAGGTGTGTTTTCAAAACATCAACGACAGTCTGCACAAGGTCTTTCTTCACACCATGGAACAGAAGAATCTTACGGCGACCCTGCATTTCTAAGTTGTCCACAATGTGAATTAGTAACTGGACTTGCTGCTGTAGACCCTTTAATGCTTCAGTGACAAAAGCCCGGAACAATGCAAAATCTGATGCCAGACCAGCCATGCTTGAAGGAGGGTTGGTGGTGTTTTGCAGCTTGTCCTCAAACTGAGATATCCTTTGATGGAACATGCTATTCAAGTTTTGAATTGTGCTCTGCAATGACTTCATAATATTTTGTATTTGTGTTATGTGTGTACCGTGAATTTAGAAAGGAGATAACACTCACTGGCAGGTAGCGTAATATAATAGACTAAATTAAATCATAAAATAACTGTTTATGTATGAATTAAATTATAATTAATTAAAAAGCGAGGACTAAAATTTTTTACTGCTATGATTACAACTACCCACACCGCAAAAAAAAACCATCATAATTATTTGCATCTATAGACCCCAAACAGATGACAAAGCTAAAGTTTCTAGGTTTTTTGAAAATTTGGACATGATGCTATATGATATTTGCTTACGACGTAACAACAAAGTTATCTTATGTGGAGATTTTAATATAGATATATGCAAAAATAATAAACTATCCGTCACTTTCACAAATTTATTGCGCAGCTGTAATTTAATTTTAGGTACTCGATCACCAACACGCCTGTGCAGTAGCACCTGCATAGATAACATAATACATAATGTAAGAGGCAGCAGGTGTGAAATCAGGTAACTAGCAGTATCTGACCACACAGCGCAAATACTAAAATGTCGTGTAAAGAAAACCTGTACGCTCTGTCACTGGTTTATGCACAAACGTGACTATAGCAAAATGAACATGACAACATTTTGTGAATGCTAAAATCCTGCACTTTCATGATGAATACACATGCTCGCATCCTAATAGTAGTTTCCATGAATTCTACGACCTATTCTCATTATAACCTGTGTTTCCCGATTATAAGACATAAAATTTCATCACTAAAAGACCCAAGTGGATATCGACCGGGTTATAAAAAATGTGCCAAGCGCAAACGAGACATGCTATGGGAATATCGAGTGTCACCTAGCTTATTGAATAGAAATCGGCTCAAAACATACACAAACAGACTAAAATACATCATCAAACAGACCCAAAAAGTCCAAAACAACCATTATATTAATATTGCCGAGAACAAAAGCAAAGCCACATGGAACATAATTAATAAACTAAAAAACAACCATTCTAAAGAGTGTATAGGCAGCTTAGAAGTCAACAACAAACTTATTAATAATCCAGTTGAAATAGCAGAATCATTTAATGATTATTTCATAAACTTGATTGAGCCTCAGACAAATAATAACAATAATTATACCAAAAAATACACCATTCCTTCAATTTCTCAATCATTATTCATTACACCGACCTCTCCGTTTGATTTTATTAGAATAATAACTGACCTCACAAACACCAATAGTGCCGGGCATGATGACGTAACTACCAAAGTGGTTAAAGCAACATCTTCTATAATTGCTCCAATACTTAGCCACATTATCAATAATTACATAGAAAATGGTGTTTTCCAGAAAAACTAAAAATGTCCGTTATCAAACCCATGTATAATAAATTCAACAGACGAGATCCTTACAATTACAGACCTATAGCTTTAATTCCGTTTTTTTCTAAGATCATTGAAAAAGTTCTGTATAAAAATATATATTCCTTTCTAGAAAAAAAATAAAATCATAATTAGCGAACAACATGGATTCAGAAAAGATAAAAATATTAACTCTGCTATTTATCCGCTCGTTGACCACGTTCTCAGTCACATTGACAATAAAACTCCTGTTGTGGTCCTATTCATGGACATTTCGAAGGCTTTCAATCACGTCAGTCATACGATACTCCTGAATAAAATGGACAAATACGGAATCAGAGGCAACGCTCTAAAACTTATTGAGTCCTATCTTACTGATCGCAAACAATATACCTGCATTCATCAATCATCATCAATCAATCAAATCTGCCCTTTTACAAAAACCGAAATAATACATACTTCGAATTGTAAAGGATGTGTATTCGGAGTACCACAAGGCAGCGTACTTGCTCCATTATTATTCAACATTTATATTAATGACATACCCAAAGTCGTTAAAAACCGCATAATTATATTCGCTGATGATATTACGATATTATTCAAAGGCATAAATATTGAGACCCTTGAAAGAGAGATAAATGACAATTTGAATTAGATAATAGCCTGGCTAATAGCTAACAATCTGGAAGCCAATCTGGTAAAAACAAACTACATCTCATTTGGACAGAAAACTAACAACAAAAAACTGGCTATCAGTCACAATAATAAAACTATACATGAAATCGATAGTACTAATTTTTTAGGCTTATGGTTAGACAGAAACATGAATCGGAAAATCCACATAGATAATGTATGCAAAAATCTCTATCAATATTCATATGCTCTTTACAACACTAATAACAGCATATCACGGACAACTTTCTTCAACACTACGCTACGGAATTATCTTTTGGGGGAAGGCGTCAAACAAAAAAATGGCATTCAAAGCACAGAAAACATTTATCAGGGCAATAAGTGGAATACCAAGCACTGAAAGCTGCAGACCTTATTTTCTCAAGCTTCAGTTATTGACACTTCCATGCCTGTACAACTACGAAGTAGCTAGTTATGTTAAAGAGAACATTCATTTATACACTCACTTACAAAGCGTACGCTATAGAAATCAAATCAGCATGAGATCTCATAAAAAAGCTATCTTCAATAAAAACCTTCTAGGTATGGCACCAAACATTTATAACCACCTACCAAATCACATCAGAAACATAAAAAATTATGACAAATTCAGAAAACTTTTAAAGGCATACTTACCTACTTCAGAAATGCTACTATACTGTTATCGACTACCTACAAGATAAATCTTAAATGATATTGTCTGATACATCCGATTTGCTGTGTCAAAAAAAAAATGTCTGTATTGTATCTGATGTTTTGGTCCACATTGATTATTCAGATTGGTTTTATAGCATTTTGATAGTATTGATTTTTGTACACTTTGACATTGTTGTTTAGATAAATTATTTAATTTTATGGACATTAGAATTATTATATTAGATGTATTATTTTAATTTCTTTTAGTTTGCGATTGAACACAACTCTATGGAATATTATTGTTGAATTTATACACATAAACATTGTTATTTAGATAAACTATTTAATTTTATTGGAATTATAATTATTATATAAGATTTAGTTATTCTAATATTAATATTCAAAATATTTTTTGCGATTGACATTATTATTTAGACTTTTAATATAACTGGCTGACTGACTTGTAGGTATATGAATTGAATTACTTTTATATTGATTTATGACGAATTCTAACTTCTTCCAAACTTAATATGTAAATTGTGTATTAATAATGATTTAGTGTACCTAATAATTTATACGCCAATAACGGCAAGACGTAGCGATCAACATTACTCGACCATAACAACCCATGTACCTATCTTCTATAAATAAACGATTTTGTATTTGTATTTGGGTGTATAATACACCTCTGCCTACCCCTTCGTGGATAAAAGCGTGACGTAATGTTATGTAAAATATTCTGTGGTCGTGCGGCTTAGTTGTTTATTAGTATTAAGAACTTTATATAAAACACTGACTACGCATCTGTTTATGATATTGCACCTAAATAATTCTTGGAGTAATAGATGCCTTTGGTACGTTGTGTGAAAATGAATTTAGCGACAAGTACAAAAATTCAGTAGTCTAATAATTACTGCCAAAATCTGCACTAATTGGGTCCCTGAAGGTGCTAGGCGACAACGTGGTAGGCTGAGACGACGATGGCGGGACGAACTGGACTCGTGCAGGAAGGACTGGCCGTGCTGGCGAAAAAAATAGAGATCTGTGGAACAAGAAGAGAGAGGCATTTTGTCCTACAGTGAGAATCTACAAGCTAAAAAAAATCATTACTTTACTTGTATTGAATTTTGATCGATTTACAGGAAGGTAAAATAACTTACTCATAGAGATTACGTGATAAAATTTAATACTTAGAGATATTCATCACAAACAAAGAAACTCCATTATATATAATGTCCGACCGTGATTTATGTACTTAACAATTTTAGTAAGTTTCTTATTACCTACTTATGTATTAAATAACTAATTTTTGTACTTCATGAATAACATTTTCTATTAATTAATGAAGAGCTTTGTTTAATATTGTATCAAAATACTCGATATTAAAACTTGACCTTATTGAGTGCTATGATTATTTTCAAACAAAATATTATAATAACCTACTGTACAACAAACTTCTCAAATTTCGATGAAGAAAAGTTCGCATTATACTTTTAATTACCTTATGTAATTATTTATTAAAAGCTGTATAAAATTACTAGATTGTAGGTAATTGCCAGCTAAAATCTAAATAGATTGTGTGCTGCCTGAGGAAGGTTCAGGGGTATAGTTGACACGTACGAAGCCGTGGGGGAAGTAAGTAGTCGTGTTATAGGTCAAAACATCCCAAATTAGAACGTTAGAAACGAAACCGTACCATGATTTTTTGCAGTACCTTCCCCATACATAGACATCATTAAACCTTTGTGCTTTTCTGTAGCACCGGTGATACAGTAGAACTCATGCTCGTAAACAACGCGACATTTTCAGTTTCCATATTGAAAATACAACGAGTAAAAAAAAAACAAATGTTGCGAATAAAATACAAGTGAATCGATAAATTTAAAACACAAGCACACGAGCCTCAATACAAAATAAATTTATACTTGGAATTCCTAACTAGGTGTCAGTGTCATACCTATTTGTGATCAAAGTTGCCAGTTGGAAAAAACGTTCGTCAGTTTCATTTACGGACTTTAAATATTAGCACAGGTTAATTTGCCATACCTATGTATATATGTACATAGTTCTTTCAACATAATCTGTTTTCTTTTTAAATAGTGTAATCCGCTTGATAACAGACGAATCATTTCGAAAGTAATTTTAAGCCCCTATATGAACAATATCCCGAAATAAACACGTAGAATATGTTCACATTTTCAGTTACCTGTGTTAAAAATGGCCTATTTTCATATAATATTGCCACCAGTTTCAGATAACATGTAAATTTCGTATCTTGTGTGCTGACAAACAGATTTCCCTATGAATGAAAATGAAAAAGGGAACGCAAAAATTTTAAGATAGTAAATCCTTGTTATAATTTTATTAGTGATTATGAAAAGAGGTAGAACATTGTCAACCCTTGAATTAAATTATCGAATCCTTGATGCAATTTCTATTTGGTAGTTTTTGTTGGTTGATGGGAATACCAGCCAGATTGCGCAGTTGTTAAGGTAATAAGTGTGGTCACCGCGTCACTTGCAAATTATATGAAATAGACGCGATCACAAATATGTAACTAGAAATTAATTAATAAAAGTTGGTGCACGTCTCATGGTAAGGTTGGCAGCGATAGCCTAATGGATATACCAACAGACTGACATGCAGAAGGCAACGGGTTCGAATCCACGGCGCGCACTACTGACTTTTCGGAATTATGTGCGTTTTGAATTGTTTATTATGGTTTGTCCCGTGCATCAGAGAGCATGTTAATCAGTTCGTTCCAGCTGTCATGAAGATCTATGAAAGACATTATAGTCAGTGAGTACCTCTGAATAAATTGACACTATTGTAAACCACGGAATATCGCTATCCCGATGCGTTGTGGAGGTCATACAGGCAGTCGTTCTGTGGAATAGCAAAATTTTCGTCAAATCTGGTTAGACAAGTAAGCGGATCCTGGGTTACAGCTTTGGTGTTGTTAAGCGGATATCTCATGCTAAGGTATTTTATAAATGCTATAGTAAACCTATAATTTGTAAAATTTTAACATTATGAACCAGAATACAACCTTTAAACATAGTGTGTTACTTAATGTTGCTTCTTGTCTATCGGCCTTCAGTGCTGAGTCTCACAATTAAATTTTCAAGATTCAGAATGAGAGGCAGTACACTACATAAATATGGATTTAGTTTAGGCTGGCAATTATGGACATAATATAAATATTCTCAGATATGAAAGGTTACGTTTACGACACGTTAGTGAAAGCGCTAGCTAGCTAGCAGGCAATAACTTCACAAATCACATATGTTATGAGGAGTCGTAAAACACATCATATTATTGTGTAGATAAATATTATTATGTACATAAAATACATAAATAAAATATATTATATCCTACATAACTTCTATTTTAGATCTTTGACATTCGTTACGGGAAGTCAGTATGTACACTTAAATAAACCGATACTGGTCTAATATACCATGGAATATCGCTATCCCATTGGGTTTTGGAGGTCAGACGGCTGTCGCTCTGTGGAAAAGTTAATATTCTACCATATTTGGTTAGACCAGTCAGCGGACCACGGGCTACAAGGCGTGTAAGTCTTGGATGCAAACGGGATAACGCTAGGACGATGATGATTCTACTAAACATGGTGTACGTACAACGGTCGTAAGTAAGTTGAGCTCGTGGTGAAGTGACCATGAGTCTGCTGAACTGATCCGCGGGGTAAAGCGCGTTCGGTACCTGATTTATAGATTAGTGATCGGTAATAGCTATAGTTCACAGCTCCACGGAAGATCTATGACATTTTATGTATGCGGAGGGGCAACGGCTCTATGGAAATGTTAATATTCTGTCAAATGGGTACTAGATTCGAACGTAGACATTCTGTTCAAGGCAAAATCTTAAATGTGTATCATAAGCCTATTCCAGGAATAGAAATAGGCTTATGATGACCGCTACAGGCAAGCTCATCGCCAAATGTAGAGAAGCAAAAATTATAGAACTATAAATTATAAAAAAATAAAAAATCTCTAGCTACAGCAGAAAAATTATGTGCACCTTAAGAAGAAGAATAAAAATAATACCGGTAAAACCCACCCCAATACAGTGGCATATTGTTGAGGAAATATGCATGTCTGAGAGTTCTCTATAATGTTCTCGAAATGCAAGTCAAGTCCGCCAAACCCCACTTGGCCAGCATCGTGGACTATAGCGCTACGTTTCTCATAGTGAGAAGAGGTCCGTGCCCAGGACAGTTGTTTACGAAAATATTCTGTTAAAAATGGCGTTAGTGTTGTTACTATTAAATACTTTAACTTTTCTTCGAACGACATATTACTGTATTAGTGTGATGGAATGCAGTAGTTGCATAGCACCTAGAATATATAAGGAAACTTGCAAATAGTTTCAGAGAACCACTACCTAAAGTTCATGGATTTAGGAAAAATAAAAATATTAATTTGGCAATATATAGTATGTTACATAAAGTTATTACTAATATGGATAAAAGGATACCCATATCAGCTTTACATATGGACTTAAGTAAAGCTTTCGATTTTATGGACCATGACATCTTAATGGGAAAGCTATATACATATGGGATTAGAGGCAATGCTTATAAATTGATAAAATCATATCTCGTTGATATACGGCAAGCCACACAAATAACTAAAATTGACGTAGGTTCAAAATCTGAAATAGCACATACATCTATGACGCGCAAAATTGTTTATGGTGTACCACAAGGGACAGTATTAGGCCCTCTGCTATTCTTAATTTATATAAATGACATGCCAAAAGCTATTAATCATCAGAGCATACTGTTTGCAGATGACAGTACAATTTTATTTGTGGGTCATGATGCTAATACATTCGAAACAGAAATAAATAACACATTAAACGACGTAGTTGCTTGGCTAAAGAATAGTAATCTTAATCTTAATTTTACTAAAACAAATATTTCAGACAAAAAGACAATAAAATTCATAATAATCCTAATATATCTTATCTTGGACAAATAAAACAAGAAACAAGTTCCACAAAATTTCTAGGTATACACATTGACAATAATATGACATTTAATACACAAATTACTGACATTATTAATAAAATATCTCGATTTTCATATGCATTATACATGCTTAGTAAAAAGGTAACTCAAAAAGTCGTATTATGTGCATATCATGGGTGGTAGCGCCATCTACCTTTCCATCTAAAACTAATCACATCAACGTCAATCGTTCCACGCTTGCTTGTCTAGTGCGAGCAATACCATGTTTCCGTCCCTGTCTCCCATTCCCTAGGAGGGGCCCGCCTTTCGCGGATTGGTCGCCGCGATCGTTGACACGAGGGACAGTCTAGAACTTTCGACTCGCTAAATACGTGTCCGCTATACCGTACCGCACCGCGCCGCTCCCGCTATAATTATTACCGCTTATACAAAACCGCTCGCAAGTGAAAGTGATTTGTGTAGTGGAGTGAATCAAGCAGCTTCATCCCAAAAACACCAGGAGGCTGCCATTTGCAAGGAAGGAGGACTGACATACGAGGTAAGTGCCCCTCATCAATAGAATATCCTATACCCACTCACAATCCTTTTCCACATCCTCTTCCCTTATCCAATCCTAGGCGACTAAAACCCGCCATCCTTTATATACAGTCCATTCCTTCTCCAAGTCGCCTAGAACCCTACGGTTTCGGTGTAACGCCGAACCATTTTTTTGTCTCAATAGCGGGCGGTAATTTATTTTGCTCACTACGTACCACATTAGTTAGTAGCAAGTGCGGGAATATTGCGGCTCCGATCAAAACATCAATGTCTGCCGGATTCGCAAACTCCGAGTCTGCCAGCGGCAATGACTCGAGGTGTGTGAGAAGCGATATGTCCACATTAGCGTTTGGCAATGTGTCCGTAATACGCTCCACGATAAGCGAAGAAATGTTAAAATTAATGTCTCCATCAAAACGCGAATGTATTTTAATATCTACGGAACCCTTGCAAAGTTTTTCTGAACCGCCGATCCCTCGGACTATTGAGTTCGTATTTTTAAAGTTATTCCACAATCCGAGGCGTTTGAACAACTCCAACGTTATTAAATTGGTCTGAGACGCGCTATCTAGCAGACAACGTACCATGTGCGGCGACCCATTAACATCATATACGATAACTTGCGCTGTCGCTAACAGAACAGTCTTAGACGCCATACATCGCGGCTCAGCACTGCTCTGATCACTACAAGCACGCGAAGGCCGTCCGCGCGTGCGTGCCGCCCGCGCAATGGTTGTCGTACACAACGATATCTCATTCTGAATCGTCTGAGGCGCAGTTATCGTAGCCTGCACCTGAGACGTAAGTGTGTCAAGGTTAGCGGCTTGGCTTGACAACGGGTTACCTTTATCGAAGTGAAGCAGAGAATGATGTTTTTGATTGCATAAGCGACACTTTGTCTTACTAGAACAATTACTTGTTTTATGTTTTATGCTTAAGCAGTTAATACAAGCTTTGTTATCTTTTACGCATTTAAAACGAGCGGTTGGATTCAAATTATTGAAGGCGGGACACTTGTATAAATGGTCGTGCACTATATTACTGCACAGACACTTCTGTGAATTATTACTATTAGATTCCGAGCATGTTACGTAAGATTGTGAATTAGGGACCGAGTTATTGTTACTATTTCGCGCTTTATTCGACCTTTGTTTGCTGCTGTTAGTGTTAGATGGGCTAGGTGAACTAGACTGTGTATTATGAAATATTCGACAATGATCTTTGATGAACGAAATAAAACTATCTAGTATAGGTATTTTATTATTGCGTTCCATCATCTCGAAAGCACGAATTGGTTCAGTGTCAAACTTTTTCAAAGCGAGTTGAATCAACATAAAGTCGGAAAGATCTTCCAATTTAAGTTCCTAAGAGAATTAACTGCGGTTACGAAGTTATCTATAAACAGCTGGAAGTTCGAGGCAGATGCGGCACCGGACAGTTTAAGATTTAAAGCTTGGTCAAAGTAGTAGACAATAGGACGCGCGTGTCTTGATATCTATCAAGTAGTGACTGAAATATGACCTGATAATTCTCAGCACTGGGTGTGACACCTGCAAATACGGAATGGGCCTTCAGTGACAGTTTACCTATTAAATAGTACAACCTGTGAGCATCTGTCAGAGAACCATTATCGTGCACTGTAGACTTAAAGCTCGCATAGAATAACGGCCAATTTCGTATATCTCCGTCAAACGACATAATCTCGATTGGCGGTAATTTCGGCTTGCGGGCCGCGGCAACGGGCTCTGCTGAACATTTACCCTCCAATTGCGATTGCATACGCTTAATAATACAATAAAGATCTTCGAATGAGGTGTACGCCTGATAATTCGGTTGTTGGTCAGGATTGATAGAAAGCAATCTTGCGTTATAATCGGCTAACAACTTATGAAAATCTATTCGAATACTATCTACTGTCATACAATAACTAAGGAATGATTCCCTATTACTATCAGAAACGGCTGCGGTCTTTGAACGCTCGTAAATTTTTTGAATGCGCTCAAATAAAATATTACGTTTTGCTTCTAAGATTGTCATCTCTTTGTCTTCCGATACGCGTGACTTCTTTTGTTGTGGCATGCTTACGTAAGTATAAGCTAATGAGACCGAAACAAAATAAGAATATCTAAATTACCTATTATTTTACCTAAGTACTTAGGCAACACTTTAAAGCGGAGGAATTAAAAGTTGCTTGAAATATGAGATTTACAAGACAACTATGATAGTTCCAGAAATAATAATTGGGTAAGTAGGTAGCTACATAAAAGTATATTACCTACTGAAGCGTGCGAAAACAACCATGTGACGGTTATGTGAATGGACTAGGAGTATAGCTAGGTGCTATTAACTGCTTAGGTATATAGATATAACGAGGTTTTACGTATAAAACGTAAATGAACCCGACTCGTATGGATCAAAAAAATGTTTCGGCGTTACACCGGAACCGTAGGGTTCTAGGCGACTTGGAGAAGGAATTGACTGTATATAAAGGATGACGGGTTTTAGTCGCAGAAGTTTTAGAGCAGAACAACAGCAAGACGTAACGTATTGAGACGGTATTTGGGTATGTGATTATGGGTACCGTACCTACATTACATACTTCTCAATACGTTACGTCTTGCTGTTGTTCTGTTCTTCAAGAGAATAATATTGATTCTCTTCTCAAGCGATTTTGGGAGCTTGAAGAGGTTACCGCACCGCCCTCGATGAGCCGTAAAGATCTCGAGTGTGAAGAACATTTCCACGCTACCACTGTTCGTGACGACAGTGGCAGATACGTTGTGGCGTTGCCATTCTGTGGTGACCCTTATTCGTTAGGCGACTCGTACGCTGCTGCGCTCAGACGTTTCCATTGTTTGGTACGTAAACTTGATGCATCAATTAAGTTACGCAGCGCCTGTAATGACGTCATTTGTGACTACATAGATAAAGGTTTTTTGAGTGTAGTTGTAAACAACGAGGGCAACTCTCATATTATATCCCGCATCACGGCGTAGTTCGCGAAGATAAAACCTCTACTAAACTTCGTGTGGTTTTAGACGCAAGTGGTAAGACTACATCGGGTCAGTCGATTAATGACATTTTGCATGCCGGCCCCAATCTACAGGGTGATTTATTTAACATCATAATAAAGTTTCGTCTTTTCCAAATCGCTCTGTCAGCTGATTGCCGCCAAATGTTTCTCAATATCAGCGTTCGCAAATCTGACCGTAGATTTCAACGGATCTTTTATCGTTTTGACAAGAAAGAACCTTTATCTGTGTATTAGTTCAATCGTGTTTGTTTTGGACTCAAGTCTAGCCCATATCACGCATTACGAGTTGTTCGCCAGTTGATCGCTGATGAAGGCGATCACTTTCCCGCCGCAGCGGCTGTTGCCACTTCCGCTTTGTACATGGATGACATTGCCTGTAGTGTCATATCCGCTCCGCTAGCAATTTCGCTTTGTGAAGAGCTTATTCAGCTTTTCAAGCGAGGCCAGTTTGATCTTGTCAAATGGACAAGCAACTCTAAGGAGGTTTTCGCACGCATACCAGATTCTCATAAGGCTACTCCAGACATTGAGTTTGAGAAGTCTGTACCGCATAAGGTTCTCGGTTTACGCTGGGACAAATCCTGCGATAGTTTTCGGTTTGACGTCTCACCACCAGATGATAAGTGCACCAAACGCACTATGCTGTCCACAGTGGCTCGACTATAGGACATAATGGGTTTTGTGGCTCCCACAATTTTGTACGCCAAGCTCTTGATCAAAGAGCTTTGGCTATCAAAGTATGAGTGGGATGAAATACCCCCTGACCATATTGTCGCCGCTTGGGGCCAGTTTTGTATTGAGCTTACCACGCTCAATCAAGTTACTATTCCGCGTCATCTTGGGTTGGTAGATGGATGTACCATCAACTAAATAGGTTTCGCTGACGCCAGCGAGCGTGCTTACGGCGGAGTCGTATTTTTGCAAGTCCGCATTGGTTCTAACTACTCGATCAATCAATCAATCAATCAATCAATTTCACTACTCACTCACTACTCGGTGCAGTTAGTTTGTGCCAAGTCTAAGGTCTCGCCTGTTAAAACCATTTCAGTTGCGAGACTGGAGTTGTGCGCGGCCCTTCTGCTGTCTCAGTTGCTCCGCAAGGTTCAAGACACAGTTTTGCCCCACTACCCCATTAATAAAATATACGCATTTTCCGACTCCAAGGTAGTGCTCGCTTGGATTCATTCTTCTCCTCATCGCTGGCAGACTTTTGTCACCAACCGCGTTAGCAAATTGATTGAACTGGTTCCTGCTTCTTGTTTCAATCACGTCGCGGGTATTGAGAACCCCGCAGATTGCTTGTCTCGTGGTGTCACTCCACTTAATCTTCTGCATCATCCATTGTGGCATCGTGGACCTTCTTGGATTTTCCATGATCCGTCAGAATGGCCCATGCAACCCTTTGACCACAGTGCAGAAGACGAAGATGTACCCGAACGGAAGTCTGTTTCTTATCCCGTGATTGCTGAGGTTGCGGAGTCTCCCATCTATGCACTCGCACTACGCATGTTATCGTGGTCTAAGTTACTCCGCGCCATCGTTTATATCTATAGGTTTCTTAGGCACCTACCAAATGAGACTTTTGTATCAAGTACTGATATCAAATTCGCAGAATGTAAGTTACTACGAGCTGTACAGGCTGTTCATTTTAGTAACGACATTCAAAATTTAAAAGACAATGTACCTTGTTCTCCCGCTATCCTTAGACTCAAGCCGTTTCTCGATGAACACGGCGTCATACGCGTTGGGGGTCGTCTGCCAAATTCGGATGAACCTTATAACTACAAACATCCTTGTATTCTGCCGCGACATGATCATGTTGTCGACCTTCTTGTTGATTTTTATCACAAGAAGCACCTCCATGCCGGTCCGGAGTTGCTTATGTCCTTACTTAGGCATCAGTATTGGATTTAAGTCGCTCGACGAATAATTCGTCACAGAATACATAAATGTAACGTCTGTTTCAAATTTCGTCCGCGTCCGACTTTCCCTCCCATGGCCGATCTCCCTAGCCAGCGCGTCAACCAGGTTGCTAAAGCGTTTACACACACCGGTTGTGATTACGCAGGACCACTGCAATATACGCCAGTGCGTGGTCGAGGTGTTAAAAGCCGTAAAGCCTGGCTATGTATTTTTACATGCTTAACGACGCGCGCTACGCATATTGAAGTTGCGACAGATTTAAGCACGGTGTCATTCCTGGCAGCCCTTAAACGATTTCTCTCACGGCGCGGCCCTATACAGTGTTTGTACACGGATAACGGCACTTGCTTTGTGGGCGCAAGCTCTTATTTACGCGACCTTTATAAGTTTCTCAGGGAAGAATATCGTACTCGTCTTCAGGAAGAACTTTCCATAAATCATATTGACTGGAAGTTTATTCCACCAGCATCACCACATTTCGGTGGATGTTGGGAAAGCATGGTCAAAGTAATTAAAACGCATCTCTTCAAGGTTATAGGTCAACAGATCCTCTCTTACGAAGACCTTTAAACGGTCCTTGCACAAGTCGAGGCACTGATCAACTCGCGTCCGCTCACGGCATTGAGTAGTGACCCTGCAGAACCATCCGCGTTAAGCCCTGCACATTTTCTGAACACAGTGCCATTATCGTCATTTCCGGCTCCTGAAGCAGACTCTTCAAGCTTGCTCCAGAGACATACTCTGCTGTATAAACTCGTGCAGTCGTTCTGGCGGCGCTGGCGTGCGGAATATCTACAACAGCTTCAGGCTAGATCCAAGTGGAATAGTCCTGCATCCCCTATACAGGAGGGTACGTTAGTCGTCATAATACATGATAATGCTCCGCCGCTTTCATGGCCGTTAGCCATCGTAGAGAAATTGCATACTTCCAAGGACGGTACAACCCGCGTTGTTACCGTGAAAACCGCTAAGGGGAGCTACGTGCGCCCTATTGTACGTCTCTGTCCGCTTCCAACTCAGTGAGATCTAGCCTGAAGTTGGATCTACCTCTTAGTTTAAGTATTTAGTTAGTAGTTTTCGCTATTATTGCGTTTGTAGTTTTCGCTAAAGTTAATTTAGATTAATTTTATTATCATATCGCTGTCTTAGCCTATTGATGGGTTATGCGGTAGTACACCCAACATAGCTAAGTTCAATTCTATTTCTTTAAAGGCAACCCTTTAGGGCTGGGGGGATATGGTAGCGCCATCTACCTTTCCATCTAAAACTAATCACATCAATGTCAATCGTTCCACGCTTGCTTGTCTAGTGCGAGTGATACTATGTTTCCGTCCCTGTCTCCCATTCCCTAGGAGGGGCACGCCTTTCGCGGATTGGTCGCCGCGATCGTCGACGCGAGGGACAGTCTAGAACTTTCGACTCGCTAAATACGTGTCCGCTATACCGTACCGCACCGCGCCGCTCCCGCTATAATTATTACCGCTTATACAAAACCGCTCGCAAGTGAAATTGATTTGTGTAGTGGAGTGAATCAAGCAGCTTCATCCCAAAAACACCAGGAGGCTGCCATTTGCAAGGAAGGAGGACTGACATACGAGGTAAGTGCCCCTCATCATTAGAATATCCTATACCCACTCACAATCCTTTTCCACATCCTCTTCCCTTATCCAATCCTAGGCGACTAAAACCCGCCATCCTTTATATACAGTCCATTCCTTCTCCAAGTCGCCTAGAACCCTACGGTTTCGGTGTAATGCCGAACCAATGGGTACGTTGAATCTGTTTTAAAGTACGGAATTATATTCTGGGGAAACTCAACTGGAAAGAGCAGGTTCTGATAGCACAAAAGAGGTGTATACGAGCAATATGCCATCTACAAAAAACGGATTCATGTAAACCACATTTTCAACGTCTGAAGCTACTCACATTTCCATCCATATACATATATGAAATCGCTAAATTTGTTCAGACTAATCTACACCTTTTCCAAAAAACAAGTAGAATTCGTAACAAATCACGTCTATGTATAATACCCTCACGAACAGCACTTATGCACGGTAGTGTATTTTGTATGGCTGTAAAAGTATATAATAAACTACCGAAAAGTATAAAGGATTCACTAAATGAAGACAGTTTTAAAACGAATCTTCGAAATTTTCTGATTGAAAAAGCCTACTATTCTATAAAAGAGTTCTTAACAGACAACAATATTTAAATAGGTAATTTATGCAATATATGTTTTTGTGATGTATGTATAGATTATAAATGTGTATATCCTAACAATATAATTAAATTGAAATATTGTATTAATTATAATTATGACATGAAAATAATTTTAAGACATAATAATTTGCACACCAATAATGTGGTAAAATGCAGTGGACTTTCTATATTTTTTGTAACACCTATATATGTACCTGTATTTGCAAATAAAGTGATTTGATTTGATTAATGATTTGATTTGAAAGTTGGGCGTTAGAGAAAACTTGCAGTTACTGAAGTTGCAACATATTTCAGTGACAGCCTGTAACCATAGAATACACAAGTACAGACGTCCATTTCAATGTAAAATACGCAGACTGACGGACGTAGTAACGTTTCAATGTGCTGTACTATGATCCGATTTGATGTAGCTAGTGAAATTATTGTAAGACTTAACACCTTTCTTCTGCCAAGCCAAGGTGCTGCCTACCTCGACAGTGGCTTGACTGAGTCTCTGACATGTCCAAAGTCTAGGGCCGACGGCTGCCGCTTACTATTAGGTGGGACGACAGCTCAAGTGCCATCTTGCTGCCATCAAAAAAGTCATAATCAATTCTTTATTCAGTTAGGTTACCAAGTAAAGCTTATACATGTCAAACTTAAAACGGTGCGACTGCACGGTTGGCGTAGTGGTTTAAGCGGCCGCCTCGCCGTTTGACACTGCGCCAAGTATTGTGGGTTCGATCCCCACACGAGACAACACTTTGTTTGATTCACAAATTGTTGTTTCAAATCTGGGTGTGCATTGTGTCCGATGGTGGTATGTTTGTAAAGTCCCCCACGACACAGGATTTAGTACTAATGCGGGAGTTACGTTTTAAAAAAAAAGTAATTAATTAAGTACGCTACATATTTATTTAGTGCTACGTTCGCAAAGCAGTAGAATCATCATCAATAAAACTCATGGTCACTCTCTTTCATCGCCAGGTGTAACATAACACAAAAATGACGTTTTGTAAGCCATGGCAATAAGTAATCCCGTAACATACTTAAACCAATTATCCAAAGTATATAATTTTATTCTGAAACTTTCCACTATCCACAATTATTTCTCGTTTATTTGTAAAGTTTCCTTCATTGCTTCACTTTATTAGACTAGTGGTAATATTACAAAGCGTTGTAAAATACCTCTTGCGTCTGGAGAACTATATTATTTATTTGTACTTGCACTACATGTGTATCTTTTATATATATTCCAGGAGCCCTTGAGTTTGTTGGCGGGAATAACGTTTAGTATTGACATTTTATACAACAGCAAGATCTATGAAGGGATTCTATATTACAAGAAAACAAACATTAAAACTGCAACTTCTGAAATCACTGAAATTTGGCATGTATGTTCCTTGAAGAACGAAGAGATGCACTAAAAAAGGATTTCCCGAAATGCCAACGGGATCGAGCAGAAACGGTCAAATAAAAAAAAAATGCTTGAACGTAGCTGCGGGCATCCTCTAGTAATACTCATAATGCCAATATTAGGCATAAACACGGTCTCATGGCATACAAAATAAGAAGCTGAAACGGTATACGCTTCTTTAAAGGCTGAAACGCCTTGGGCTTCTAAAAAGAACTTCTTGATATCGGTTTGGGCACGTGGAGAGGATGGATGAAAAAAGACTGACCAAGCAGATATAAGGCATGTGTGGATGGGACAGGACGAAGGGAAAGACCTAGGCGGACGTTATCTGACCAGATTGGAGACATCCTACAAACATGACAGGTTAGAAGTACCCTGATCAGAAGAGCATGCATGAGGAATCTGATGGGAGTGAATGAAGCAAGAGAGATATGTCAGGATCGTTGCAAATGGCGTTCCGTAGTCTCTTCCTACCCCTCCGGGAAACAGGCGTGAGTCTATGTATGTATGTATGATATCGATAAATACATATACTGCTTAGAATCAATTGTGTTTTAAATCATATTATAGTATTCTTTAATAATATGTAAAAAAAATACTTGTATCCATATCAAAATTTACAACTGAACACGTCATCAGATCCACAAGCTAACTGAAAAATAAACTATAAGTTACAACTGACTTTACCTGCCAAATGCACACACGCTGCAGGCGTTGGGAACTCGTTGGCTGTCCAACCTTATTTTAGGACTTTGACTCGTGAAGCTGACTGTTTGCAGCTGAATATATGCTGTGTATTGGTCGCCCATAAATCAAAAATTTTACTTAGAAAGTTTTGGTTATCCATCAGAATTGAGAATTGTGTTGAACTTTAGTTTACTATACTCATTGGTAATTATGTTTAGTAAAGATCTCAAAAGAGTCATCAAGTTGAAAGCAATAGAGATAGATCAAGATTATTTAAGCGATTAAAAGGTCAATACAGATATATCAATAGTTTATTAAGCGATAAAATGGTTCTTTGTCTGTGGGTCTTGCATTTCCTGGTTTCGTCACATAATTATTAGTTTTTAATATGCAGTTCAGCGGACAAAATACTATATTATATGTACTTCTCCGCTTCTATTTGAATATATGAAAGATGGAATCGCTTAGTTTAAGTAGATTTCGAAAGTTTAGGCCACATCGTAGCAATCTATCTACATATGTCAGTTAGCGTTTTGAATACAGTCGCAACATCCCTTACAAATTATATAGTCAAGTAGTAAATGCTTCTTTCATAGTTACAGTCAGCTAAGTCTTTTTCGCTTAGTATAATAATGTCCTTAAAGGAATCTCACTCTCGTTTATAAATTGCATGTAATTTTAAAACCACAAATGAAATTAAGCTAGAGCAACTCAGCGCTCGAGAATTACTGCACCTTAAATGAAATACAAAGTCTCGGCTTCTAAAATACTTTCGTCTATTTGTTTAGCTACCCTGTTTATATGTTGTACTGTAATATCTTCTGTGATTCTTGTGGTTAATAGTTTTAGATGGGAGTTGTAAAGTCATCAAAAACATTTATTAGACTGCATGCGTGCATGCATCCCTGAGAATTTTAATTTTAAACCAACCCGTTTGGCCAGCGTGGTATAGTAGGCCAATTCCTCGTTTCAAGGGAGAGGCCTAGTCCAGCAGTGGACTGTTAAAGGTTGATGACGACGAATTTTAATTTTGCGATATCAAAAAATTACGGAGCTTTTTAATTGATTGAATCAGGCGTTACTTAGCGAAACTCCATTGTAACCTTATGGAAGAAAGGACGGACTGGTCATCATGGTATCAGTCGAGCAACGGATGGAATTAGAAAGTACAATCGTTTAAAAGACATGCAAACGGTAGGAAAGCGCTGAGTCGTTGCCCAAAGCTCCTGAGGATGCCTCGTGCAGAGGCGAAACACGTGTCGAAACATAGTCGGCGCATACAGAGGGATACTGCAAGTCAGGTATCTTCCTGGAACCCATACCATTCCTATATTCCTTATCCTTTTAGTGGAGTTCGGTATTGTCAACCTTTTTCTATTGCAATAGTAGTCAGGAGCATGTTGTGTGGCGCACTACGCTTATGGTTTTCCAAAAAAGACATTCACTGGTTTACACTGGCATAAGGCTGATCACATTATTTATATGGATATGGCTGTGATGTATGTCGATAATATAAAACTAAAGTTTACTTTTTAATTGCAACTTTAAGCTGTGTATACACAGAAGAACAGAAATAGCAATGAGTATAAAGTTTTGAATTTTCTTAACCTGCTGAAAAATTGCTTGCTTAAAAATATTAAAGTATTTTAAATTAATTTCTTTTTGTAATATTTTGGTAAGTCTTTTAAGTTTTTCTGAAAGTTAATCTATGTCCTAAATAGCCAACAGTAGGGTATAATTGGGGGTTCTGCGTCAATCATATTATACGATACTGTTGTTACCTGCGATCCGTCTGATTCACGATATAGTATTGTATTTCATTCACCGACATATCATTGTAGTACCAATGCAATGGGACAACTGTCGTTTCTAGTTTGAGATGGTAATGAATAAACAACATTCTCAAGTTCGACTGCTGTGTTCGGTCTACGCGATCAGTCCGAGCGGTTGTTGTGTGTATCATAATCTGGGTATGGTGTCGAACTGACATAGCCAAGACATACAAAAATTATCGCGCGCACTTAAATAAGTACAGTAAACAACAATATCATGTTCGATCACGGCACATCGTTGCATCGAAACGATTTGGTGCACATATTGTACTGATGAATGCATAGCCCTTCCGTATAATGAGAGGTTAGCTTTTACTAGCAACTATAACTCAATAATAGTATTGTGGACACTACCACAATGCAACAATATAGCTGAGTGTGCACCTATCTATTACAGACTAATGTTATGCCTTGCAATGTTTTCTTTTATATGTAATACTTTTTCTGTATCTGTGACAAATAAATAGTTTTTCTCTTTCTTTCTTTCTTTCTTAATAAGGAGCCAACAGTATTATGGAGATATAATAATTGATTATAATACAAAAAATAAAGTTAAAAAAAACATAAAAACAAAATCCAAACCGGAACAATACTCATTTGTTCCGTGCGGGAATCGAACCCGCAACACGTTGGTGCATTAGTTGCTGCGTCTATTAAACTTACTATTTACATTGTGATGCGAGTGATGATTTATATATCTTAGTCTTAAAACAAATAGCACTTTTAATACAATAAAAGTTAAATAGATTAGGAATCACTTATTTCTTATAAGATTATTTAAATATTCTTTTAATAATAATAATAATTATGTATATATAAAACAATCTGTTTGTTTCATGTCTCAACGTTCAATATTCACCCAGCCTAAATCTGTTAAATTGTAGAACGAGTTCTATAACAGAAATCACTTTGAAATCCATTGTCATATCTTTCCATTAACATTAAAATGAGCAGCATAGCTATATCTAACACAGCGTTTGCGACTTGAGAGTTTAAAGAATAAGACAAGATTTCTCAATACATGGCAAATAACTAACAGAGATCTTATTTTACTGGTTTCTTATATGTTTGTATGTATTCCACCAGAGTTAATTGACACCTCATTCCTTTTACGACTTTCGTCTCAAGTTGTCTCCTAAACTCTAATATGGATAAAGTGCTGTGAAAACACTTTCTATAACTAGAGTATTCGGAAGCATTCACATTGCGAGTTCAGTATGAGAAATTAATAAAATAAAATCGACTTTAAGGGCTCAGATGATAGAGATGAAATTCTAATAACAAATATTGTTTCAATTAAATTTTTGAAGTAATTATTGTTGGAAACTAACATATGACTTAGGCTTCAGAATTGAGGTCTATAAAATAAACATCTGAGATATTAGTCCTTATTTTCATCATTGTTGTGCTGAAGTGCATTTCACTGAACTGTGAGTTTAAATTTGTTTGTGGTGGTTTACAAGTGTTGCAGAAAAAGTATGTGAGTATTATATTTTAATAAATTTTATTCAGACTGTAATATTTTATTGTTTTACAACTGAAAATACTCAATCAAGTTTCGATAAGATATTATTTTAAAAACTACTGTATTACTGCAAAACTTCAAATTAATATTTTTACAAACGTTTAATAATTCTTGCTCAATTGCTCTATCATGCCATAAACTTAAGACCTGGGTTCAATTCCTAAGTCAATGAGATTTATAAACATTTCTGTGAAAAGTAACAGCTAACAACACACCTAGCCCTTTGAAGAATATGAGTGCTGTTGTTTCATACTGCTAGGAATGTTGGCAACAAAAATACTTATTGCATTTTAATAATGTTTTCAGGGCTCAGTCGGTAAATAACGCTTTTTGGGTTGAAGAAGAAGACTCCGTGCCTTCAACGTCTCAAGCAACAAAACAAAAACCGGCTGCATCTCAAAAAACAAGGCTGTGAAGAGAGATAAAAGTGTCTCAGAGAAGAAGGCTTTGCTTTCTAAAATCCCCTTCGCTTCAGAATCAGAGTCTGATAGTGACGGGCTGACAACAGACAGAGTGAAAACGGAATACCGTTTCAGAGTAAGAGGTAAGATTTTTTCAAACATTATGTTAAATTTTAATTTCATTTAAAGCATTAATTTTCAGTGTATGATTTTCTCCATCAAATTATACTTATTTGACGACATAAGAGTTTAAATAGATTTTTCTAATAGCGTTGCTATAATTATCTATAGGTAATTATGGTAACGTATGCCATAACTATCTATAATTTATGGTAACGTAGATGAGACAATGTACAAGTCCCAACATTTATCTATTTTTTAAATACTCTCACGTTTTATTATTTTTAATTAAGACTAGCTATCGTATGTATTTCAGGATGACTCCTCTCAACCTCTGATCCGTGCTGCCACTCTAAGGAGCAGCTTCACTCAACGAGTGGCTGACGGTTATAACTGCCAATCAGACCCCGGCAGAGTTGGAAAATATTCTTTTGAATTAAGAATTTATACGACGAACGAAGTGGGAAAACTTGCACAAAACGAGCGTTGGAAACAATCTCTTGTAACATTAAAATTATCAACTGATAAAGACAATGTTGTGTGGCAGGCTTTAACACACCTTGTGAATATTGGAAAGGCTGAAATTAAAGCCGTTCAACCTGTTCTATTCAGTAAACTTTAAATTCATTTTATTCAGTTTTATAACTTACGCGCTCTTAATGAGCAAGTTTTTTGTAAGTTATGAATAGGTAACTTAAATAATATGTTTAATCTTTCTTCTATTTAATCCCATTTTATATAGGTACATTTTAATTGAAATATATTAGATACAGTCTTTATAAAGAAAAATGTGCAAATATTTGATGTAAAATAATTATTTTATATAATAAATGTACTTCAGAGTATCGATGTAAAATCGAAATTGAAAAATGAGAAATTTAAAAACTCGAAATAAGAAATTTTGAAATTAAAAATTCAGAATGATAAATGTAAAAACTCGATAGTTTAGAAATTTTGAAATGACAGTTTGCCAACTATCAAATAAAAATTGAATAAGTGAGAACATTTATTTGATTTTAAATAATTACTTTATATTATATATATACATGCACTTTTTCAGAGTTCCAATGTAAAATCGAAATTGAAAAATAAGAAATTTAAAAACCCGAAATAAGAAATTCTGAAATTTAAAATTGAGAATGAAAAATTTGTCTTGTCGAAGGCTCCTTCTATGTCGATGAAGGTGCCCAGGCACATGCTTTTTTGTTGTATAGCAGCTTCTATCTGGTTCACGACCTGATGTAAGGCCGATTCCGTCGATTTCCCTGAGCTGTATGCATGTTGGTTGGCATGTAGGGGTAAGTGCTTAAGAGCCACACTTCTTAGTTCCCTCTCGCAAAGCCTTTCCAAGGCTTTAAGCATGAAGGAGGTCAGGCTTATTGGTCTGAAGGACTTTGCATTGGTATAGTCTGTTTTGCCTGGTTTTGGTATGAAGATTAGTTTGACTTCCCTCCATTTCTTCAGTACATATCTGAGGGCCAGGCTAGCCCTCATGATTGCCAGGAGTCTTTTAAGGACAGGTTCCCCTCCCCATTGTAATAACCCTGGGAAGATGCCGTCCAGTCCGGCTGCTTTAAAGGGATGGAAGCTATCGATGGCCCATCGGAGTTTTTCTTCTGTGACCACGTTGTTTGCGTGTCTCCATTCGTGTTCGGTCGCCACTGTTGGTGTATCGTGCCACGTTATTACCGGGGTGAGGACGCAGCCTGGGAAATGTGTTTCGAGTAGGACGCGTCTTGTCTCCTCCTCCGATGTAGTGTATGTGTCATCCGGTTTACGGAGAGTACCTGGTGCAACTGTTGGTTGCTGAGCCAGTAGTTTCATTACCCGGTTTGCTTGTTGGCAGGATTCAATGCTCCCACAGAATTTCCTCCATCCCATGGTGCGTCTGAATCTGAGGCATTTTCTGTAGTCTAATTTGGCCGCTTTATAAGCGTCCCAATCAGCGTCCGCGCTTGTGTTAATTGCCCTATTTAGAGCCTTTCTTACGTTTTTGCGCTTGCGTTCAAGCTCAGCGCCCCACCAGGATTGTTTCCCCGGGGTTGAAGGCGGATTGGTTTCCGGGCAAGCTGCATGGTAGCTGTCTAGCATCGACTGCATCAGTGTGCATACCTGCTCGTCGATCTGTTCAGTGTCACCCAGTACCGTCGGCTTAGCGGTAAGGGTAAGTTTATCTCTAAGTGATAGGACATACTTTGATCTGTCCGTGTTGTGTGGATTCCTGCGGGGCTGTGTGGGCTGTATATCAACTTTCTTGGAGAAGCTGATCCATCTGTGGTCTTAGCATGATGCCTCCTTTGAGACGTGCCATCCCTTGATGCGTTCAGCCGCTCCTTCTGTTGCGAGAGTTAAGTCGATAATTGTCTGACTACGTTTTGTGACGAAGGTGGGCTCCGTACCTGTATTTAATAGGGTAAGATTAGTGGTGAATAGGTATTCAACCAGTGACTTACCTCTGTTATTGTTGCAGTCCATGCCCCACATTTGGTGGTGGGCATTGGAGTCCGTCCCTATTACGACCTCCGTATTGGTTCTCTCGCACTGGTTAACCAGACGCGTGAGGTCGACCGGAGGCGGGTCTTCAGCCTTGGGCATGTAGACCGATGCGAGAACGACCGCTATACTCCTTGGCTGCTGTATTATTTCAATTTGTATCGCTGTGATGTCTCTGGAACAGAACTCCATTAAAGGTTGGGCTCTGATGTTTTTAGTTGTAAGTATACAGGTTATTGGATGTGTGTGGTCAGTAGAAGAGTAAATCTTACCTCCCAGGCTGGAGAGGCCTCTAATGAGGCCACCCCTTATCCAAGGTTCCTGGATGAGCACGATGGCTGAATGTGGGACCTCCATCCATTTGCGCAGTTGCGCAGTGGTCGTTTGGCTATGATAGAGGTTGATTTACAGGCAGCTGACGTCACTAGGCAGAGGGTTCATCTGTGGGTGATGTCCCCTCCTCCCCGACCTTCAGCTGCGTTAGGCCAGCCAGGATGTCGCCGCCCCCCCCCCCCCCGTCGTCCCACCGCACCGGACTCAGGAGCAGGCTCTCATCTTCCGAGTTACCCTCGGCTGACGGGCCAGCCCCCAAGCCAGATGCGGCCGGCTCTGACGGGCCGGGTTCCGCGGAACACGCTGGCTGGGTGTCTGATGCTTGATGTGGTTGTGTGGAGTTGTCGCATTCCGGAGGATGGTCGACATACTTGCCTGTTGAGTCCCGGAACCGGACGTAGACTGCACCCAGCCCCAACGCGAGGCGGCGCTCGTTCTGCACCAGGACCGGGACTTGTTCCTCCGGGACGCCCACGACCAGGAACCACCCACCTGACTGTCTATCCAAGTGCAGCAGCGACCATTTGTCGACCGCCAACCAGGGGTTCTGGAACTCCAGAGCCCGACCCACGTCGCACACGTCGTCCTAGACTCCCTGTTCGTTGGGAATGACAATGCCGCACCGCACTCTCTTCGGGGCCTCTTCCTGGCCCCTGACCTCCAGTTCGACGTCTGGTGGTGGGACCAGGAGAGAGACCGCCTCCGTCAGCCAGGTACGCGTTGCCTCGTCGGCGCACCAGAGTTTGAGGACCCCGTCCGCGTACATGGGTTTCCCGGTGAACGCAGGAGCGGGGCGTTTGGGGTTTTAGTCGACCAGACGTCACTCAGGATCTTCCTTTGCATCTCCGTGAGTATCCGGTCCACGAACTCCTTCGGCAAGTTCCCTGTGCGTTTGCATGTTACTGCAACGCCCAGGAACGCCTTGGAGGCCTGTGCGTAGGACTTACCTTGTGTCCTGGAGGAGTCGAGGCGGGGCTTCTTGTGCTCCCCTCGAGGCGAGCTGGTCTCGTTGAGAGCACGTTTGGCCTCACCTCTTTCCTTGCTTCCGGCAGTTTTACCTGCCGTGTTTCCCGGTGGTGCTGGGGCTGGATGCCGTCCGGGGTGGCCAGCCCCTCGCTTGGCGGCAGGCGGCTTCCCCGTACTGCCTCCGGCCTTCGTGCACCCCCCACTGCTGAGCGCGGGCTGCGCGCTGGTCACATTACTGGGACCTGCGACAGCGGCCTGCTCCGCTGTTTTTGTAGAGGCAGCACCGGCGGCGGCAGCGGTTTGTGCAGCCTTACGCCTTATTGCCAGGCGCTGCCTCTTGTTTTTATTCGCCCTCTTCTTCTTCGCAGAGCTGGTAGCAGCGGGGCCACTCGGTTGTGTGGTGGGCGGGTGTCGAACAGGACCGGTGGTCTTGCCCTTACCCTTGCCCTTGTGGTGACTCACAACTTGCCAGCCCGTGAAGGAGGAGTCGTCTTCCCGCTTTATCTCAAATGGGCTGACGATTGTAAGGACGGGACCAGTACTAGCGTTAGCCAGCGCTGAAGTCACGTCCTTGGGGGATGTATGTTTGTATGGTTGTGGTTGTGGCGGCGGGAACAGCTTTCGCCGTCCCCGTCGCGGTTGGGGTAATAAATGGGATTTCGGTATCCATGCAAGTTTACTAAGACTTCATCCCTCTGGCTTCCCACCCCCCATGGAGCCCGCATTTGGGAACGTCATACCGGACGTTAGGATTACCAGAGGGATATAGGAACGCAGGGCTGGTTTACAGCACGACTTCGGGCGCCCGCTCGGGTCAACGGCCTGAGCCGAGTTACCAACTCTAGCCGTTATCCTTCGCTTGCGCCCTCCGTATAGCCTTCACCTACCACATCAACAGCCGAAATAAATTCCAACTGCTGATGTGGTCCCTACGTCCCTAGCCTGTGGCCCTCTGACGGGACACGGTGGCCATTTCCCCCGCTACGGCTCACAGCGGGGGCTACCGTTTAGCGTGAAGTCGGGACCAAAGAGGGCGTGTTGCCTCACGGTCACATTACTGCCAGCGCCGCTCGGCTCAACCCCCCAGGACTCCGTCATCCCCGCGTACGGCGCTCGACTGCGCAGGTCCTAGCGCAGGTGGTCAACTTCTCTTACCCGTGACTTTTTTCTACGAGCCCGCGCCCACCCGACCACGCGGGGGCGTGGTGAAGAGATGTGTTCCTGGATGTGGATGTGTGCGCGCATGTGTGTACGTGTGTGTTCGTGCGTGTGTAAAGTGCCTGTTGTTTGTGTTTCGGCTGGAGGTTTTGGTTGCATCCATTTCTGAAGGAACTGGACCAAGAACGGGCGGCAACCTCGGGAAGGATAGTCCACCAGCCTTGCCTAAGGGGATCTTCGCGACCTGCGCTACCCCTGAGGCCATTCGCCACTCCCTGCACCGGACTCAGGTGTAGGGAGTAGAAGTCAGTGCAGTTCAGAGGTGTTAAGTATAAGTTGACCTGCACAGGCTTCCATCCAACATTTATTTAACTTTTACATAAATATAAAGCATGCATACAAACATTGACTTAAAGCAACTACACATTTTTATACAGATAACATTTATTTATTCTTAGAAATACAACTAAACTTAAATAAAGACATTATCTTAAGACTACTCAGTATCACACAATTTCTTACTTATTTTTTTTATTAATGTCTCTGTGATATCCATTACATCATCATAAGGCTCCTCAACCAAATATTGTGCACTTAAGCAAGCCTCGTTTTTTTTATTTTTATCTACATGATCTAATTCACAAATATCTATCTTAATTAGAAGACGTCCTTGCTTAGGACGATTTCTTCGAACAATGTACGAATTTGCCGATGACGTTAATAAACTTTGACGCTTTTTAGACGGTGACAATTTTTTTGACTTTGTTGAAAAGTTTGGTTCAATGTATGTTATGCCATCATCTTGAGTGGATAAATATGGGCTAGTAACCTGTTAAAAATAAATCACACATAAATATATAATAATGTGGACGCGCACAATAAATGTTTACAAACATAAATACGTTTTTATGTAGTGCTTACCTGATCAGGGGATTTGTTCCGATGCTTTTCAAAACATTCATAATTTCCTTGAGAGTAAAAAAATTGCTTGTTTTTTAACTGTCTACCATTCTCTGCCATGGCATTGTCCTGTAATATAATAAAATAAAAATATAAATGAAAAGTTCTTAAGTTTTGTTACTATATGAATTCAACTATGAGGAATAAAATAATATTTACTAATCTCTTTTATTTCTGTCTGGTCAACTTCGTCCAAAGGACTTGGGATTTGGGAATCAACATTATCAAATACAAATCTGTTAAGTCCTCCAATGTCGAGAATGCTGGGGCTGTATGTCATGATTCTGAAAATAAAACTAAAGTAAGATATCTAATTATTCATATAATAATATAATATAATATTGTAATAACTTATAACATTAAAACGTACTTACCAATAAAACTTGATTTCTCAGCTAGCAACAGGTCCTGTTTTGACTGACTATGACAGCATAATGAAATAAGGAATGCAATATTAAATCTGTATGATATTCAATACCAAATAAAATCAATTATAAAAATTAAAATATTGTAATACGAGAATACAAAATTCCTAACTTTCTAGACCTGTACAAACATGTTAAATGCTGTTATTTATACTTTATGATATATCTAATTTAGTGTTAAAGGTAAAGCTACCTATAAATGTTAGTAGTTAGTGTTAGACACTCATTACAGTAATTGTCAAAATGAAGTTGATCAAGCAACCCATATCTTTGAACGTTAATAATATAGATTTAAATGAATCTTCTCACCAGATCAGACATAGTTCTTTATTACCGAATACGATTCGATGTATAATGTGTGGTCCATCGAACTATGGTAAAACAAACGTTATGATTAGTTTGTTGTTACATGAAAATGGTCTAAAATTTAAAAATCTTTATCTTTATTCCAAAACTTCATTTCAACCAAAGTATCGTTTCTTGAGTGAAGTATTAAGAAGAGTCTCGCAGATTAACTTCTACAAGTTTAGCAATGATAAAGAGGTCATTTCTCCGAGTGAAGCTTTAACAAATTCTGTGTTTATTTTTGATGATGTTGCGTGTGAAAATCAAGTAAATATCCGCAATTATTTCTGTATGGGTAGACATAATCAAATAGATTGTTTCTATTTATCTCAAACCTATTCCAAAATTCCGAAACAACTGTTGCGTGACAATGTGAATTTTCTTATTATATTCAAACAAGATGATGTGAATTTAAAACATATTTATGAAGAGCATGTTACTTCTGATTTACAGTGGAAAGAGTTTAGAAATATTTGTCAAACTGTCTGGAGTAAACCTTATAATTTTCTACTTATTAATAAAGAATCGTCATTAAATAATGGAAGGTACAGACAGAATTTTGATATGTTTTTTAAATTTGACTGACTGTTTATATGTATATATAAGTAATTAACACGGCAAATCAAATTCAGTATAATTTGTTCCTTAGTTGTATACAGTTGTTAATAAGTATAACATGGGGAAAAATATTAAAATAGAATTAATGAAGTCTGTAGACTCCATAAAGAATAAAATAAAACAAATGAAAAACCAGGAACACTCTACAAACTTGTCACTTGAAAAAATGTTAAAACCTGTCACAGATCCCCTTAAAACTCTAGTTGATTCAAATAAAACATTAGAAAAAACTCAAAATTTTGAAAATACACACTCTAATTTTAAAGACGTGGAATTGGGTGACATTAATACTAGCTCATCTACAAAGTTTGAAGAATACTTTGATCCAGAACCGAATTCTGTACTGATCGTTAAAAAGCCTCCCCAGACGGAATTACTGGATGATTTAGAAATATCATTAGAGGGTCGTGATATCCACGATATTTATGACCTAAACATACCATTTGGAATAAGGAGTGAAAACAAAAAAATATTAATGGGTAATTCAATAGTTTCGTTTTCTAAAATAGATAGTGCAAATATTGATAATACCATTTTAATTAAAGTTGGTGACAAAAGCTTCAATTTAACCCCTGGTTTAAAAGAACTTTTACTTCGAAGAAAACCTGATTTGAAACTAATATCGACCAAAGATAAACATGTCTATAAAGATATGTTGCATTATACAAATGCACATAAGAGAGATTTCAATCCTAATGGGCAAATTAGAGGCAATAAAGGTATAAAATATCGTGAAATAATCAAACCATTGTTTTCTGAATCATCAAACAATAATACTGTCACTAAATTTGGAGGAAGCTTACCAACGTTAAAGAAATACAAAAATAGCACTGACTTGGTATATTGGGACGATCCTAACGAACTGGTTGACAGATTAAAACTATTAATTGCTTCCCGAGATGCCGGTAATACAAATCATGATAATGAAATTTTATCAATAATCGAAGAGTTAAAAGAAGCTGGCATAATTAAATAATAAATAGTCCTAATAATATGCTTTTTATTCAGTATAATAGCTGAATTCGAGACAAATATCCTACTGAGTTGTGAACATGAGCAAAGCTGACGTGGTAAACGAAATTCATAAAAATGCGAGGGTGAACTATCCACGAAGACATGTTGTCATGAGAGATATAGATGACTTGTGGTAAGCAGACTTAATTGATATGCAATCAATTTCAAAAGAAAATACAAATTACAGATATATTCTTGCCGTTATTGATTCATTTTCGAAATATGCTTGGGCCTTTCCTATGAGAAGTAAAAGCAAAGAAGATGTGTATAGCTCTTTCAAAACATTGTTGGATAAAGGGCGTGTTCCTAAAAATCTGCAAACGGATAATGGAACAGAATTTTATAATAACAAATTTCAGAAGCTTATGAAATCGCATCAAATTAACCATTATTCAACCTTCTCAACAAAAAAAGCTTCAATAGTCGAACGATTTATCAGAACATTGAAATCTAAAATCTAAGGAATTTAGTTTAAAAGGCAATTACAGTTGGGTAAATAATACCCTCAATGATGTTATTTACAAATACAATCACACTCACCATCGCACTATTAATGAAATCCCTGCTAATGTGAACAATGTTAATAAAAAACTGATATTAGAAAGGTATTTAAAGATGCTAAAAAAATATAATTTAAAAAGCAAGTACAAAGTAGGTGATTATGTGCATATCAGTAAATACAAAGGTACATTTAAAAAAGGTTATACTCCCAACTGGTCAACAGAAATATTTAAAATTCGTAAAATACAAAATACTACTCCTATAACTTACTTAATTGAAGATACTATCAGAGGTCTAAGGATACTATAAAACCAAAGAGCAAGAAAATGGCAATAGAATTAGCTATTGCCGCTACTAGAGAATTGGCTGATGATTCATCCATTAAGCTCCCTCGCATTATTCCTATTCCAAAAACTGGGGGAGTATTACCTTTGATTCCTATTTTAGCGGGATTATCAGCTGCAGGAGCTTTAGCAGGCGGTGCAGCTGGTATTGCTAAAACCATAAATGAATTCAAAATGGCTAAAAAGCTGTATGAAGAATCGAGAAGACACAATGAAAAAATGGAAGCTCTATGTATTGAGAAAGGGCTGCACCTTAATCCACATAAAGGTGGCCTTGGAATTTTCGTATCGAAAGAAAAAAACTAAGATATCGGCTAAACGAAACGAGCCTTAGCTAACTTTGACATTTTAAAATACGGGAATAGAATTCCTTATTTTAGAGGTGTCTTTATGAGAGATGAGCTCCCTAAATGTCCTTATAAAAAAGAATGTGGAGTTATTAATTTGGATAGTTCTAAACATCCTGGTTCTCATTGGGTAGCCTATGCAAAATATAATGATTATATTGAGTATTTTGACAGTTATGGAAATCTTAAACCTCCGAAGGAATTTATAAAATATGTAGGTTCTAACATTCAATATAATTATGAAAATATACAACGTGATCACCCCTTCAATTGTGGACATTTATGTTTAAATTTCTTAAAGAATTTTTGGTATAATCATGAAATAAAATAAACAGGATCATCTAAAATAGTTCAGTATGCAAGCATGTCTGCTACGGTTACCATCTCTGGAAATAAATCGGAACTGATTTCGTATTTTCAACCACCTCTTCATTTATCTGATCAGTACGAGTGCGGTTTACTATACTTTTCAGTATTAAAAACAAGACTGGATGTGTCCGTTAATAACAGCAGTTTAACAGCTGTTATCAGAATTGAATGTGATCTTGTGCACGGTTCGTACTGCAACGGATTACCGACTCATTTTATTCATGAATTTATATCTGATACTGCTCCAAGTCACGGCTACACAGAAATACCTCAGAACGTTATTTACTTTCCAGTTAACAAAAATATAATTTCATCCATATCTGTTAGGATTGTAGATCAGTTTGGTTACTGTATTGACTTTAGTGAAAAACATATTCAATTACGTCTTCATTTAAGAAAAGCTAAATGATAGTATATTATAAAAACCCTTCAGTGAAAATAAAACGTCCTATTCCGTTAACGACCATTAAGGTGCACAGACGTAAGAAAAACGTGAAGAAATTGACTAAATCAAATAAAGATTTTCTAAGAGGTTTAGGGTTTAAAGTATGAGTGTACTACAGATTACAGATTTACCACACTTTGATAGTTCAATCGAAAGTTATGAAATCCATTCATACAATCCCTACAATTACAGTTTTAGAGAAAACGATGAAATCAGAATCCCCATACACCAGCAAGATATATACGTGCTAACATCAGCCAGTTCAATCTACATCGAAGGTCAGGCTTTGCCTGACCTTCGATGTAGTTCGGTGGTTGGGCATCCGATCAAAAAAGCTGTTACGTTTACTAATAACCCTGTTATGTACTTGTTCCAAGACATCAGGTACGAAATGAATGGAATTGAAATAGATCGTATAAAAATTCTGGAATAACATCAACAATAAAGTCATACATCTCATTTAATGAAGCAGAAAGTAAAGTTTCTGCATTATGGGGTTGGAATTTAAATGGATTCCAAAGTGATGGGCATTTTAGCGTTGTGGTGCCCTTAAATAAGATTTTAGGGTTTGCAGAGGATTACAATAAAATTGTGATAAATTGTTAACACGAACTTATATTCAATAGGAGTAATTCTAACTTAAATAGTATTATTCTTACTGATTAAGTCGTTCAGCTTCAAATAGATATAAAAAGGATATCAATGGAGAGTACCACATATAAAAGTTTCAGATCGAGAACGTTTCAAGAACGGTCCAGTGGATGTACGATTGGAATTTGAATGTTCAACACAAATACCAGATAAGACAACTGCATATTGTTTGATTATAAACGACCGACTTGTGGAATACAAACCTCTGACCAACATCGTGCATAGGTTATAATGATTGCCATTGTAGACATCCAAGGCTTAAAAACAGAAGCAAATGAATTTATAATAAAAGAAATTGCTATATGGTGTAATCAAAGCCTGCAAGTGTTTTTAATCAAACCGCCATTTCCTTTTTACGATTTGACTAAATCAGAAAGACAACAAGTTTGCTGGATTGAACGTAATAGATATACTGGAGCGAAGGATTTATACCTTACTCAAATTATCAATATTTAGTTTTAGATATCTTAAAAGATAAGTGTGTTTTCGTTAAAGGTCTTGAAAAAGTGTCATGGTTGAAAAATATTTTAAATAGTGTTAAAGTAATTAATTTAGAAGATAAAGGTTGTCCTTATTTGTTAACCCTATACGATCGCTATAAATATGCCGGAGATTTGTACAATTGTATCTATCATGACTCAATATACATACATACATATCGTCACGCCTTTTATCCCCGAAGGGGTAGGCAGAAGTGTATTTATACACCCACTTTTCGCCAGATATACTTTAGTCCCACGTAATAAGGGGCGAGCCTATTGCCGTACCGGGCACATTTCCAGACTCCGTGCTGCTACTGAGAATTTCGTGACAGAAAAACCCAATAACACTGCCCGACCCAGGAATCGAACCCGGGACCTCCCGATCCCACGCGCACATTTATGCCGCGAGACCAACGAGGCAGTCGTTTAGGGTTTGATGTCGAGTTTTCCGTCTCTACGCAAAGATGGTATTTGCATCGTGTTATCCCTTAGTCGCCTCTTACGACACCCACGGGAAGATAGGGGGTGGTGACACTTACTTGTATTCTATGCCGTCAACCACACGGCAAAACACAATTGTATCTATCATGACTCAATATGTGCATTAAAAATGTTATGTGCTTAAAAAAATGGTGATTTGATAATAAACTTTTTTTAAAAGACACAATATGAATTGTTTCATTTTACTTAATCGTGTCCTATACTCACTAACATACCCATTTAGTTTTAATAGATACTATGATTGGAATATAACATGAATTGATACACATTCATAAGTACAATTAAAAACTCAGCAAAGAGAACAGTTACATTGGTCACTAAGACAAGGAGTTAAATTCCTAACCTGAAAACATAATGTTATTAATCTATATTGTGAATAAGACGGATCGCAGATAACAACAGTAGAGTATTATTCGGGGTGTCTGCGTCACGAAACGAGCGAAGCGAGTTGAGTGACGCAGAACCCCCAATAATACGCTACTGCCAACGTCCATTTTGGTCGAGTCCCTAGACATAAGATAGTGTCTAATACAAGTTTGGCTAACTAGCATACGGTGTTCTCAATTAATCTTGCTTAGTGCGCAAGTTGCGCCGGCCAGCAGTGGAACTACTAATTAATTGCTTACTATGGTCATTGGTAAACCAGAATAGTAGAAGAAAGAAAAGCTGTAAATAATAATAAGCGGTAGCCCAGTGGTGTACGAAACGGACTGCCGAGACGGTGGTCTCGGGTAAGATCCTCAGGTAAAAGTCATTCTGACTCTGACATTTCGAGGTTATGTGTGCATTCAAATGTTAATTATCGCTTGCACAATAGGTAATGTTCGCGGTAGATGGCAATGGGCTCACCTCCTATAACATTGGGACTGAAACATAACTGGTGAAGTTTGGGTGTCTAATACACCTCTGCCCACCCCTTCGGGGATAAAGGATGTGATTTGATAAGTTATGATTATTATGTTAAGTTATGAAAGTTGTCAGGCACTTAAGGTTTGGTAAGTAATAAATAAGTTAATTATATGCTTAACTATGTTAATCTAATGCAAAGTTTCAGAGCATTGTTCTGATATCCTGAACCCTAACTTGTACATACATACATACATAACGTCACGCCTTTTATCCCCGAAGGGGTAGGCAGAGGTGTATTTCTACACTCACTTTTCGCCAGATATACTTTAGTCCCACGTAATAAGGGGCGAGCCTATTGCCGTACCGGGCACATTTCCAGACTCCGTGCTGCTACTGAGAATTTCGTGACAGAAAAACTCAATAACACTGCCCGACCCAGGAATCGAACCCGGGACCTCCCGATCCCACGCGCACATTTATGCCGCGAGACCAACGAGGCAGTCGTATAGGGTTTGGTGTCGAGTTTTCCGTCTTTACGCAAAGATGGTATTTGCATCGTGTTATTCCTTAGTCGCCTCTTACGACACCCACAGGAAGATAGGGGGTGGTGACACTTATTTGTATTCTATGCCGTCAACCACACGGCATGTACCCTGTATTATTACTGAAACTAAATTATCTTTACCTATTTTTCCATAGACTGCCTCGTTGGTCTAGCGGCATAAATGTGCGCGTGGGATCTCGAGTTCCATTCCCGGGTCGGGCAAAAGTGTTACTTGGGGATTTTCCAAATTCTCAGTAGCAGCACGGAGTCTGGTGATGTGCCTGCTAACGGCAATAGGCTCGCCCCCTATAACGTGGGACTTTAACATTCATTGCCAAATGTGGGTGTAATATTATGCCTCTGCCTACCCCTTCGGGTATACAGGCGTGAGTCTATAAATAAAAAATAATAAAAAAATCCCTAGAGTAATTTGTCTTTGTCTTAATTAATTAAATAAATTTTGCTCCTATTATTAATTCCAACCTACACATTATCTATACATATTATAAAACAAAGACCCCGCCGCGGTGTCTGTCTGTCTGTTCGCTTAAAACTCGAAAAGTACTGGACAAATTTTTATAAGGTTTTCAACAACATCGAGACTGATCCCTGAGGAAGGTTTTAGTGTATAATAAGTTTAGGTTTTATGCAAACTGACGATATTACGACGATATTAGTCCAACGCGGCGGAAAAAATTGAGCCGGTCGGGAACTTTCCTCGAAAACGCTGCCAAAACCTTTTGAGTTATAGCAAAAGAATGTATGGTGGAATTGTACCTTTTTAATAGATCTACAAAAAAGTCTGCTATGGTATATGTCTATCTTCCAAGGATAACCCACAATAAACATATTTTGCTTTTACATCTATCTATACCAATATAATAAAGCGGAAGAGTTTGTTTGTTTGTTTGAACGCGCTAATCTCAGGAACTACCGGTCGGATCTAAAAAATTCTTTTTGTATACGATAGCTCAGTTATTCCGGAAGGCTATATAACATAACGTTTTGACCGTTTGAGGCCTTGGGGGCAAATGGCTAAAAAGCCTAAAAGATAATGTCGGCTAATCTCAGGAACTAGCAGTCGGACTTTAAAAATTGTTATTGCATATGATAGCCCAATTATTCCGAAAGGCTATAGGCTATATAAAATTAAGCCACAACTTTTACGGGCCAGACAAAAATAAAAAAATGGTCAAACGGGAAGGGGGAGGGTTGGTCCAAAGGCAAAAAAATCTATATGGGTATCGTTTTTGAGATTTTCGGGACGCTGATTAAAAATATAAAGTTTATTTAGTGATCTAAGATGTCGGACGGGAAATCAAAGATGGCGGATGAGAAAATGTTTAAAATCAATATGGGTATCGTCTGCGATGTTAAAAGGGATGGGGAATCCAAATACAACATCTATTTCGTGATCAAAGATGGTGGATAGGAAATCAAAGATGGCGGATGGGATATTTTTTAAAGTCGATATGGGTATCGTTTCCGATATTTTAAGGAATGGGGAATTCAAAAACACCATCTATTTCGTGATCAAAGATGGCGGATGGGATTTTATTTTAAATCAATATGGGTATCGTCTCCGATGTTTAAATGGATGGGGAATCCAAATACAACATCTATTTCGTGATTCAGGATGGCGGATGAGAAATCAAAGATGGCGGATGGGAAAAAATTTAAAATTCAAAATGGGTATCGTCTCTGATGATTTAAGGGATGGTGAATCCAAATACAACATCTATCTCGTGATCAAAGATGGCGGATTGGAAATCAAAGAAGGCGGACGGGATATTTTTTAAAGTCGATATGGGTATCGTTTCCGATATTTTAAGGAATGGGGAATTCAAAAACACCATCTATTTCGTGATCAAAGATGGCGGATGGGATTTTATTTTAAATCAAAATGGTATCGTCTCCGATGTTTAAATGGATGGGGAATCCAAATACAACATCTATTTCGTGATTCAGGATGGCGGATGGGAAAAAATTTAAAAATCAATATGGGTATCGTCTCTGATGATTTAAGGGATGGTGAATCCAAATACAGCATCTATCTCGTGATCAAAGATGGCGGATTGGAAATCAAAGATGGCGGATGGGATATTTTTTAAAGTCGATATGGTTATCGTCTCCGATATTTTAAGGAATGGGGAATTCAATCTATATACACCGCTATTTTTTAATTAGTACAAAAAAATTAACAGAGCACTAAGTATCTTTAACTGATCATATTTATGTAGTTAAAAAAATAAAAACACTAAGTTCCAAAACTGTCTCAAAACTGTCCACAAAAATACGTGATAATTGGTAAATGCAATACTAATACTATGACCGACCCGCGAACTATCATAGTAAAATGAACCATTGATAAATTTCCAACACCCCCCCCCACGCCCCTCTGCGCCTGCGCCACACCCCGACGATGCGACAAACAGTGCTAAATTGCTAGCGAAAGTAAGCGTATCTAATTTCGTTGCAAAAGTTAATTGTTTGTCTACGTTTGCCCGACGCGATGGCCTATAATATCAGTTCATATCACGGAAGTATGTAGCTATGCTTCGTGCGTTCTTTTTGAGTGGAAAAATCGCGAGTGCAGGTGTGTACCCATGGACATCTTATTGTGAGTGTACAAAAGTGAGCCGTTCAGTGACAAACAATTAAAACAGTGCACATTGGATGCTTTTGACAACGGTGGTGGACATTTCGAAGGACAATGGAAATACTTGTAAGTTTAGTAAATAATACGTACTTAAGTAAATAATAATTTGATGCGGGCGGCTCAAAATTGGTCTGTGTCCTCCACACACCTTGAGGAAGGCCTATGTCCAGCATTGGACGTCTCTAGGCTGACATGATGATGATAAAATAATATTTGTAAATAGCAGGTGATTCTAACTTCATTTATACGCCAAACTTACTCTTTTCTTTTAGTCCAGAACACCTTCTTTTGTTTTGATATTTGTTTGCTTTCTAATTACATATCTCCGTATTTAATTACTTGTTAAACGGTAAATTTTACCGGTCCTAGGCCCGAATAAAAAGTATTAGCACAACTTGATGAGGAGAATAGAACCAATGGGATAAGTAATAGGAAATGTCCCAGTCTAGTTCTATGTATGTTTTTACAAGGGTATTCAATAGAACTACTGGGAATGATCCGTAGTGTCACGACATCGCGCTCATATGTCCGAATGAATATGTTTTGTAGACGTTCATTTGTTTAATGTGTAAAACAAATGAACGTCTGTAAAACAAATGAACGCCTACAAAACAAATGAACGTCTTCAAAACAAATGACTTACAGAAAGTGATCAGCTATCGATAGTGATCGCAGAAAACATTTGCATGCGATTTTCAACCTAATTGACATTAGTCAGAATTTATAATTTTATTACCGTAATATTGCCAGAAAGCGAGAAAAAACAGAAAAAAAATGTTTGTCATGAATTGTCAATAAGGTCGAAAATCGCATGCACCTGTTTTTTGCAATCACTATAGATAGCTGATCACTTTCTGGTAGTCATTTGTTTTGTAGACGTTCATTTGTTTTGTAGACGTTCATTTGATTTGTAGACGTTCAATTGTTTTGTAGACGTTCTTTCGTTTAACACATTTTTATACATACATATTTATTCGGATCTGTGACCGCGATGTTGTGATACTGCCCTTGTAAAACATACATAGAACTAGTGGTAAACTTCCTATAACTGTTTCCCATTAGTTCTATTCTTCTCATCAAGTTGTGCTAATAGAACTAGTGGGAAAAAAGTATCACTAGTTCTATCATAGAACTGTTCAATAGAACTAGTGGGAATGATCCGACAGCGCTAGGATGATGATGATGACGGGTTTTCAACAGTACCACAGATTATACCTATAATATACAAAGTATTATAACCATTAGCAGTAATACCTAAACGTTTTATTCTCTAATTTATCTCCTTATTGCACTATATCATCGTACTAGCGCTTGTCTTCGCTTGTCTAAAAATACAAAAACGTAAGTAGTAAGTCATTATCATACGAGAGATAACACTGATCAGTTTAATGTCCACGTAGCACGTTGGTACAACAATTACGAGCATTTCAGCCAGGAGTACGGTTAAGCTTTAAAAGACCCACCATACCCCTAGGGGTATTGCCAGGGCTACGGTGGGTCCGCAGCGCACAGTCTTTATATTAACGTACTGTGTTAGGAAAGTATGAAGGAGATTGATCACGAAAATGACATTTATTTGGGAATCCAAGCTGGCGGACGGGAAAATTTTTATAAAATTAATTTGGGTATCATTTTCGGGGTTTTCATGGATTCTGATCACGAAAATGACATCTATTCGGGAATCCAAGAGTGCGGACGGGACATTTTTTATAAAATTAATATGGGTGTCATTTTCGGGGTTTTCATGGATTCTGGTAACGAGAATGGCATTTATTTGGGAATCTAAGATGGCGGACGGGACATTTTTAGTAAAAATAATATCTTTAACATCATAATATAATTGGTCCAATTATCATTTGGCATCGTTTTACTGTGTCAACTTTACTTTAGGTACTTGTACTTTTTTTATTGACTCACGCCTGTATATTCCCGAAAGGGTAGGCAGAAGTGTAATATGACACCCACATTTCGCCATGAATTTTTAGGTCCCACGTAATAGGGGGCGAGGCTATTGCCGTTACCGGGCACATCACCAGACTCGATGCTGCTACTGAGAATTCGGAAAAACCCAGTAACACTTTTGCCCGACTCGGGAATTGAACCCGGGACCTCCGATCTGCAGTCGCATACGCTAATCACTGGCCCACGGAGGCAGTCTCTTTCTTTATGATATGCATTGAAAATACAAACAACTCTTAATTTTCACCCTTCTAACACCAACCCCTATTTTTAATAGCCATCTTAGTAAGTTAATCATATCACTAGATCAGTCATACGCGCACGTCGCATACTGGAGTTAATAAATCGTTTTACAGCTGCGTTAGTGAATCAATTCAGCAATTTCACAGTGTTAGTGATACAATACTCCTCCGAAATAATAATTTTTTGGTCAGTTTCTTAAGCCCCGATGGATGGATGGAAAAAAAGGAATGAGAAAAAAGACCTTAAAAAGGCGATACGGAGTTCGCCGGGTCAGCTAGTAAAATTATATTCTGTGGTTATCCACAGTTATCGGTGTGCGTGCCATCCATAATAAATAAATAAACTATAATTCGATCTAAGACCCATTGTACCCAAGACAACGTAAACCTTTGGTACCCGTCAATGTTAGTGACTACTGTAATTAAAGTTCATAGTGTTTCGTAGATAGACATGGGTTGCCGACATTTTGTTTATTGACATGTGTTCCCTGTACTAGTTCTCGTAATTTTTAAGACGGTCGGATAAATGCTTATCATTAAATTCTTGTCAGACGTGTAAAAATAAAACGCCTATTAAAAATATTATAAAATTAGTGTCTGATGTAATTTCAACAAAAGTATGAAAATGAAACACTTACACTAAAATTATAATTAAGTAGGGAAATTGGAAATTTATTTGGTAGGGCAGGTTAAATTACACATGGGTTCTTTTCCGAATTGTATACGGGGAATAGGTGACGTAGCCTCTAATGTTGAAGGGCAAGTTAAGGTTTTGTTTGCCCCTGTTGAATCTGCACACCCGAGGATTAAAACCTCGGCTATTATGTTGAAGAATATTTTGGTAATGCATCCACAGAAGCAGCTATCTGCTGCTGTGGTGAATTTGACATCGGGATTGGAACTGGCAGACCCCAAATTTGACACACCAGGACAAATCGACTTGTTGATTGGCTCTGATGTCCTCGGTGGAATTTTGATTGGTGGGAAACGGGTCTTGGTGCCAAATGTGCCACCAAAACATGCAAGGCCTATCTGGCAAAGAATTAGACTTAAGTTTATTTCTAGAGAAATATGATGTTAAAGTTTTGTGTTTAACTGAACACTGGTTAAAAAAACCATGAGATTATTGTCATTAATCAATATTACACAATGCACAGCGCGTATATAAGAAAGCAGGCTATTAGAGGCGGTTCTCTCACAATGACTTCAAATTTAATAAAATGCAAAGAACGTAAAGATATTGTAAACTTATCTATTGAGCGCACTATTGAGTTGTCCTGTATGGAACTAGATTTATATATTGTAATTTGTGTATATTGACCCCCTTCTGGTGATTATAATCTATTTGAGACTGTTATGGAAGATGCTATTAATAAAATTAAATGTAGCAGTAAGAATATTATAGTTTGTGGTGATTTTAATATTAATATTTTAGAGAACTCTTCACAGTGTACTAGATTTCAGATTTTTTTAAATCATTTAATTTGAGTAACTTATTCTGTGAACCTACTAGAGTCTCTGCAACATCTTCTACTTGTTTAGATAATATATTTAGTTCTTGTGTTGCTAAAAACCCAGTAGTTATTAGTTCTCTTCCTTCTGATCACCGTGGACAGATAGCTAGTTTTTCTTGTTCAGCATATAATAAATCACATACAGTAGAATGTAGGCCTCAAACTACCAATCGTCTTATACGTTTTAAAAATAATATTATCGCAAATCTCAATCCTTCAATATTGAACTCAGAAAATCCAAATAAAATTTATAATTCACTTTTTGGACTAATCATTAATGAGTTTCAAAATACTTTTAAGAGTAAAACTGTAACACTAAAGGGTGCTACCGGATCTTTTAACCAGTGGGCCACTAAATGTATATACAGAAGTAGAGCCAAGTTATTTGAACTATATGGTTTGAAACAACATAGATTTGACACACCGTTTCTAAATTATATAAAAAGCTACTCAAAAATGTTTAAACAAGTTTGTATTATGGCAAGATCAAAATTTATTAGTGCTTTAAAGTGTTGCCTAGGTACTTAGGTAAAATAATAGGTACTTTAGATATTCTTATTTTGTTTCGGTCTCATTAGCTTATACTTACGTAAGCATGTCACAACAAAAGAAGTCACGCGGGTCGGAAGACAAAGAGATGACAATCTTAGAAGCAAAACGTAATATTTTGGTCATGGATGGGGAACTGCATTTTGAGACGCATGTACTAGAGGCAGTCAAAAACTGTTTTTACCGTCTCAAGCTGCTCTACCGAATTCGCCAATACCTAGGTACTGAATTGCGGATATTGCTGTGTGAGACACTTATACTATCTAAACTTAATTATGCCGATACAGTGTTTGGTCCGTGTATGGAACGGAGAAGTTGATCCAGAGGGTTCAGAATGCATGTGCTCGATTCTGCTACAACATCCCACCTCGTGCACATGTCACTCCTTTCCTTAACAGTGGCAATCTTATGAAGATGACTGCCCGCAGGCAACTTCATCTGGCAACTTTACTCTTTGGCATAGTTCTACACAAAAGACCTGAATATTTGTATAAAAAATTTACGTGGTCTCGCAATGTTCATCAGTATAGTACACGAGCGGCTTCTTACATTATGGTCACAGCGATTCATAGAACTCATGCGTTCGAAGGAAGTTTTCGTTACTCATCCTCGAATTGTTGGAATAATCTTCCACCCCCTATGCGTAATCTGAAAACATTGCATACATTTAGAAATAAGTTTAGGTTATTTTTGATCAACAAACAAAAATCATTGCTGTAATTTAACATACCTTTAAGACGGCTAGTTCGGGCATATTTGCTTACGTGTATAACCTTATTGTACTTAATAATTATAATGCATAGATATTAGAAATTAATATAATTGCTGTGGTATTTTGGTGTATAGTATGTATTATTTTTGCTATTAGCGCGTACGCAACGCAATTATGACATTTGGACAGCGTAGACGCTTTCTTGACAGTCATGACAGATGGAACTCCTTGCGATCACGTGACACCCACGAGTTGCGTTCGGAAACACGAACGGTTTTTGTTTTTTTTTAACATAATACCATATTATTTCTATAAATATTTATATTAAGTATGTGGGTTTATATATATATGTATATATATTGACGTAGTTTATATATTAATTACTAAGACTGCTATATATTTTATTGTTCTTTATCATATATTAAATATATATATATGTGTGTATTATTTATGTCTATTAATCTATTTACTCGGCCTGCGAGAATACCAGCGTTGTAGTTTATACTGCAACAATAGCTGACGCAGCGCCTTATTTGTCCTCCACGTAACGCCACCATTAATAATGTACCTACTTAGATATATCTCTAGTGTACCTCTAGTTTAAGTTTACTTGATTGTTAAGTTTATTATTTTTTAAGTGTTTCTTAAGTTTGTGTGGAGGTACAAATAAAATATTTTCATTTTCATTTTTTAATATTTTATTTGAGCGTATTCAAAACATATATGAGCGTTCAAAGACCGCAGCCGTTTCTGAAAGTAATAGGGAGTCATTTCTCAGCTATTGTATGACAGTAGATAGTATTCGAACAGATTTTCATAAGTTGTTAGACGATTATAACACAAGATTGCTTTCTACTAATCCTGATGAAAAACCGAATTATCAGGCGTACACCTCTTTCGAAGACCTTTATTGTATTATTAAGCGTATACAATCGCAATTGGACGGTAAATATTCGGCACAGCCCGTTTCCGTGGCTCGCACGCCGAAGTTACCGCCAATCGAGATTGTGTCGTTTGATGGCGATATACGAAACTGGCCGTTATTCTATGCGAGTTTTAAGTCTACAGTGCACGATAATGGTTCTTCGACAGATGCTGACAGGTTGTACTATTTAATAGGTAAACTGTCACCGAAGGCCCAGTCCGTATTTGCAGGTGTCACACCCAGTGCTGAGAATTATCAGGTCATATTTCAGTCACTACTTGATAGATATCAAGACACGCGCGTCCTAGCGTCTACCTAATTTGACCAAGCTTTAAATCTTAAACTGTCCGGTGCCGCATCTGTCTCGAATTTCCAGCTGTTTATACATAACTTCGTAACCGTGGTTAATTCTCTAAGGAACTTAAAATTTGAAGATATTTCCGACTTTATGTTGATTCAACTCGCTTTAAAAAAGTTTGACACTGAAACAAATCGTGCTTTCGAGATGACGGAACGCAATAATAAAATACCTACACTAGAAAGTTTTATTTCGTTCATCAAAGATCAGTGTCGAATATTTCATAATACGCAGTCTAGTTCACCTAGCCCGTCTAACACTAACAGCAGCAAACAAAGGTTGAATAAAGCGCGAAATAGTAATAATAACTCGGTCCCTAATCCACAATCTTACGTAACATGCTCGGAATCTAATAAAATTAATTCACAGAAGTGTCTGTGGAGTAATATAGTGCACGACCATTTCTACAAGTGTCCCGCCTTTAATGGTTTAAATTCGACTGCTCGTTTCAAGTGCGTGAAGGACAACAGAGCTTGCATTAATTGCTTAAGTATAAAGCATAAAACTAGTGATTGTTCTAGTAAGACGAGATGTCGTTCATGTAATCAACGACACCACTCATTGTTGCACTTTGATAAAAGTAGTCCGTTGTCAAGCCAAGCCGCTAACCTTGACACACTTACGTCGCAGGTGCAGGCTACGATAACTGCGCCTCCCACGATTCAGAATGAAATATCGTTGTGTACGACATCCATCGCGCGGGCGACGCGCACGCGAGGACGGCACTCGCGCATCTATAATGATCTGCGCAGGGCCAAAACGCAGTGTACGGCGTCTAAGACGGTACTGTTTGCGACAGCGCAAGTTATCGTTTATGATGTTAATGGGTCGCCGCACATGGTACGTTGTCTACTCGATAGCGCGTCTCAGACCAATTTAATAACATTGGAATGTTTCAAACGCCTCGGATTGTGGAATAACTTTAGAAATACTAGTTCAGTGGTCAAAGGAATCGGCGGGTCAGAAAAACATTGCAAGGATTCCGTAGATGTTAAAATACATTCGCGTTTTGATAGGGATATTAATTTTAACATTTCTTCGCTTATCGTGGAGCGTATCACGGACGCATTGCCGAACACTAATGTAGACGTAGCATCACTCACTCACCTCGAGTCATTGCCGCTGGCAGACGCGGAGATTGCGAATCCGGCAGGCATTAATCTTTTGATCGGAGCTTCAATATTTCAGCACTTGCTACTAACTAAAATAGTACGTAGTGAGCGATATGATTTACCGCCCGCTATTGAGACGGTATTTGGGTATGTGATTATGGGTACCGTACCTACGTTTCATACTTCTCATTGTATTACGTCATGTTGTTCTGTTCTTCAAGAAATCAATGTGGGTGCTAAAACTGTGCGTAAGATAAAGGACTAATTAGCTATGCTATGCTATGCTACGCCATGCTATGGTATGCTATGCTTCGCCATGCTACGCCATGCTATGCTATGCTATGCTACGCTATGCTATGCTACGCTATGCTGCGCTATGCTGCGCTATGCTGCGCTATGCTGCGCTATGCTGCGCTTTGCTGCGCTATGCTGCGCTATGCTGCGCTATGCTGCGCTATGCTGCGCTATGCTGCGCTATGCTGCGCTATGCTGCGCTATGCTGCGCTATGCTGCGCTATGCTGCGCTATCCTGCGCTATGCTGCGCTATGCTGCGCTATGCTTCGCTATGCTGCGCTATGCTGCGCTATGCTTCGCTATGCTGCGCTATGCTGCGCTATGCTGCGCTATGCTGCGCTGTGCTGCGCTGTGCTGCGCTGTGCTGCGCTGTGCTGCGCTGTGCTGCGCTGTGCTGCGCTGTGCTGCGCTGTGCTGCGCTGTGCTGCGCTGTGCTGCGCTGTGCTGCGCTGTGCTGCGCTGTGCTGCGCTATGCTGCGCTATGCTGCGCTATGCTGCGCTATGCTACGCTATGCTACGGGATGCTACGCTATGCTACGCTATGCTAGGCTATGCTACGCTATGCTACGCTATGCTACGCTATGCTACGCTATGCTACGCTATGCTACGCTATGCTACGCTATGCTACGCTATGCTACGCTATGCTACGCTATGCTACGCTATGCTACGCTATGCTACGCTATGCTACGCTATGCTACGCTATGCTACGCTATGCTACGCTATGCTACACTATGCTACGCTATGCTACGCTATGCTACGCTATGCTACGCTATGCTACGCTATGCTATGCTATGCTACGCTATGCTATGCTATGCAATGCTATGCTATGCTAAGCTACGCTACGCTACACTATACTATACTACACTTCCGCTTTGTATATGGATGACATTGCCTGTAGTGTCATATCCGCTCCGCTAGCAATTTCGCTTTGTGAAGAGCTTATTCAGCTTCTCAAGCGAGGCCAAATTGATCTTGTCAAATGGACAAGTAACTCTAAGGAGGTTCTCGCACGCATACCAGATTCTCATAAAGCTTCTCCAGACATTGAGTTTGAGAAGTCTGTACCGCCTAAGGTTCTCGGTTTACGCTGGGACAAATCCTGCGATAGTTTTCGGTTTGACGTCTCACCGCCAGATTGTAGTGTAGAGATGGCCCCATATAATATATAAGCGATGTATTCTTATAATAAAGATCAGTATTTACTCAGCAATCACGCCTTTCAATACTCTCCTTTACATGGCGACCCTGCCAGTGCTGCCCTTGGGCAGTGCTGAGCTACCGGTATTGACTAAATAGAGAGTAATATTTGTACTTTTAATAAAGTGCTAAGAGTAAGAACAATGTGTGGCATGTGCATTTTGTTGGACTATACGAATTGTTGAAATCTCTGAATTTTGTTGCGCGCTGCGCCTATGCTGATCCCTTGTCACATATTGACGAGGATGACTCCCGTACGACCTTGGTACGTCGTACCTACCGTATACCGATGTGGACTCCAGGATGCCGTAGAAGACGCAATGGAGAGATTGGATGGTTTGGCCTACCCTTAGGCCAACCCTGGCGGCCTGGTCAACTTCAGGAATATGAGCGATTTACGAGCGTGCTGCTATGAGGATAAAAAGGAAGGACATTGGTATACCTATGTTATCGCCAGCCGCAATTATGTGAGGTGATTTTTTTATATTTTCTTATTTTAGCCATAGATTAGTAGTCTTCTGTATTAATTTTAACTATAACCCAAATATTTTATCATAATATAAGAATAACTATGTAATCTCTAAATAGATTGCCTGTTGACAATAAATATATTATATTGTTTCATATACAGCTAATGTATTACTAAAAAGTGATTGAAACATAATTAATTTCATCGATTATTATCATCGGTATTGATTTGTGTAAAATTTATTAACATGTAATAGTTTAATGTACTTTATAATTGCAAGCATACCTACGATTAGGATGACGTATGTATGTATATGGTGTCCAATATGTTTCACTTGAACGCGATATCTGATCCGTTACAAATACTATCTCACGCGCATGACTTTGTCTTATATTTTTAATGCTATTCGTTTATATTTGTTGAATTTCTATAAATTAATATTTTATAGGTACATATTTAGTATGTATTCAACCTCTTAATAAGTCACTTTGGAAGAAATGTCTTTTTCATAAAATTATATCAATATAAACTGTACCTATGCCAACACTTTTATTTCTTTTATTTTTATAACCGGATATTATATAATTGTGCAATTTAGTAGAATACACAAGAAAAATATATTAAAGTAACTTCATAGCAACAACATGACATTATTGTTTTAAAATTGACACCTCCTTACAGGAATGTAACTTGTATCTATTTATAGACAGGTAATGCGATGCGAACTTGCAATGAGTACTTTATGCATCTTCAATGTAACAATTATAATATACGAATGATTCAATATTATTTGATACGAATATGGTTCAATATTTCATTAGGAATGTAAATTATCTATGCAATATGTAATGTTTTCAAGAATATTTTATAAAAGATTTCATGAATATGTATAAAGGTTCGTAATTAAGTTTTGTTATGGATTCATAAGGAAATGAGGATGGATATGGTTTATCAGTAGTTATATGATGGTATTTGAGTGAGTATTTAAGTTTATTGGTTTTGATGCGTAAAAGAAATGTGTAAAGTAGAATGGGATATTTAGCTAGATAATTTTTGACAGCAATTTGGATTGATCACCCAAATGCGTAGTTGAATTGTTATAAATCGAAGTATTCATTTGAATGTGTAAGCATTATAGTTGTGATATGGATAGATGTTGAATATGATATTGAAACATAATAATGAATGTATGTAGGTACACACTATGAAAGATACGATGAAGTGTTCTGTTCCTTCAATTCGATCATGGTGTAAATGAATTTTCTCTGTGAGAATTGTTGGTGGCCAAAGGAGCCTTAAATTATGACTTTTGTATAATAATGATGAATAATGTCGACAAGTGATTAATATGATGATATATATTAAGAAAGTCGATAAGAAATGAATATGATGATGATGAATAAATAAAGTCGACTATTGTTATGAAATGATTATGATATAAAATGTTATATTATTGTGTACTTACCTACGAAATAAGTAAAGATGGATATTGTTAGAAAATTAAGAAATATGTTGGAATAGCGAGATGTGATTACGAAAGTGGAATAAATATATTGATTATATGCAAATAAGTATGGATAAAATAATTATCATTTTATATTGCTTTTAAATGTGGATATGTTAGTTATGTATTGTTTTTGTTGAAAATTATACCAAGAATGAGTAAATTTGTTTTATATCCAATTAGAAAATATTTAAATATCATATCATAGCAATTGATTTCAATAAAAGGTATATATTATTTAATTATAACATTGATTTTTTGTTTTTCATTGTCAACAGTGCATTATTATAACTTAACTTTTATTTTTGCTTTGCTATCGCACATTATAGTTTAATAAGATAATCATATTATGTTTAACCAATTTTTAAAATTTGTAATCGTAAAAATAAAAATTTCATGTATTCTTTTTTATTTTTTAATAAAGGGGGGAGGTGTAGTGTGTAGCCAGCCTAACCTCTTTATATAATGTAATGTTAGTATGTAAGTTAAAGCAATATAGCTCAATCATTTGAACCTTAAAGACGTGTTTCATTACTCATCCTTTACATGGCGACCCTGCCAGTTCGGGCTTTGTTTTAAAATTCCATTTCCAAGTATGGACTAAAGACGCGCAAGCGAACTTTGTACCGTACGAAATGTTTTGTGATTAGTGAATACAGAGTCTAAAATAAAACTAGCACAATGAAGAAAAAGAAGAGAAAGAAATGTGCGGTAGTGCTGGTGTTTTAGTTTCCGTACTACGAACTGTGTGCTTTGATAATGATCAAGCCCAGAACCTGCGTTGTGGCCCTAGATTGATATCTGTGCAATCTGCAAAATATAGCAGCTAGATCAAATCAACCTGGTAGAGTTGTAGTGATGATACTGAGGATGGATGATGAGAACTGCAGGCGGTCTCATACCGCCGCGCTACCCCCGACCCAGTGATGACCAAGATGAAGAAGACCGTATTACGAAAGAATATTACGCCTCGCCGTGCTAGGGATGTGATGGTGACGTGACGTTTTTTTCGGATAAGTGTGTGTTTTTTTACAGCGAAATCAGATTTTTTTAGATAAAATAATATTATGCGTATTATTAAGTACAGTATTGAGTTATTTCAGGTGTTCATTATAGATAGAGCACCAATTTTAATATGCCCTAAAATATAATCTTTTTTTTGCTATACAGGTAGCTATGTACCTACTTATGTTGCGCCTGTTGCGTATTATCTATAAATATGTATTGTTAAATTACAGAAATAGAATTACATAAAATATTATTATATTTGAACATAGAACTTGGAGCAGTTTGGTAGCAAATTCCTTTAGATGTATATGTCATGAGATAAAGTAAACATATCGGATAGTCGCTATGGCGTCACCGAGTGTAGAGTTACGAATTACTGGAACTGTTGCCACCCGCGCGTAAGCTAAAGAATTATGCACCTAGGTAATATCTGGACAGTGGTTTATAAATTTTATGTTGCTAAAAATAGAACTTTGATATTAAATATAGATGTTAGTGTGGTCCAATAAAATAAATTGATTGTATAGTGTGTTAAGTTCTAGAAATACATACTGTATGGCAATTAAATTATACAATAAATTGCCAATTAGTATAAGATCATTATCATTTCATAAATTTAAAAAGAATTTATTCAATATACTAATTGACAAATGTTTCTACACAGTCAATGATTTTATTAATTACAAATTTAATAACATTTAATTATTTAAATCTATTCCATTAATTACTATTGAAATGAATAATATGACATTTTATGACATTTATATCATATTATAAATATTTATATGTAAAATGATTTAATTTATCTGATTTTATTTTTAATCTTTAAAAAATATGCCTAATTTGTTATTTGGTCAGAGAATAATTGTAATCATGTAAATTGTTTTTTATATGTAATACTGCATGACATTTATGTTATAATATTTCTACACCGAATCACGGTAGAATATGTGTGAATATTTATGTACTAAAGATCTCGATGTACCATATTCTCAGAAATAAATAAATCATTCATTCATTCATTCATTCATTCATTCATTCATTCATTCATTCATTCATAAGTGATATGGGATTACGATTTAAAATATAATATTGAATGTTTTGTTTAGATTTTGTTAGTTGGAAATTATTTGGTACATAAAATTTGTTGTATGAATTGGTCTGATCAACCAAATGCAATGCAATTTTTTATTGACCTAATAATTTAATTGGAATGGAAATGTGTCTTGATTTTGAAATGTAGGATATTGTATTAAATATATAATAGGTACACATGGTAAGGTACAGGTTTAGGGTAATGACCTTCATATTCGATCATGGTGTAAATGAAGTTTCTCCGTGAGATTTGTTGGTGACCATGTATGTCTTAAATATTGACTCTAAACTAGATTTATTATGTTATAAAATATTATGCGCCATGAGATATTATAAGAGAATATATTAAATAAATATGATGATGATAAATAAATAATGATCACGAAAATAATAATGTGCGCTAAGAAAATGTAACAGGTACCGAGTAGTCCTGTATGATATGATTTATGTACCTTACAATTTAAATGTGGTTAAAACGATAGTAAATAATTAATACGATGTGTACCTATATATAACAAATGAAGGATAAGTATATGCATTAAAATATAATGTACAAAGAGATTGAAGTGTTAAATAGGAAATTGTGCAAGATTTTATTAAAATGAGAGAAATATTTTCATAAAAATGAGAAAAGTGAATTTAAATTGTTATCAAATAAATGTTTCTAATAAATGTAATATTGCTTTTACATATTAAATATTATCAAGGTGTTTCATGTTTGTGTATATGTATTTTATCAGTTGTCATTAATAACGGTTTACCAGTTTTATTGTTTATTTTTTTAATGTGTAATATGGTGTTTTATAATATTGTTTATCCATGTAAACAGTGCGCAACACAAATAATATTTCCTTACTGTATACATTTAAAAAAAAATACTTTATTTTACTTTTAATCACTTTTCGATTTCTCCTGAATTATAATGTAATTTTATGTTATGGTTAAAATATTTTGATTCATAAAATTATGGAATACAGAGAAAAATCATAACTATTTTATTTTAACCTTTTATACTTTTGTAATTCCATGTTTTACATTGTTTTTTTGTGATTTTTTTTTTATTTTGTAACGTCTTATTCTATATTTTTGTAAAAACAATCAATGTAATCAATTTTGTAATCGTGAATATGCCATTGTAACCTTTATTATACATATTTACTTAAAAAGTATATAAATATTATGTTTACTCTTGACATGTTTATTGATAGGTTAAAAATAAAATAAATATGTGTAATATATTTTATTTTTCCAGGGGCGGAGGTGTAGTGTAGAGATGGCCCCATATAATATATAAGCGATGTATTCTTATAATAAAGATCAGTATTAACTCAGCAATCACGCCTTTCAATACTCTCCTTTACAAGATGATGAGTGCACCAAACGCACTATGCTGTCCACAGTGGCTCGACTATGGGACATAATGGGTTTTGTGGCTCCCACAATTTTGTACGCCAAGCTCTTGATCAAAGAGCTTTGGCTATCAAAGTGTGAGTGAGATGAAACACTCCCTGACCATATTGTCGCCGCTTGGGGCCAATTTTGTATTGAGCTTACCGCGCTCAATCAAATTACTATTCCACGTCATCTTGGGTTGGTAGATGGATGTACCATCAACTTAATAGGTTTCGCTGACGCCAGCGAGCGTGCTTACGGCGGAGTCGTATTTCTGCAAGTCCGCATTGGTTCTAACTACTCGGTGCAGTTAGTTTGTGCCAAGTCTAAGGTCTCGCCTCTTAAAACCATTTCGGTTGCGAGACTGGAGTTGTGCGCGGCCCTTCTGCTGTCTCAGTTGCTCCGCAAGATTCAAGACACAGTTTTGCCCCACTACCCTATTAATAGAATATACGCATTTTCTGACTCCAAAGTAGTGCTCGCTTGGATTTATTCATCTCCTCACCGCTGGCAGACTTTTGTCGCCAACCGCGTTAGTAAATTGATTGAACTTGTTCCCGCTACTTGTTTCAATCACGTCGCGGGTACCGAGAACCCCGCAGATTGCTTGTGTCGTGGTGTCACTCCACTTAATCTTCTGCATCATCCATTGTGGCATCGTGGACCTTCTTGGATTTCCCATGATCCGTCAGAATAGCCCATGCAACCCTTTGACCACAGTGCAGAAGACGAAGATGTACCCGAACGGAAGTCTGTTTCTTATCCCGTGATTGCTGAGGTTGCGGAGTCTCCCATTTATGCACTCGCACTACGCATGTCAACGTGGTCTTAGTTACTCCGCGCCATCGTTTATGTCTATAGGTTTCTTAGGCACCTACCTAATGGGACTTTTGTATCAAGTACTGATTTCAAATTCGCAGAATGTAAGTTACTACGAGCTGTACAGGCTGTTCATTTTAGTAACGACATTCAAAATTTGAAAGACAATTTACCTTGTTCTCCCGCTATCCTTAGACTCAAGCCGTTTCTCGATGAACACGGCGTCATACGCTTTGGGGGTCGTCTGTTAAATTTGGATGAACCTTATAACTACAAACATCCTTGCATTCTGCCGCGATATGATCATGTTGTCGACCTTCTTGTTGATTTTTATCACAAGATGCACCTCCATGCTGGTCTTGAGTTGCTTATGTCCTTACTTAGGCATAAGTATTGAATTTTAGCCGCTCGACGAATAATTCGTCACAGAATATATAAATGTAACGTCTGTTTAAAATTTCGTCTGCGTCCGACTTTCCCTCCCATGGCAGATCTCCCTAGCCAGCGTGTCAACCAGGTTGATAAAGCGTTTACACACACCGGTTGTGATTACGCAGGACCACTGCAGTATACGCCAGTGCGTGGTCGAGGTGTTAAAAGCCTTAAAGCCTGACTATGTATTTTTACATGCTTAACGACGCGCGCTACGCATATTGAAGTTGCGACAGATTTAAGCACGGTGTCATTCCTTGCAGCCCTTAAACGATTTCTCTCACGGCGCGGTCCTATACAGTGTTTGTACACGGATAACGGCACTTGTTTCGTGGGTGCAAGCTCTTATTTACGCGACCTTTATAAGTTTCTCAAGGAAGAATATCGTACTCGTCTTCAGGAGGAACTTTCCATAAATCATATTGACTGGAAGTTTATTCCGCCAGCATCTCCACATTTCGGTAGATGTTGGGAAAGCATGGTCAAAGTAATTAAAACGCATCTCTTCAAAGCTATAGGCCAACAGATCCTCTCTTACGAAGAGCTTTTAACTGTCCTTGCACAAGTCGAGGCACTGATCAACTCGCGACCGCTCACGGCATAGAGTAGTGACCCTGCAGAACCATCCGCGTTAAGCCCTGCACATTTTCTGAACACAGTGCCATTATCTTAATTTTCGGCGCCTGAAGCAGACTCTTCAAGCTTGCTCCAGAGATATACTCTGCTGGTTATCCAGCAGAGTATGTCTCTGGAGCAAGCTGCACGAGTTTATACTCGTGCAGTCGTTCTGGTGGCGCTGGCGTGCGGAATATCTACACCAGCTTCAGGCTAGATCCAAGTGGAATAGTCCTGCATCCCCTATACAGGAGGGTACGTTGGTCGTCATAATACATGATAATGCTCCGCCGCTTTCATGGCCGTTAGCCATCGTAGAGAAACTGCATACTTCCAAGGACGGTACTACCCGCGTTGTTACCGTGAAAACCGCGAAGGGGAGCTACGCGCGCCCTGTTGTACGTCTCTGTCCGCTTCCAACTCAGTGAGATCTAGCCTGAAGTTGGATCTACCTCTTAGTTTAAGTATTTAGTTTGTAGTTTCCGCTGTTATTGCGTTTGTAGTTTTCGCTAAAGTTAATTTAGATTAATTTTATTGTCATATCGCTGTCTTAGCCTATTGATGGGTTATGCGGTAGTACACCCAACATAGCTAAGTTCAATTTTATTTATTTTTTTAAAGGCAACCCTTAAGGGCCGGGGGAATATGGTAGCGCGATCTATCCTTTCCATTGCCAGTTAACTATGTCACCGTCAATGGTTCGTCGCTGCTCGGCCAATCCGAGCGATCCTTTTCATGAATCCCCTCCCAAAACGCCTCGCTATTGGCTGCCCTGCTCAACGGCGACGAAGAAAGAATGGAAGATTCAAAGAAAAAGAAGAAAAAGACGCGCCGATCTCATGTCCGTCGTATACCGCAGTCCGCACCGCCATATATAATTATTACCGCTTATACCAAAACCTAACAAAACCGCTCGCGAATGAAAGTGATTTGTGTAGTGGAGTGATTCAAGCAGCTTCAATATCCTTGAAGACACCAGGAGGACTGACGTACAAGGTAAGGCGTATTCCCACACCCCGTCTATTTGTCTCCTAAACACAACACCTTTTCACTTCCTCATTTCCTAGTCGATAAGAACCAAAATCCTACAGTCCACAATATTAATAGTTTTCCCAAATCGACTAGGAACATACCGGTTTCGGTGTAACGCCAAACCAACCGGCGACTTTCGGGGCATTTCAATTAAAGTTTTAAGTACTATAGTTGAGACTGTTGCGCCTTACCTCTCTATAATTTTGACGTGACAACGTCTTATAAATTGGTTTGCCGGGTGATACTTCAAGAAACTGCGTTACGCTCCGCTCACGTTATGCGCTCACAATGAGAGCGAGTGAGAGGCACGCGTCCCGCCTAAGAGCGAGAGAGACAGACATAAAAAGTGAAAGGCACGCGTCTTTCATCCTTCTTCCTACTATACGAATGAATATTCACATTAAAATTATTTTACCACTCAAAGTCGTTGTCACGTAAAACTTTCGCCCGTATACCGACTTTACAGGCAACCAATTTTTTTTAACCAATGTTTTGACCGAGGCGTATTTCCGGATTTGATGAAGCTAAGTAAAATTATACCTTTATTCAAATCAGGCAGTAAAAATGACATAAATAATTTTAGGCCCATCTCTGTCTTGCCGGCATTTAGTAAAATATTTGAAAATAATTTATTAAAGCAGCTACTAAGACACTTTAATCTGAATAGTCTGCTTCACAAAGATCAATACGGATTTACTAAAGGTAGATCCACTACTGATGCGGGTGTTGCTCTCATAAAACACGTCTATAATGCTTGGGAGTCATCTAAAAATGCTATCGGAGTATTTTGTGACCTATCAAAACCATTTAATTGCGTCCATCACGACACACTACTGCGTAAGCTCCGCCACTACGGCGTAGAGGAAACCGCACTTAGTGTTGTCGATTCGTACCTGCGGCAGAGATTTCAGTGTGTCGATGTAAATGGGACTACATCCTCTAAATAACCTATACAGTTAGTACTATACAATTCTAGGTCCTTTCCTATTCCTTGTATATATAAATGACTTACCTTTCTATTTAAAAAACATCTGTGATGTCGTACTTTTTGCAGATGATACGTCACTTATTTTTAAAGTAGACAGGAATAGGAATGCATTTGATGATGTAAATAATGCATTTATACAAGTTACACAATGGTTTACAGCAAACAACCTAGTACTTAATTCTAAAAAAACTAAATGCGTTAAATTTGCCTTACCTAACGTTAGACAACTGGGACCTAATATTATGCTAGATAGGGAGGAACTTGAGACAGTTGACTCTACAGTGTTTCTAGGCATTACATTAGATAATAAGTGGGGTGCACATTTAGCATGTCTTGCAGGTAAGCTTAGCTCTGCAGCGTATGCTGTCAGAAAAGTTAGACAACTTACTGATGTCGACACAGCCCGTCTAGTTTATTTTAGCTATTTTCATAGTGTTATGTCCTACGGCATTTTGTTATGGGGCAAAGTTGCGGATATTCAGAATATCTTTGTTCTACAGAAACGAGCGGTACGAGCAATATACATGTTAGGTGCTAAAGATACTCTTAGGGAACGCTTTAAGTCTATAGGAATTCTAACAGTAGCCTCGCAGTTCTTATTTGCTAATATATTGTATATTAGGCAAAATATAGGTTTATTTACTACAAAAAGTGACATAAATAATATAAATCCTAGGAACAGGCATAAGTTATATGCCCCTTATCATCGTTAACATAAAGTTAACAATTCTTTTGTAGGGCTAGGTATTCGTATTTACAATAAAATACCTATTGGTCTTTTAGAATTACCATTGAATACGTTTAAAAGTAAAATAAAAGACTGCCTTATTAGGAAAGGTTATTATAATGTTAATGATTGTTTCAGTAATAAGGATAGATGGTCACTTACACTAGACAACTCATGATCTACTACTTATTTAGAATTTATATAGATACTTAGCATTTTTCAGTTTATCATTATATGATATTTCTAGTTCTTTTAAATTATTATTCGTTTATTATAATTAGGTCATTCCACTTACTACATTTACATTTGCACTGTTGTTCCACTAATTTTATTAAAATTTATTGTACTGTAAGATGAAGATAACTCGTTATCATGGTCTGTGAACAAACGTTTTTGTAATTTTGTGTATTCATATACCGTCACTTCTGTAACATACATTTCCAGCATAGTTCTGAACATGGTCACGAGTTGTATACATTATAAATCGTAAGTGGATGCTCCTGTTACACAATATTCGCATTGGAAGGCTAACTAAAACACATAATTTATTAACTGCATTAATTGCTTAAATATTATGTCTGTAACTAATTACTATTTATAAGAAATTTAGTACAATGTGTAACAGTTGCAGCTCCTTACAAAAATAAAAATATGTACCATAATATTGGCGATTTAAAAGAGTGGCCTCGAGTTTTATTGCTCGTTCTTTCTCGTGGCTCTACCTATTGCTTTGCGAACGAGGCAGTAAATGTAAATGTAGAAGCATTAAGTAATTTAATTTTAAAATTGACGTTCATAAGCGTCACCTTGTGAACAAGATGAATAAATGATTTTGACTTTGACTTTGACTTTGAATGGTTTGACTGCCATCCCGACCATATTTGGATTTGCTTTGATGGGACCTGTACCTAGGGACCCCCCTCCACCCGAACTTGATAATTTGTTGGCTGTAGACTCCGTTCTCTCTGATGCAGTTCAGAGGTTTTGGGAAGTGGAGGAGCCCCGTCAAGCTGCCCGTTTGAATCCAGAACATGAGGAGTGCGAGCTGTTCTTCCAGAACAACACTGGTCGACTCCGTACTGGTCGGCTTATTACGAAGCTACCCTTTCTGTCTGTTCGGCCTCCGCTTGGTGAGTCACGACCTTTAGCCGAAAGGAGGTTGTTGGCTATGGAGCGTCGCATGGGTCGTGATCCGGAGCTCAGACAGAAGTATATTGAGTTCATGAGGGAATACGAACAATTGGGACACATGTCTGTGTCAAATTTAGATTGGCGTTCGCATTACTTTTTCCCGCATCATGCGGTATTGAAGCCATCAACTTGCAAGCTGCGCACGGTGTTTGATGGTTCTGCGCAGACTTCCACGGGCGTATCCTTGAACCAGTGCTTGCATTCTGGTCCCAAGTTGATCAAGGACCTTTGTGACGTCATCACCAGCTTCCAACGACTCCAGGTTGTCTTTGTGGCCGATATAAAAATGATGTTCAGGCAGACGATCATCCACCCTGATGACCGTCGTTTCCAGCTGATCCTTTGGAGAGAGACTCCTCGCAAACCCATGGTCGTCTACGAGCTCAATACTAATACGTAAGGTCAAGCACCTACTTGGCAATACGTTCTCTTTGGGAGCTCGCAGACCGCGAAAGCTTACGTTTCAAACGAGCCTCCGCCATCTTGAAAAACGATATTTACGTGGATGACATTTGTTCTGGCGCCTCCACAGCGGACGAGGCGATCCTCCTGCGGGACGAATTGATAGGTATTTTGGCCTCCGCTGGTTATGAGTTGCGCAAATGGATTTCCAACTCACCAGCGCTTTTGGAAGGCTTGCCAGAGGATCATCAGCAAGATCCACATCTATTTGAGATTGTTGACAACCCCGCCAGGATGGCTGTTCTTGGCGTTCAGTACAGACCAGTCCAAGACATCTTTACGTATGTATAACGTAGACCTGAAATTGCCTTGCTCTTGGACTAATCGTCTCGTATTGTCTACTGTCGCCAGAACCTTTGATCCGAACGGTTGGATCTGTCCAGTTATATTTTGGGCAAAATGCTTCTTGCAGAAGCTTTGGACAGCAGGATTGACCTGGGACGAACCTCTACACGGTACTCTTGTTGAGGAATGGACCTCTTTTGTATCCTCACTTCCTGCCGTCAACGAGATCTCCTTGCCTCGGCCCATCCTCCCTCCCGGGAACTACAAGACCACGCTTCACGGGTTTTGTGATGCCTCGGAACGTGGTCACGCGGCTGCACTATGGTTCGTCTAGAACAAGCTAGCTAGACAAAATTATTTTATTTGATTTTTATGTCTAGATGCGGTTAATAAGCAAAGATATAAGGTTTTTGGTACTTTTTTCAAGGCAGTTTGTCATTTGAGCTGGTATCATGAAAAAAAAAACATTTATCGGGCATATGTGTATAATATATTTTTTGAACATTTTATAAAGTGATTTATCCCTCGACGTCGCTATAAAATCTAATAACAGATGCATAAAATATCTAAGAACTAAATCTATTACTCATTATCATCACTATCATCAGATGAATCATCCATTGAATAGTCATGATCGTGAGGGGCAGAACTATGAAAAGTAGAAATCATATTAACATTTTGTTCCTTACAGCTAGGTGGGACAATTAAATCTAATACTTCAGTTGGAAGCGTACCTATTTTCTTCCGAGGAACTTCTCGTAAACCGTTTATTACAGGGTCAGATGTTATCAATAACATATTAAGTAAATCTCTATTCGTAGCCTCCCGTGATCGCTTTCGTGTGTTGTGCTCACGAAATCTTCTGCAGTCCTTATTCCGAGCTTCCTGTGCTTCCTCGGAAAGCTGGCCTATAGGTAGAAGGGACGATCTAATTACTTCGCCACTGTGCAAAAGTATTTTGTGGACAGTAGCGGGCATGTAATACCATGAATAGAGATTTACATAAAGTTGTCTAGTTTCTTGAGCTAAGTTAACGAATTTTTCAATATTTATATCATATCCCGATGATAAAGTGCGAAGTAGTATGCCAAATTTTTGTATTAGTGAAACATCTAACCCTGTAATATCGGCACTAGCCTCGGGATTTCCAAAAAATCTTCGCGCGGTGTTCCCGTCATTAGTGTTACCGAACCCTGGTTTTGGTTTGTCTACAATCAAGCCCATTTCGCTTTTAAATCGTTTTTTAATGTCATCTGAACATTGTTTCACACTAGCTTTGTCTTCGGCTGTTCTTAACTGCCATTTTTTTATATTTAGTCGATAGCTAATGTGAAGCAAGCATTCAAAGCACCTTATCCAAGCGTGCAACGTTGACAAACCAAAACCAAGATTATCTTTGTCCGCAGCAAACTCTTTTGACAGATCATTCATCATTGTTGGAGTTGCCCCACAAATAAAACATTTTTGTGAGGAAGAAGTTTCGGTCAGAGCATTGCAAACTTTTCCGTCAATCATTGTTAAAAGCATAACATGTGTGACAGATACTTCGGTCTCCATCACCTTGCAGGTTGTCGGCAATAAAGCGTTTATCTCTTCTAAAACCTTATTGGTTTCCGAAATCGTAAAATCTTTCGTTTCCTTAGAAAAGATAAACTTTATTGGCCGACAATACATTGTAGAACAGGGCCGAGGATTCTGCCACACAATATTACCACTTTCATCTTTCAATTGAAGAGGAACGAAAGAAAATACAAATAAAAACTCGTCACTATCGTCACAATTAGTGAATTTTTGTTTGTACATACTATGACCGGAACTTCCATCACAACCCCATTTACTGATTAATGTGAATGACGTGCAAGGTAACAGACTATGAACAACTTCTTGTTGTGCTGAAACTAAACGTTCGGCAGTCTTATCAAGAATTGCCTGAACTTTGATTTCAGCATGCGTTTCATTGACTGTAATTTGTTCACCTGACGGGTAGCAGGCTATTTTAGCCTTTCTAACACTGTACATTGACGGAAACACCTTATGTCCAGCTTTAATACTCCACTTCCGAGTCTGCTTATAGCTATGGCTACTTGATTTACTATCAACGTAGTACGCTAAAGCTTCCTCACTTGTTAAACTCCTGGGGGCACTTTCTTCACTCGTGGTCTTGGTTATTGAAGGATCACTAGTCACATCTTTAATTTGACGTGCTACACTTCTCTGACCCGAGATTCGAGCTGACACTTCAGCGGCGTAAATTAATTCACTAGCACTTCTGGACTGTAATAGATCGTCTACACGTCGTCTCTTCGTTTTGAGACTAGAATGTTCAAAATCTTTAGTAGGTCTTCCGGGTCCCGGTTCTCCAGATGTAGTTGGCAGAGATAAATAAACGGACACATCGAAAGATATGTCAAGACCCTCCAGCCACGTCGAATACTTTTGTAGGAATCGCTCTCGATTTCTTCCACAGCTGCTCCACTTTTCAGCAAATTTCGTTGAATATCTTGAGATTAGTACTTTAATATCTCGCAGAGACTGCTCCGTAACACCATCAAAATTATATCTCAAAGATATAAACCGAAAGAGCTCCTCATTCCGCGTTTCCTTCGGGTGTTTCAGCCATTCTTCGAAAAAATCCATTCTTGAGACGGTAAAAACTGTTGAAAGAAAAAAATAAATAAAAATTAGTTGTGCAAATATATCGCAATGAATTTTTTTACGTATAACTACTAGACACTTATGAGAATCGTATATGATAGGTTCTACGGTGGGGACAAGTGGGGACATGTTATTATTTGACCGATGAATTTGAAAAAATGAGTAAAAAAGTGGGTGAAAATTCAAACATTTCATTTTATAAGACTAAAGAATGAAGTTCCCAAGTTGAAAATGAAATAAAATATAACTACTTACCCTTACGTATACAATCCATCACAAAAACACTTTCACAAATTTCTTTTAGTGACATAAACAATGCTATCAAATATGATGTAAAAATGCAAATGAATGCCCTTTAAATAGTCAACATCTTATAAACATACCTTAATGACGCTCTTAATGAGGGTAGTATTGATAATTAATAGGTGTAATCCTCAATGTATAGGGGTAATGAGTTCGTAATAGTAATTAACTTCCAGGAATTTAAGAGTTGTTTTTGTCTAGCTAGCTTGTTCTAGACGAACCATAGTGGGCTGTGGTGTACTTTCGCACAGTTAGTGCCTGAGGTCAGGTGAGGGTGTCCCTGATGATGGCGAAGAGCAAGGTTGCACCCCTTCGTACATCTTTGACCATCCCAAAATTGGAGCTCTCGGGAGCAGCCCTACTTGTACGCTTATTGAACCACGTGTCTAGTACTTTGGGTAAAAGCATTTGCATTAATGGGACCTACGCCTTGACAGACAGCTAAATTGTTCTTTGTTGGTTGAAGGATGTTCACACCTTGGAGGTATTTGTCGCTAATTGCGTTTCCCAAATACAAAAATCTGAAGTCAAGCTTGTTTGGAGATACGTGCCAGGTGAGCTCAACCCCGTTGATTGTGCCTCGCGCGGATGCTTGACGCCTAGCTTGATAGGTCTTTCGCTGTGGTGGGGTCCGGAATGGTTGAGTCGACCAGAAATTGATTGGCCTCGAACGCCAGTTTTGAATACTTCCGATTTGCTGGGTCTACGAACACTCGCTCTTGAGAAGGTGGAATGCGCCTTCGACCCCGATTTTTTGTTGAATCGTTACAGCTCCCTCGATAAGTTGTTAGGTGTTACTGCTTGGATAAAGCGTTTTGTTTTTAACTTTAGGCACCCACAACAGAAACGATTGACACCGTTTCTTTCACCACAGGAGCGACAGGAGTCCCTCACCTTTTGGGTTCGTTCTGTGCAATTGGCGCACTTTGAGAAGGAGATTTATTTATTTATTTATTTATAGGTACATCAACAATATACATACCAAAATGTGTTAAGATTATGGGACTGTAAATACAACCTTATATGTGTATCAATTATAGACGTACACAACATTGTTTGTAAAGTATATAAACACAAAATTAAAACTTACTTAAAATATAAAAATATCTACTATAATAAAATACACTTTCCGCAAAATTAACAAGACAATATAAATCAAAATAAAAATTAAATTATCAAAACAAAAGATGAGGTATTTTAAAGCAATACCTGAACTAACTTACGCTTAAAGTGCTTGAATGAGTTGTGAAAAATGTCAAGATCGCCTGAACGTCCGCATAATGAATAAAATTATATTAGAGACAAATACGCACTATTGGTGAATGTTTGCCAACGTTTGTTCTGCAAAACGGAATATGAAATGTCTTAGTAAGAGGGTGTCGCGGTATTCTACTTTGTACCGTTAATTTACCATTGCTTAGAAGTTCACTGCAGTCTATAGCGCCGTTAACAATTTTATGTAAGAATAAAAGTTCCTGGATCTTACGTCGGTGACGAATTTTGAATTTTTTCAAATTGAACGCTGTTCATTTTGAAAAATTTTAGCCTGTCATTGTAGGGAGCTCTATGCGATATACCAGACGACATGTATGCTAAGTCTCTCGTAAATGCTCTTTGGATGCCTTCTATTCTTTGCGACTGTTTGGCGTACGATGGATTCCAGACGAGATATTGCTATCTAAGGATAGCAATATCTTGTCTGGAATCCATAACGTAGATCACTCAGGGAGATCGAAATTGTCGGGAGCTGTATCTAAATGGAACCCCTTTTTGAACGAAACGCGTCTCTTGCGCGTTGGAGGGCGTCTCAAGAACGCCAACCTCCCTTACGGGGCACGTCACCCCCTTTTGTTACCCAAGGACGGTCATTTGGTACGCTTGTTGGTAACTGACCGTCACCTAAAAAAATCGCATGCTGGTTGTAATGCCCTGTTGGCCATTTTGCAACGCGAGTTTTGGATTTTATCTTCCCGAAGAATTATCCGGAGTGTAGTCTTTCGCTGGCTTCTACTATGCAGCCCTTGATGGGAGACTTACCGGCAGATCGCGTAACTGAGAGCAGGACGTTTGACGGTGTTGGCACGGACTTCGCTGGTCCCTTTTTGGTGAAAACGTCGACACTTCGAAACAGCAAGACTGTTAAAGCCTACTTGTGTGTTTTTGTTTGTCTCTCCACAAAAGCCGTACACTTAAAACTGGTCTCCTCGCTTACGACCGAGGCATTTGTAGTCACATTTGACAGATTTGTATCCTGCAGAGGGCTGCCTTCCTTGATCCGTTCTGACTGCAGCACTAACTTTAAGGGCACTTATAATTATTTGAATGACGTTGTTAATTTCCTTGAAACCAACAAGGCTGATATAGGCAATAGGCTTGCCCGACGTGGGATAAATTGGTTGTTTTCCCCACCAAATTGTCCACACTGGGGTGGTATTTTTGAGGCCGCTGTAAAATCGGCCAAAACACACTTGCGCAGGACAATCGGTGAATCTGTCCTTACATTTGAGGAACTCACAACTGTGTTTTGTAAGATTGAGGCCGTTTTGGACTCTCGGCCATTGTGCCCGATCTCCTCAGATCCGAACGATTTGGAGGCCCTTACGCCGGGCCATTTTTTGATTGGTCGCCCACTTGTCGCCTTGCCTGAGTACCCCTATATTGATACGAGACCTAATCGTCTCTCGCGTTTTGAATTGGTACGCCAGATTACTCAGAGCTTTGGGAAACGCTGGAATTTGGAATATTTGCACTACTCCAGCAACGTGTTAAGTGGACCGACAAGACCGATCCACCCAAGATTGGAGACCTCGTTTTGATCAAGGAGGCTAACCTTCCGCCACTCAGATGGCGCAGAGGGCGCATTCTTCGTTTGGTAACTGGGGCTGATGGAGTTCCCCGATTTGCTGAGGTTTTGGTAGACGGTTCGATTCTGAGGAGAGCGGTTGCAACGTTGTCACGTCTACCAACCGATTAGCGGACCGGTAGGCTGGTCGGGGGCGGGTGGATGTTTGAAATAGAAATAGCTTTTATGATAAGCTAAATCGATAATATCGGTTTAGTAACGTTTAGTTTAGTCTATTGTAAATTTTGACTATGGTCACACTATGAACTGTCATTCACTTCCGTTTTCAAAAAATTTTTTGTCTTGCGCTCACGCAGTCTTGAATTGTTGCGTTTTTGAATTGAAATAAATTGATCGCTTTTTGGAAAGCTCGTCCTAGTAGCTTCGCGAATTGTTTGTATTTTGTGATAAAAGATAAACATTTGTAACATATTGAACATTGTAAAACTTGTGTGAATCCGTGCACGTGGTTGGTGCCCGACGACTTCCTTGAAGAAAACCCTGATCATTGATCTGGACCCTGTGGTATTTATAACGATTTGCTTGTTATTTTGGCCAAAATTATGAGACTAATCTTATAGGTCCACTCAAGAACATCACTGAAAATTTGGTAAGTAACTTGCATGTTCTTTGAACTCATCACTGTGCTACGCAGTGCATGGGTGTTTAGATCTTTGCCTTATCGTGGTCAGGTAGATGTAATACAACTTCCACTGCGCACTCTGAACAATTTTCTACCTACCTACGGTAACTCTAAACAGGTTGGGATACGTACAATGAATTGGCCAGCACGCAGCCCGGATCTTAATCCCATTGAGCATATTTGGGACAATTTAAAAAGAGCTGTATATGCGAGAAATCATGTGCCCACGACAGTGGCAGCACTGAGAACAGCACTTTCAGAAGAATGGCACAATAAATTTCACATTATTTTGCGGGGCGCGTTAGCGGTTAGACGTGTACAAGCTGTGCAGCAAAAATAATATTTCATTTAAAAATACTAAAATCAAAAATTCCAGCAATAAAAATCAAAACAAACCAAATTCCGGGAATAATAGCCGTGCACCTGCAGCGCGCACGTGCAAACTTATTGCTGGCGCATGCCACAAGCGGCAGCGATTTCCGTGAGTTCAGTGACGATACAGGCGTAGCTAAAAATTATCTCAAGATAAATTCGCTTTAGTTAATGACTTAATCGCGTAAACTCAGTATACCATAGAATTGGGTCGATCTCCAGAGGCATTTTTTTTCGTGTCGATGTGGGATAAAACAATTTTAAAATCGAAAAATATTTTCAAAATATTTTTTTATGGACAGTTCGGTGTCTAATCTACATAGTTCAAGGCTAATATTATGAATAAGTTTATTTTGATTATAAAAAAAAATCTAAAACCCTAAAATCCTGATCCCTCTGGGTTGACCAAACTCCCGATTGAATGAAAAAAATATTTTTTAACTTTTTAATGAGAAGGATCACATCGAACAACTTATTTATATAACATAACAAATAGTTAATCTTCATAGTAATAAAATATTTTTATTTATACTAACAATAATTTTGCCACAATTTGAATTTAAAATCGTGACCGGGCATTTTATCTCATCGCTCTGCGCTGAGGTAAAACATCGCGCTCATCCTTAGTTACGCGTTATAGACACTCTATTCCCCTCCCGCGGCGTAGCGTCAGTAGTGGTCTAACGCCGAGGAGGATACTCCGTGTGCCACGTTCCCGCGTTCCAACATTACGAAGGTAAGTTTATGATTGCTCTGGATTTGGGCCTTGAATTTTATGATTGCTACGGCATGTTATTTTTCAGTAGTAGGCCTGTGAATGTGTTTGTTATGTGAATTAAGTGATCGTTATGATGTTTTTATGAGACGAAATCACAACTTTCTATTGTTTTTAAATTCAGCTATATTTATAATTTTGTGACTTTTTCTGATCGCTATGGCTCTGATTGCTTTGTCCAAAAAGACCAGAGCGATGATATTTTGCATTACTTGTGCGTTATAAATCTATTTTAAGTAGTAGTACCCGACTGGAACAATGACAAACGATGAACTATACATATACATAGTCTCACGCCTATAACGCCCGAAGAGGTAGGCAGAGGTGTATTTCTACACCCACTTTTCGCCAGATGTACTTTAGTCCCACGTAATAAGGGGCAGCCTATTGCCGTACCGGGCACATTTCCAGACTCCGTGCTGCTACTGAGAATTTCGTGACAGAAAAACCCAATAACACTGCCCGACCCAGGAATCGAACCCGGGACCTCCCGATCCCACGCGCACATTTATGCCGCGAGACCAACGAGGCAGTCGTATAGAGTTTGATGTCGAGTTTTCCGTCTCTACGCAAAGATGGTATTTGCATCGTGTTATCCTTTAGTCGCCTCCTACGACACCCACGGGAAGATAGGGGGTGGTGACACTTGTATTCTATGCCGTCAACCACACGGCCATGAACTATGTACTTAACATTTAATTCATACAACCTTTCCTGGGTTGCCAAACCAGATTCTTATTTTTGATATGTATGACGGATAATATGCCTTGAATTTTCTAAAATAATACATTTCTGACACTGATCTAGTTACACGTACACTGAATATGACTGAAAACGGGTAAATAAATAATATTTCATCAATAATTTATATTTTTGTTTCAATGATTTCACCATTTATGTTCGCTCTGGCACCAATTATGATTGCTCTGGTCACGAAATTTTTTGAACTTTAGTATATCTGTAACTGTTTGTGTAAATTGAAGGCCAATAGTAAAAATCTACCACTTGAATATCATTCTTTTAAATGAGATACATAATTACCATTAAATATCAATATCTGAAAAGCACCAGAGCGATCACACGAATACGTTCGTTTTGGAGATTGACCCAATTATTATTCTCAATAATATCCACGATGGTGCAGTGCAAATTGTGTCAAGTGTCTCTGGCAAGGGTGAAAAGCGATAATATCACGAATTATATTGGTGAATGTAAAGGTGTATTCCATACAAAATGCGCAACAAAAATGAAATCTTTTGCGTCCATTGGAAAATGAGAGGACTGCCAACATGTGAATACCAGTAGGCAAGCCATAGAAGTTGACATCACGAAAGCTACTCCAGAGAAGGTGCTGGTAGAGGTTAATGAGAAATTGGCCATAGTTTTCTCTATGAAGAAAACTATGGCCTATGGAGAAGTATCAGGAGTTCATAGAGGAGAAGAAAAGACAGACAAAAAAATTAAATCACTGGAAAACAAAAATACACACTTAGAGACAAGCAACAGTGCCCTAAAAGAGAGGATTGCTTATCTGGAATAGCGTGAAAAAGAGAAGAATGTGGAAATATATGGGTTAGAAGAGCAACAAAATGAAAACCTTGAGGATAAAGTAAAAAATATAGCCAGTAAATTAGGATTGGATAAGAGTTCTATATGCGAGATAAGAAGGATTGGCGAAGACAACAAGAATGCCGCTACTCTTAACACCGAGTCGCCCACTAAGGTTGCTGATAACAAACGCCAAGACAATCGAAGGACAAAGCCGCGGCCGATCATCATCACCCTAAACACGACAACAGCCCGTAACAACTGGATATCAACAAGAAAAACTCATCATCTAACCAATAATGATAATATCATTGTTGGTTAGATGATGAGTTTTTCTTGTTGATATATATAAAAAGGGCAATATTTAGCAAATCTACGTTAACGAAGACCTAACAAAGTACATGCTTAACCTCCTTTGGACAACTAAAAACGACCTAAAAGCAACCTACAAGTATATTTGACACATTATACATATAGAATAATAAGGTATTGATAAAGAGAGATGACCCAAATGACAAAAAAATACGCGCGATACGTAGATTAAGTGACATAAATATTTACATTACCAGCCAAAAATAAAATATATACTGAAACACTGTCTTATAACGCTGAGAGTACCATATTTAATAAAATTCGACGACCAAAGCTTAGACATAAATACATATATAAAACACAACAATTTTACAAACATAGTCAGCTGGCGTACAGAACTTCAGCGGTATGATAAAAGCTTGAATATTATACATTTAAATATTAGATCACTGCGAAAAGCCTTTGACCAATTACAAGTGTTATTGAGTGATTGTACGGATAAAATCGAAATTATAGCACTAACCGAAATAAATATAAGGCAACAGGAATTGCCCTTATATAATATACAGAGATATAACACATACATAAATACAAGAGAAACAAAGAAGGGAGGTGGAATATTGTTATCCGCTTGACCGCTAGCGCCAAGTCGCCGAATTCACTTGACCGCTCACGTTCTAAACAAAATGTCGCGCCGCCGCTCGCCAGATGGGCGCGCTAACATAAACATTTATTGTTGATAAATCGGTAACATGAGTAAGTTGAAATTATGTTTTTCTTCAACCTTATAAATGACTCTTTCAAGTCGTATGAATTCTTTGTTGATATTTACTTTCTAATTTATTATACTTAGCAGCGAACATTGACTATCGTTGAAAAAAACACTTTGTGTATTTTAAACAGGATTATTTTAAAAAGTAAATCAATGACATACATATTTTATGAGTTTTAACTATAGAGGGATTCTATCTACACCGAATTAAATAAAAAAAAACATGTATCATAGTATAAAAATATTTAATTACACGCATACGATAAGCACGTAATTACTTAGCAGCGAACATTGACTATCGTTGAAAAAAACACTTTATGTATTTTAAACAGGATTATTTTAAAAAGTAAATCGATGACATACATATTTTATGAGTTTTAACTGTAGAGGGATTCTATCTACACCGAATTAAATAATAAAAAACATGTATAATAGTATAAAAATATTTAATTACACGCATACGATAAGCACGTAATCACGGAGCGCGCGAAACAAAGAGTGGCATTTGACATCATTTTTTCGTTCCGGGTTAACGATTTTAAGACTCGCTTCGTATTTTTAGCATGAAGAAATGTTCAATGATTTGAATAGAACAGAGAAAAATAATTTAAAACATTACGTAATAGAAAGAAACAGTAAATTCAGACCGAGTATAGCGCTGTAACCAAAAAGGGAAAATGCACTTGTGCGCGGTCTACGGCATTTCGAAAAAGGGAGAATAGTCACTTGTGCGCGGTCAAGCGGTTATACGTCAAAAATTACTTAAACTTTACAGCAAAAATAATCACTCGTAATTACTACGAAATGATTCATGGCAAAATATCTCAAGATGGGAGAGTTATTCATATATTGATCATATACAGGCCGCCAAAACTGAATAAGCAAGGATTTGTCGAGGAAATACATACACTCTTAAAGGAAATTCCACGAAACTGTGAAGTAGTCGTGACTGGAGACACGAACATAGATTTGATTAACTCTTCTGCCAGTTGCAGCATCACCACTCAATACCTAAACAATATGAGTGAGATAGGAATGGAATGCGCCATCCACGATGTCACGCGAGAGGAGGTGTACGGTGACAGAGTGACACGGTCGTGCGTTGATCATGCATGGGTTCGAACAAAGTGTGGTGTGTTTTCATATGTGTTACAATGTAAATTATCGGATCATTATCCTATTGGTGTGTATCTAGATAGTGGTGTTAGAAGCTCTGATACCAATAAACAATCTCAGTTGACTTATAGTTATAAGTGATAAAAAGGTAATTAGGTTATTAGAAAATATTTCATGGACGGAGCTATTGAACTGTAAGTGCCCAATTGATCTATATAACAGACTATACTTGAATTTTTGCAGTGTCTATTCTAATGATAAAATACAAGTAACCGTAAGTAAAAAAAGAAAGAGTAAACCATGGATTACAGATACAGTTAAGAATATGATCTATACTAGAGATAAACTTTTTCAAACATGGAAAGGAAATCCAAGTGATATGAACTTAAGAATTCAGTACACTAAATATAGGAATAAGACAAATAAATTTATATATATGGCTAAGAATAACTATAGAAAGGAAGAAATTAAAAAGTGTAACAAAAATGTTAAGAAGATATGGGGTAAGATCAACACTTGGGTAGGAAGGGAGAAAATTAGTTTAGATAATACTATATTAAAATATTTAGGTAAAACAGACAGCATGATAAATATATGTAATAAGTAAATATAAAGCATGTATGTAGCCATAAATTTCTAGATAGGAATAGTTATGTAGTCGATAGGCAAATGTCATTAAGATTTAAGAAAGCGTGTACAGATGATATCATTAAAATTATAAATATGTTAAGCTGTGAAAAGTCTGAAGGTGTGGATAACATTAGAGTCAAGGATATAAAATATCTGAAATGTAAATTGAGTCCAGTGATATCTTTATTCATTAATGTATGTGTCGAACGAGGACAATATACCGAAATACTGAAAAGTGCATTGATAAGACCTATTTTTAAACAAGGAGCTCACACAGACTATTCTAATTACAGACCAATAGCAATTCTGTCAGTAATAAATAAAATTGTGGAAAAGTTTATTTTACATCAAATAAGTTCGTTTCTAGAAAGTAATAATATATTAACAAATGCTCAACACGGGTTCCGACGCGGTTGGAGCACGGGTACAGCGTTGGCGCAGTTTACTGATTATATAAACGAGTGTTTAGACCAACGGAAGCAGGTGGTGGTGGTCTATTTTGACTTCAAAAAAGCTTTTGACACTCTTGAACACCACTAGCTACTTCAAGCCCTGGAAGAGTGTGGAATTGGGGGTCCGCTGAACAAGTGGTTCCGCGCTTACCTGACAGATAGAACTTTGCGAACTATGGTCAATGGGTTAATCGGTGAGGCCAAAAAGTTACTTGTCGAACGTCGAATATATCATGCATGTCAACAGCATGTGCAATGTGGTACAAAATTTAATGTCTATATTGTTACGGACGGGGTAACGGGATTGGAAGGAAAAACCGAGTAGCACGGATGACACTTTATTCGACTTCACACACGACGCGCCGTTTAATTTCGACGCGGACAGCACCAACACTAGCGTCTGTTGCACTACACTTTTCACTGCACTTTGCTGCACTATACTTTCACTTCACTTTATTTTACTACTTCTTCTTTCTTCCTTTTACTTCTTCCTTTTCTTCTTCACTTTACCACTTTTCAACTTAAACTGGCACTTAGCGCGTCTACACCGCCTTATATACCCCTAGGAATATTCTAGATCTACTAATTTCGATTGTCTTTTCGTTATTCAATTGTTTTTCCATCTCCTGTCTCTTTTTAACTTTTCCATTCCTTCCTGAAGTTTCTAGAATTTTATAATTTTTACTCGAAATATTTAAATATTTTTTTAAATATTTGCCAAATATTCATAAACATTTTCCAAATTTCATAAAAACCATAATCCACATAACTGTTATGACTGGGATTTGAACCCACGCCATCAGAACGTGAACGGGATGTGTTATCCGCACGGCCATCGCCTTGTTGTCAATGACTGGTGAATTTGGCGAACACTTGACAGAGTGTATACGTCATCAAACTAAAAACTCATTTCCAAACAATAAAATAGTCTTCAAACTTCTTTGCTAATTATTGTGTTTGACGACCAGCTAGTTTGTCGTGTAGACATCAGTAGTCCTTGGCAACCGTAGCTGTTATGACAGCTTGACATGACACCGGCCGTCACACTACCCCCTCTCTAAGACATGCTCGTCCCGAGCATTGTTGGATCCATGATATACCGCTATCCTATCCACATGAACAATATTCAGTGGACTTCTAGGTGTCTTCTGAATTCTGTAGGTTATTTCATTAATCTTCGTTATAACGGTATATGGTCCTTCCCAGCTTGGCTGTAATTTCGGAGATTTTCCTTTAGATCGGACCGGATTATGAAGCCACACCAAAGTTCTCTCTTCGAATTCTCTTGTATTTTCGCGTCTGTCATATCGAGTCTTTATTCTTACTCCCGCTTGTAAATTCTCTTCTCTAACGTGTTCATGAATTTCTTCGAGCTTTCTTTTTAATTCACATGCATAATCGGCAACACAGCTAGGCGTTCCCGGAGGACATCCAGCAAGAAGATCTACTGGAAGTCGTAGCTCCCTTCCTAAATTTGTTCGTGCCGGGGTTGTTGCCGTACTTTCATGTACTGCGGCTCTGTAAACCAGAAGAAATAGTGGGATATATTCGTCCCAGTTTCTCTGATGGCTATCGATCACTTTAGCAAGATGGCGCTCCAATGTCTGGTTAAATCTCTCCACCATTCCATCCGATTGAGGGTGATACGGAGTTGTCCTAGTTTTGTGGATTCCCATCATCTTGCAGATTTCTTGAAGGAGTTGCGATTCAAAGTTTCTCCCTTGGTCGCTGTGGATTTCTAACGGTAAACCAAATCGGCAAAATACTTCATTTACTAATTTTGTCACAACTGTAATTGCTTCCTGATTGGGGACTGCAAAAGCTTCTGGCCATCTCGTGAAATAATCCATCACCACCAGAATGTAGCGATTACCACTTTCTGTCAAAGGAAATGGTCCAGCTACATCCACAGCAATCCGTTCCCAAGGAGCTCCTACACTGTAAAGTTTTAGTGCTCCACGGCTCCGAGTTTGCGGTCCTTTAACTGAAGAACATTTAACGCATCTCCTGCACCATTCTTCAACGTCTTCCCTACAGTGCAGCCAATAAAAACGTTGACGAATCTTCAGCAAGGTTCTTCGTACTCCAAGATGTCCGCCAGATGGCCCATCATGACAAACTCGCAAAACTTCAGGAATCATTGATTTCGGTACTATTGTTTGAAGATAACTGTCTCTTCCAAAAGCACTTTCCCATTTTCGACAAAGTAGTCCATCTTGTATTATTAGGCTGTTCCATTGCGCCCAATAACTTTTCGTCACGGTACTAGTATCAGCCACCTCACTCCATCCTGGCCGAAGAGAGTTATTCGTTATCCGCTCCAGTATCGGTTTCAAATCTTTATCTTCTTCCTGGGATTTAATAATGAACTCCCTGTTCCATCGCCCGTCGATGGTATCCGTTCTGATTACCTTGACGGCAGCGTCCTCTTTTCCTTGTTGTCGCACGCAATACTTGCAGCTCTTATCACAAGGACGTCTTGATAAGGCATCAGCATTACCGTGAGATTTTCCGCTACGATGCTCAACTTCGAAATCGTACTCTTGAAGTTGTTCAATCCATCGAGCTACCTGATACTCACAATTTTTAAACTGTAAAAGCCACTTAAGCGCTGCGTGGTCCGTCCGGATCCGGAATTTTCTTCCGATCAGGTACTTTTTAAAATGCTGGAGAGTTTTCACTACTGATAGAAGCTCCTTTCGTGTGGTACAGTAGTTCCTTTCAGGTTTAGACAGCGATTTGCTAAAGTAGGCAATAACAGCCTCCTGGTCTCCTTGTCTCTGGGAAAGAGTTCCACCAATACCCACATTGCTTGCGTCCGTGTCAACAATAAATTCCCCATTGACGTCGGGATATGCAAGAATTGGCGCTTCACATAAACGCGTCTTCAACTCCTCAAAAGCAGTTTGACATTTTTCATCCCAATTAAATGGTCGTTTTTGCTCCGTCAGCTCATGTAAGGGTTTTGCGATGCTCGAGAAATTCTTCACAAAACGTCTGTAATAAGAGCAAAGCCCCATAAATGAGCGCACCTGCGTCTTGTCCTTAGGCATGGGCCAATCTTTAACCGCCGAAATCTTGGCAGCGTCCTTCTCGATGCCCTTTTCAGAGACGACATGACCCAAGTAGTTAACTTGTCGCTTAAAAAATGAACATTTTTTAGGACTGAGCTTCAGATTTGCATTTCTCAATCTATTGAGTACACTTTCTAGCTTCGTGAGATGATCATCAAAGTCTCGTCCCATTACAATTATGTCATCGAGATACACCAGACAAGCTTCCCCTAAAAGCCCGGTAAGGATGTGATCCATTAACCTTTCGAAAGTAGCTGGTGCGTTGCACAATCCGAAAGGCATAACATTGAAATGCCAAAGCCCTCTGCCCATTGAAAAAGCTGTCTTCTCCTTGTCTTTTGGGTCCATTTTCACTTGCCAGTAACCACTTTTTAGGTCTATTGTTGTAAACCACTTCATTCCGCATAATGTGTCTAACGTGTCGTCTATTCTAGACAAAGGATAACTGTCTTTCTTGGTTACATCATTCAATCTTCGGTAGTCAATACAGAATCTAGTCGATCCATCCTTTTTCTTTACCAATACCACCGGCGAACACCACGGGCTAGTCGATGGCTCAATAACCCCGTTTTTCCTCATATCTTCAATCATATCCTCTACCTCCTTCTCCCTGGCAAAAGGTACACGTCGTGGGCGTTGACGGATCGGTTGTTCATTCCCCGTATTGATGGTGTGTTTTAACTACTCCTGTCTTTCCGATGTCACCGTCGTTCTTTGAGAAAATGTCGACGTACTGTGTCAGCAATTTTTTTGCTTTTTCTGTTTCGATTTCTGTTAGATCGTGTTTGCAACCCTTTAAAACACTATCCACGTTAACGTTAGTCTCAACCAGACTCTTGGTTTCCTGGCCGTTTCGTAACCAAGCGACTTCTACGGACTCTCCTATCTCAGAACCCCTTCTCAAAACTTTTTCTTCATCACTTAAATTTAGGACAGGTATAACAGCCATTTGTGAAGAAGCAACTACTACACATGCTGGCAACCATGGATCGTTAACTCCATTGTCTTCTATCATTATGCAACGTCGCTGACTCGAAGTGGCAGGTAATGTGACAGGAACAAATGTCTGTGACCTAGATGCGAGCTTACTCTCCTTGCGGCACAAAACCTTCCCCGTGCCTCCACCTCTCATTGGAATCTCCACGTCTCCACACTTGAGGTTACCACACTTAATATCCGATCTACATTGGTGATCTCTGAAGAAGTCTAGCCCAACAATGCAGTCGTCGACGATGTCTGCAATCAGTGCTTTTTGCCAATATAATTTGTCACCTACTTTGAAAGCCACCATTTGCTCTCTTTTGACTGGGATGTGCTGGCCGGTAGCCGTTGTCAGTCGAGGTCGAATTGACTGTTTTAGAATCTTCCCATTCTTCCTTAGCAGGTGAGTCCCTATAACAGTTCGTGACGCACCGGTGTCCAAGGTCAGCAAACAGGTTACGCCATTTACCACTCCATCAATGGCTAAGCTGTTCCCATCCGTGCTTTGTCGGATACAAACTTTAGGGGCTATTCGTCTACCGGCCAGCACTTGCCTCGCAGCTCTGGCTGGAATTAGTTTTCCTGGTCATGTTCTGACGTTTGAACAGTAGCGTCAGTCTTACGTTTACGTTTCGGACAGCTACTACTGACATGTCCTCGTTCTCTGCAGCTATAACATTTTGGGACAAATCTTCGGTCTGTTCGCTGCATTTCTGCGGCCACAACTCGGACTCGTCCACCCTTGATATCTCGAAGGACAGCCTCCACTTCGAGAGCATGCGCTAAAGCGTCCTTAACGTTGTCATGGTGCTTCAGACGAACGGCAGACCTGACCTCATCATCATAAATGCCATCAATGAACGCCTGGAGACGCATGCTTTGGACTTGTGCCGGGGGTGCAGACTGGTAAGCCTTTCCTACCATCTTCTCTACTTCTAGAGACCACTGCTGCAATGACTCGTTAGGGCGCTGACAGCGGTTACGCAACTGAGCACGGAATACAAATTCCAAATGCGCCCCTCCATACCTGGACTCTAGAGCCTCGATGAGCTGTTCATATGTGGCGTCTTTCCCCACAGACTGTAGCACTGATATAGCACCATCGCGTAAAGCCAGAGCGAGTGCAGTCTTGGCCTGCTCTCTGTTCCAACGGTTACTAGAAGAAGCGGCTTCAAACTGCATCCTGTACGCCTCCCAGGATCAGGTACCATCGAAAGAAGGCACTTTAAAATTACCAGCATCTGATGAGGTGACTGCGACTGAAGGGACGTTAGCTTTAATCCTCCTGAACTCCTCCTCTAAGCGGCTGTGCATCTCATCCGATACTGATGCCATGCGGGACTGCACCTTTTCCGACACTGCCGCCTTGCAGGACTGTATCTCTTCCTCTATAGTAGCCATGCGAGATTGCACTTCACCGATACACATCTCCATCTCGCTAAGCTGAGATTGTAGCTGCTGCGAGTTTTGCTCGAGTCGACATTGTACCTGCTGCGAATTTTGCTCGAGTCGAGATTCAAGCTGCGATTGTAGCTGCTGCGAGTTTTGCTCGAGTCGAGATTCAAGCTGCTGCGAGTTTTGCTGGAGTTCGGATTTAAGCTGCTGCGAGTTTTGCTCGAGTCGAGATTCAAGCTGCTGCGAGTTTTGCTGGAGTTCGGATTTAAGCTGCTGCGAGTTTTCCTTAAGTGATTGTTGGAATAGTGCTTTTGTTTGTATGTTTTCTAATCTTTATTCGAAACTAGAGGACGCCAGCAGCTACGCCCGCAATTTTTTTAAATTTACCCGTTTTGGGCGATCCCGTGGGAATTTCGGGAAATCCCTTCTTAGTGCACCCCTACGGTCCCCAAGGAACATAAATGCCAAATTTCAGCTTCCTGCGCCCAATAGTTTCGGCTGTAGCGTGTCTGTCAGTCAGTCAGTAACGCAAGGTTTTTATATATTAAGATATTTAAATTTGTTTTTCCATCTCCTGTCTCTTTTTAACTTTTCCATTCCTTCCTGAAGTTTCTAGAATTTTATAATTTTTACTGGAAATATTTAAATATTTTTTTAAATATTTGCCAAATATTCATAAACATTTTCCAAATTTCTTAAAAACCATAATCCACATAACTGTTATGACTGGGATTTGAACCCACGCCATCAGAACGTGAACGGGACGTGTGTTATCCGCACGGCCATCGCCTTGTTGTCAATGACTGGTGAATTTGGCGAACACTTGACAGAGTGTATACGTCATCAAACTAAAAACTCATTTCCAAACAATAAAATAGTCTTCAAACCTCTTTGCTAATTATTGTGTTTGACGACCGGCTAGTTTGTCGTGTAGACGTCAGTAGTCCTTGGCAACCGTAGCTGTTATGACAGCTTGACATCACACCGGCCGTCACAATATGTATGCCGACGATACATGTCTGGTGTACGCTGATAGAGACCTTAATGTGATAGATAGTAAGCTACAAACAGATTTTACAAACATTATAAAGTGGGCACATGATAATGGTATAATCATTAATATCAAAAAAACTAAATGTATGCAAATACGCTCCCCCTACCAAAGAAATATTGCGCAGTCGCCTCGAATTGTGGGGCACACGTATGAGTGCTTACACTGCGAGTGCGACGGCCAACTATCGGTGTGTGAATGTGCACCTATTGAGGTGGTGGAGCATTACAAGTACTTGGGATTAATAATTGACATACATTTCTCATGGAAAACTCATATAATCCAACTGTGTGACAAATTACTTTCAGTTCTTGTAAAATTCCACCACCTTTGTGCCGTATTGAACAGGGCTACCCTATTTGTTATATACTATGCACTTGTAGATTATCTGCTTTGTTACGGACTGGCATGTTATGGAATCACATTTGAGACGTACTTGGATAAAATAAAAGCGATACAAATTAGGTTTATGAAGCTATTAGTAGATAACAGTACAAAAACACGATATAGAAGTAGTGATTACGAACAATTGTTTTGTGAATGTAAAATGTTACCAGTACGTGAGAAAGTAGTGCTACTAATAGCACTAGAACATTACGAATGCGACCAATACAAGCTCAATACCGCTAACGTTAGGCCCCGAAATGCAAAAAACTGGAAGCCGTATGTGGGTACCACATACGGCTTCCAGTTTTTTCACTTATTTCACTTATAGCAACTATTACGGGAAAAGATGTATGAGTTATCTAGTACCAACTATATTTAATAATTTCCCATTAGATCATGAAATTAATACCGTAACAAAACGATCTTTTAAAAACAAAACCACAAAGTTCATTTTGAATGCGATCCGTGAAAATTTAAGACAGCATGAACAAATGCTGGTGTGAATGTTATAAGTATGACTCAAATAAACTGCAATAATTGTTACGTAACATAAGGTACGTATTTATCTATGTACTTGAATTTTGATTTTAGTGTTACAGTATTTGTTTTTTACTCTCATGTGTACCTACTTTATTTATTTTTTAATTTTGTACAGTGACAAAAATAATTGTGCTTTAGTTAATAGGTAGATTATCTAAGAATTGTACCTATTTTTATTTATTTGAATATGCTATGTGTATGAAATTGTGCATAATATGTAAACTAATAAATGCATCTGCTAACAAACTGCTTTGCAGTTTGATAGAAGTAATTTATTTTTGTAAAATGTCTTACTTTAATGTGAATAAATACTTTTTTACTTTTACTTAAATATTCCGCAAGATCTTTTAATAACCCTAATAAAATCTATGCGGAACCGATTAGAATCCGTAATAAGGGCACGTGGAGGTAATACACCTTATTAAAACATAAATAAACCCTTGCATAAAGTTTGTGTCTATTGTTTAAACCAATTTTCCTTAAATTTCTGTTTTTTCTTCAAAAAAGTCTTAAGGTACTTTCCAGTACACAAACTTAAACTTAGGATATGACGCTACGCTGTTTTAAAGTTCACGAACCAATCTAGAGGATTCAATTTAAATCTGTATAGAAAGTTTGTGTACTTGGTTAAAATATTTATTTCAAAGTCGTCTATTACTTTGATGCAGTTTATGAGTCCGTCAGTGTAATTGGATGTCCGCAAGTTTTAAATTCAAGGGTCAAAGGTCACAAAAATCGATTTATTTTACATTTTTTGGTTTGGTGGTTGGATGGTTTTACGCTATTTGTATTTATTATCAATATTGTAGAAAATTAAATTCTCTACAACTTTTCTATTTGATGACATGTTCTGGTGTTCCTCAGGGTGGCATTCTTTCTCCTTTACTTGTCTCTATCCTTATTAATTTCTTGAGACAAGTTTGTCCATTACACTGGCCGCAAGCTAAAGAGCACTGTTACCCCGCTTTCCTGCATCCACATCTTGAGTCACGGCCACTTTCGCTGTTACATAAATATTGTATTAAGTCATTCATCTGGAGCATGTCGTAAAATAGTCATGATAGGTTCCAGGAATCCGTTACGCGTAGTCCAACCCCATCCTTGAGGTTCTAAATCATGCCCTAACCAAGTTTGAATCTGATAATAAACGAGATTGAAATGTTGGTAAGCTGGTCCACTCGTTGGTGGAATATTTGATAACTGCACAGGTTTATTCGATTTTGTTAACTTGAAGTATAGTGCATAACGGAGATGATCGATACTATCCACATTCTTCAATTAACGAAAGAGATTATGAGTCCTATTTTCCATAAATTTCTGTTTTTTCTTCAAAAAAGTCTTAAGGTCCTTTCCAGTACACAAACTTAAACTTAAGGATATGACGCTACGCTGTTTTAACGTTCACGAACCAATCTAGAGGATTCAATTTAAATCTAAATAGAAAATTTGTATACTAGGTTAAAATATTTATTTGAAAGTCGTCTATTACTTTGATGCAGTTTATGAGTCCGTCAGTGTAATTGGATGTCTGCAAGTTTTAAATTCAGGGGTCAAAGGTCACAAAAATCGATTTATTTTACATTTTTTGGTTTGGTGGTTGGATGGTTTTACGCTATTTGTATTTATTATCAATATTGTAGAAAATTAAATTCTCTACAACTTTTCTATTTGATGACATGTTCTGGTGTTCCTCAGGGTGGCATTCTTTCTTCTTTACTTTTCTCTATCCTTATTAATTTCTTAACTCCTAATCTTCGATGTTCGTGTCAACTCTATGCTGATGATTTGCAGTTATACTCCCAAGCGAGGGTGGATGATGTGACAGTGGCCATTGGAGATATAAATAGGGATCTTGAGACCATGATGAACTGGTGTCAGAAATTTGGTTTAGACGTAAATCCAGCAAAGTGTCAGGACATTATTGTAGGCAGTGGCCGCTTAGTACCCAGACTAGACGTCAAAACTCTACCTCCTATTATGTTTAATGGCTTGGTCATTCCATTCAGTTCAGCCGTAAAAGACCTAGGCCTGTCCATTCATTCCACTCTCGATTGGCAGGCGCAGGTGACTAGAGTTAGTCAGAAAGTCACCGGTACTCTTAGCACTATACCGCCTTAAGAATTTTCTTCCTTCCAAGACCAAAACAATGCTTGTGCACGCTTTAATATTTCCCTTAATCGACTATGGAGATGTGTGCTATTATGACTTGAATGCAGAACACCTCAATAAGTACGACTGACTTCTAAATAACTGCATTCGATTCATTTACAATCTTCGTAAGTACGACCACGTCTCTATATATCGTTTTGAACTTAAATGGCTTCCAATTCGTCAGCGCCGGTGTTTGCCTGCTCTTACCACTATCTTCTCCATTCTTAGGTCTCCTTCCCCTCCAACTTATCTAACACCGTACTTTCAATATCTATCTTCTATACATGAAAGAAATCTCCGTTCTTCACATAATCTTCTTCTTTCTTGCCCCAGTCACACTACTGGATTCGTTAACTCTTCCTTCTTTGTGCAGTCTATTCTCTTATGGAATACACTCCCTCCTGAAATCAGATTATCCACCAACCGTTTTGCATTAGAAATGAAAGTACGAGAGCTTTTTTCAAGAGATTAAAGGAATCAGCACATCACTGACATCCATTGCTATAAGTATTTATGTATATGTAGAATGTATGTATATTTAGGTATATATGTATGTATAATTATTTATGTATAAGTATGTATTTATAGAACTTTTTAATGTGTATATATTATATCCCTATAATGTATATAATAATTATTATGTTACACTATATACTTAACTATCAGTTCAGTATTAATGCACTTACCACTTTATCTCTGCTCCACCTTAAGGTTGACAGGTAGAGAATGCCTTATGGCATTATGTCCACCTTTGTACACATTGTTTGTGCATAAATAAATAAAAAAATAAACTGTTTTCGAGATAGAGGGCGTAGTGCGCGCAGTCAGAGAATTATCTAAGGTCAACTGGTAGTCTCGATTAAAACTCGGAATATTAACGTTATAATTTATTGCTAAACATATAATTATCATTTTTTATTAACTTTTAGATTAAATTCATTTTTTTTGGTTAAATATCTTTTTGTAATTAAGGGTCAATGTATTTAATAACACTTACCTAGCCATGTAATTAACGAATTGTTGAGGAAAATACCAAAATTGTATTTTAATTCTAATCTAATTTATACTAATGACTTTCTATATAAATAATGAAGAAAAGAAATAAATTTTTAATTGATGTTTTCATCAAACGTCATTTTATAGATTTATTATAGTCAAAATTAATAAAAATTTTGAGATCAAGTTCTAATTTCAATTCTCTTCTTCTTCTTCATCATCGTCGTCCTCCTGCTCGTCGTCCTTCGTCTGCAGAATTTCCTCTTCATTACCGTCTTCAACGGCATTTGTCCCCAACTCATTCATGATTTCTGGGTCAAAGGTTGTATCATCATTAATATCATAGAGCATTGAGACAAGTTTGTCCATTACACTGGCCGCAAGCTAAAGAGCCCTGTAACCCCGCTTTCCTGCATCCACATCTTGAGCCACGGCCACTTTTGCTGTTACATAAATATTGTATTAAGTCATTCATCTGGAGCAGGTGGTAAAATAGTCATGATAGGTTCCAGGAATCCGTTACGCGTAGTCCAACCCCATCCTTGAGGTTCTAAATCATGCCCTAACCAAGTTTGAATCTGATAATAAACGAGATTGAAATGTTGGTGAGTTGGTCCACTCGTTGGTGGAATATTTGATAACTGCACAGGTTTATTCGATTTTGTTAACTTGAAGTATAGTGTATAACGGAGATGATCGATACGAAAGAGATTATGAGTCTTATTGAATTGATAAATTTAAGAATTATTATAAAGAAAGATTGAATTTAAACTAAAAGTTAATAAAAATGATAATTATATGTTTAGCAATAAATTATAACCTTATTACGATTTTTTGATCGAGACTAACAGTTGACCTCAGATAATTCTCTGATCGTGCGCTTGTGATGTATGTTTAAAAGATATTTGCTACATACTCTATGTTAATCTCTCATTATGTTAAGTACTCTATATTCCCTATTTGTAACCATATATATCATCTATTACTTGAAATAAATAGACAGTATTATTCGAGCATTCGGTCGTATCATTTACCTCCACCTCCACACCGTACATGGTGACCCTGCCGACGGAGTCTGCCTGCGCGACGCGAATTTGACACTATCCCGTATATGGACACAGTTCTCGATAGTTCGAAGAATTTATAACTATGGAGAGAGTGCAATTGTCTTGTTACTGCGCGGTACACGTGTACTACATTATACATTACATCCCTGAAAATTTGGAAAATGGGAAAACAGCAATCTAAGGAAGAGACAGTTATCTTCCAAAACGCTGCCGCTGGGGACAATAGCTCTACCAACGAAGACATTCGGTTCCATATGTCCACCACCAATATATTACTTTCCGTCGTTCTGATGGTGCTGTTGCTTGGCCTTCTATACTTCATATACAAACTTTATCGAAAATGCCACGTCAAATGGATAAGTAAGGAAATAAATCGGACGGCTATTCGGAGATCGCTGTTTCGACACCAGCTACAGTCGGGGCCTGGAGATGAGCCGAAAATCTACCCCGATGTATAAGCCAGTATGCGGTAAATAAAAATTACAAAAAAAGTGCGACACATAAAATACAAAAGTGCTTATAGTGCGATAAATAAAATTATAAAAAAATGCGTATAGTGCGGTAAATAAATTTCGGTAAGCGTTAAAGAAATATAAAAATTTTACACGTATGTGCGTATTCACGTAATATATAATCAAGTGTTTAAACATACATATTCATAATTAATCAATCGTAATACGTCAATCATAATCGTAATTAGAACATGCTTCGCTTCGCGTGACCATGAACCTTAAAGAATGCAGTGACATACCATATTCGGCAAGTTTACCTAACATGCAAGATGAACTTTGAACACTTATAGTTAATTGCGTTGTTTAAGATTAATAAATGTGTATGCTAATGTTTTGCAATGAATTACAGGCAAACAATTGTTTCAATTACTGATTTCTACATTATGGTGGCAAGGTATGGATGATATTGTGGCACTTCAATCAAGCTAGGGCCGCAAAGAAGGACCGAAAAAGTAAGTTTAATACAAAATAAATTAAAGGAAGTTAGTGTAATTTATGAAAGGTATGAGTCTTGGCTAATTGATTTTAAAGATAAATTAAGTAAGAAATATTATAAGGAGCAACATATTTTACTTATAGAAAATTATTGTCATTTATTTTTAGCTTTACGTGACAAAATTTTCTTATTGTGTCAAAGTGATAAAACCGAGTCGACTACCAACATGTCTTCGTTTGATTTAAAGACCGCTTTTAATCTTTTACCTGTAATGACCAATGAAGAGACGAATACGAAACAATTAATTGATAATATAGAATATTACAATTCCTTTTTAAAGGATAGTGCTTGCAAACAAAATTTAATGAACTTTGTTTTAAAAAGTAGATTGTCACAGGAAGCACAGTTAAAGTTAAAATTTAAATATGGCTCTGTAACTGACTTAGTTTGCGATATGACAAATCTATTATTGTCAAAGAAAGCTGCAACGGCAATACAAAATAAGTTACAAAAAATAAGGCAAAATGATACGTCTATTGACAATTTTATTATGGACAAGAGATTACCAAATTATTTGTCGATCTCACGATTTCTCAAGCCGATGGTAATGAGCAATGTTATATAAGACATTTTAAAACCGTATAATGAAAAGATGGCAATAAAAAAGTTTGCAGACGGCTTAAGGAATCATAGATTAAGCACGATTATTTCAGCTAGAAATTATAGCTCATTGAAAGACGCTATTCAAGCTGCTAAAGACGAGGAAACCACATCATCTTCAACGTCCGGTGAGATTTATGGTATGTACAAAAGACCATATAATAATTTTTACTATAATAGGTCTCGTATGTTTAACTTTAGAGTACAGCGTGGAGGTCGTGAAGCTTTCAACCCGAATAGAGGCAGAGAACATGGTCAAGGTTATGGGCGTCCTGCACATTATTCGAGGAAGGTCGTCTCGGAGCAGAGCAAACAACCACAGACAACAAAGAGGTAATTTCTCTTATGATTATAGAAATCACGGGATACGTTCTAATAATATTCATATGCTAACTGAGGCGTCTTCGCAAAATACTGACCATTCTACGGATTCTAAAATTCCTAAGCAGTTTTTTCGTGAACAATAGAGATAATATTATTTTAGCTAGTGACAGTAATTGTTACATATCCTTATATTTATGACCACGTTTTGGAAAAGAAAATTATTTTCTAGTAGATTCAGGTGCGTCATTATTGGCATATAATTACAGACATGCGCTTGAATATAAAATGCCAGTCCATAAAGAGAACATAAGCATAAATGGTTTAGGAGGTACAGTTCAAGCAATAGGATACATATATTTACCTTCGACTGTTGGTAATGAGATCATCAGTCACAAGTTTTACGTTTTTAATAACTTACCTATTAAAGGAAGTGGAATTTCAGGTCGTGATTTATAAAAAAAATCTGAGCTCATTTAGATTTTTACAAAAATTTATTAACGTTGAGTTTAATCAAATACCTATTACTTTTCCTATAGTAAATAATACCTGTAATGTTGTATTCAAAATTCCTGTTAAATCGAAATCAATACATTTTATAAAAACAGATTTAATAGAAGATTGTGTAGTTTCGGCTAAAAAAATAAAAGAAGGTGTGTATTAGCCAGTTCGATAGTTACTCCTAAAAATGAGTTGATACCCATCCGATTACTAAATGTTACTGAAAATGATGTAACGATTACGAATTTAGAGGCAACAATTGATAAACTTAGTAAATACGATATTTGTTCATTTGAAAAATCACATAATAATTCAGATAGAGTCAAAACATTATTACCTTTAATTAAATTAGAACATTTGAATAAAGAAGAATAGAACACTTTTGAAAGTATCTGTACAAAATACGCAGATATATTTTATTTACCAGGAGATAGATTAACTACTACAGACATATATAAGCATACTATTTCAGTAAAACCAAATACAGTTCCAATTTTTCCAAACAATACAGATTACCGATATCTCAGAAAATGAAATTAAACGCCAGATAGATAAATTGTTAGATGAAGGAATAATTGAGCCTAGCAAAAGCGACTGGTCAAGTCCAATATTATTAGTACCTAAAAATCTGATTCAGGCAATGGAAAATGGAAGTTAGTAATAGACTATAGAAAATTTAATAATTGTATTGAAAATTATAAATTCCCTTTACCAGATATAACTGAGATTTTAGAGTCATTAAGTGGAAGCATTTATTTCACGCATCTAGATTTGCACCAAGGTTATTATAATGTTAAATTAGATGAAAATAGTAGAAAATTTACATCATTTTATTCATGACAATACCAGATGACGCATATGCCAATGGGATTGAAAACTAGCCCAAGTTCGTTTTCTAGAATGATTACAATGGCAATGAAAGGTTTAAATAACGAAAAATGTTTAATATATTTAGAAGATTTAACAGTTTTTTGGAGGAAACCTTCAAATTCATAATAAAAATTTGCAAGATATATTTGAAAGGCTGAAGACAGTTAATTTAAAATTAAATATTGCTAGATGTGATTTCTTGAAAAAAGACATTTTGTATTTCGGTCATGTTATATCATGTGATGGCATAAAACCGGATCCACAAAAAAATAGAAGTTGTAAAAAATTATCCATGTCCTAAAAGTTCTGACGAAGTAAAAAGATTTGTAGCTTTCACAAACTATTACCGAAATTCATACCCAATTTTGCAGAAATTACATAATTATCCTTTAAATAAATTAACAAGAAAAGGCGTACCTTTTGAATGGAATCGAGAATGTCAGGAGTCATTTGAATAATTAAAACAGAAATTAATAAGCTCACCTATTTTAGATTATCTCGATATTTTTTATTTTATTTATTAAACTTCATACATACACTATAATGAATATGTATAGGCGGACTTAATGCCTAAGGCATTCTCTACCAGTCTACCTTTTGGGTGGTGCAGAGATTGAACAAAGTAGGTGTAAATTGAAGTTAGTATAAGAAGAGAAGGACAATTCTTTATATTGAATAAAACTAATCAAGGTATTATATAGGTATACATAAAGATAATATGCTAGAAATATATAGACATATAAATATTATTCATAAATAAGAATACACTATATACATACACACACACAAATATATATATATATATATATATATATATATATATATTATACATAATATAAATATAATTATATATATAGAAAAATATATAATAATAACTACAATTAAATAGAGATGTCAACTCTGTGATGATCCTGCCAACTCGTTCTGCAGTAGTTGCCGCACTTTCAATTTGAATGCATGTCGGCTAGTAGCCATCCTGATTTCCAGAGGGAGGGCATTCCACAGAAGAATAGATTGCACAGGAAAAGAAGAATGAAGGAAATCAGAGTTATGTGTCGGACAGAGAAGAAGTAGATTGTTAGAAGAACGTAACGTTCTGTCGTGGTTGGAATATAGATACTTAAAATAAGGGATTAAATAGGTAGGTGGATTAGGACACATGAGGATAGAGTAAAGTGTTGTGAGGGCACGCATACTACGGCGTTGACGGATAGGTAACCATTTCAAACGAGAGCGATAAGTAGACACATGGTCATACTTGCGAAGATTAAAGACGAATCGAATGCAGTTATTGAGAAGACGGTCAAGTTTATTGAGAAGGTCTGCATTCAGGTCGAAATAACACACATCACCATAGTCGATTATGGGGAAAATTAGGGTATGCACAAGCATTGTCTTGGTCCTGGTCGGTAGAAAATTTTTCAGGCGATAAAGAGCACGCAGGGTACCGGTGACTTTTTGACTGACGTGAGTCACCTGAGCACGCCAATTTAGAGTAGAGTCTACATGTAGGCCCAGGTCCCTAACTACTGGACAATATTCGATAACTGATCCATTGAAAATGATCGATGGTAGTGCGGTCATATCAAGTCTACTCAAAATTCTTTGACTGCCCACAACTATTGCTTGACACTTACTGGGATTTACTGACAGACCGAAAGATTTAGACCAACTATGCAGATATTCAAGATCACTGTTCACACGAGCTACAGCAGAAGATACGTTCTCAATACTTGCTTGAGCGTAAAGCTGCAAGTCATCGGCATACAGATGATAGGCGCATTGAAGATTTTGGGTTAGGAGATTGATAAAAATTGAAAATAGAAGTGGGGAAAGAATACCGCCTTGTGGAACGCCAGAGCCGATCTCACGCCAGTTTGACGAGGATTCCTCGACGCGAACCGACTGCTGACGTCCACGAAGATATGACGAGAACCATTCCAGAGCCTCGGAAGAGACCATAAGGTGGGAAAGGATAGCTAGCAGGATGTCGTGACTGACGACATTAAAGGCGTTAGAGAAATCAACTAAAGCCAACACCGTGACTTTGGTGTCCTCCATGCCTGACCTTCGCAGCACGTACTGACAGACAAATACAAAGGGTGCAGAATGCTTGCGCACGTTTTTGTTTTACGGTTCCATTTAGAGATCATGTAATGCCATTCCTAAATAAAAATTACATGTTAAAAATGAAGTCTCGGAGGAAACTGCACTTGGCTTGCCTAATGTTCGGTGTCATTAAGTTGAAACAATTGCAATACCTGTATGAGAAATTAACATGGGTCACAAATGGCAGTGAACGTCCAAACAGAAAATGTTCCAAGCTGTTATCAATTAATTTACATCGCACAGAGGCATTTAGAGTAAGCTTTCGCTATGCGGCTTCAAAATGTTGGAATAATATCCCCTTTTCAGACTTGGACTTTAGAGAACAGTTTTAGGATGCCAAAATACAAGTTTTTACGTGGTAATATACTGGGTATGTCGATTTTCCGAGGTTTGCACCTAATTTTGCCTAATTTGAATGGATTATAATATGTTGCCCTATTTTGACTTGCTGAGTACGATCGCAAAGATAGTCCTTATAGATGGATAACGCATGACCGTGAATTCCCACTTTATATAATTTGTCTCTTCTTAGCCCAGGCGCGCACTGGCGGCCAGGTCGCAGCGGCCAGGTCGCGGCGGCCAGGTCGCGGCGGCCAGTGAAATACATGCCTTATATGGAAATATGCATCAGTGCGCGCACATGGCCGCAAACGCCAGCAGCCGCTGCGTATGTATTTCGCGGGCCGCCGCGACCTGGCCGCCAGTGCGCGCCTGGGCTAGGAATAAATCCTGTGTCACGGGGGCTCGCCCTCGAAACAACAATTCATGGATCGCACAAGTGTTGTCTCGTGTGGGTATCGTAACCACAATACTTGCGCAGTGTCAACCAACTAAGAGGGACGAAAAGCAAGAGTGTTTCCACAGAAAAGATGGATAGACAGTGTCAATATGAAAGTAGAGACACGAAAAGGATGATCAAGCCAAGGAAAACAATTATTCAACTGTGTGAGGATGGGATATGGATGAAAGAGATTTACTTCTTTGTAAATAATTAGAAGTATAGAAGCAAAGGTCATACTGCGCAAAGGCAAGAGTGTCATTTTTATAAAGTAAAAGTCTATAATGTTAACATCTGTTTTAGAGTTTTATAATCAAGAAGAGTATTTTGTAGCCATTCCAGTAATTTCATAAAAGTTTTCTTTATTTTTATTGTGCGGCGAAGTCTGTGATTATAGATTTTGACAGTACAATCTTAATAATGTAGAAACTCAAATTTTAATAAATTACTGTCGAATTTCGACCACTGGGCGATCTCTATATATATACTTTCCCAAACATCTTCTTCTTTCTCTTAGCGTTATCCCAGTTTCAGTCTGGGGTCCGCTTTCTAGTCGAGCGACTGCCTGTCTGACCTCCGCAACCCGAAGGGATAGCGATATTCCATGGTTTAGACTAGTGTCAGTTTAATTAGAAGGTACTGACGCCCTGTAACGACTGTCAAAGATCTTCATGACAACCGGGACCGACGGCTTAACGTGCTCTCCGAGGCACGGGACAAGCGATAATTAACAATTCAATACGCACATAACTCCGAAAAGTCATTGGTGCGCGCCGTGGATTCGAACCTGATACCCTCTGCATGGCAGTCTGTTGGTATATCCACTCGGCTATCGTATATTCCCAAACATATTGTACAATAATATCAATATATTGTAAAAAATGTTGACCTCTAATTTATATTGTTGTAATGTCTGGATTTTATTTTAAGAACCTAGCAACTCACGACGAATAGAAGTTGTGAAGGCTTTTTAAGTTGGCGTGGTAGCGGCAGCGCTGTCTAAAGAATATGAAAAAAGCTTACTGCGCTAGCAAGTACCACTTAAGTGAGGCTTAAATCAAATACACAATTTTCTCCAAATACATAAATATCCGGTCTTTACAACTAAAGTCGACAAAAAGTTAAGAAACGTTTAAATTATTTCCGGCGTCTCAACGTAGTATCATGGGCTGTCAAAGTTAACCGAATGTATAAAATAAATTGAAGTTACCGAACAATTTTTTCACGAAGCATAACATTAATTCTAATAAACTTCTGTTCTACAAAAATTACGGAGCCTATGTGCCTGCCAACCCTGGCCATATTGTAGAAAAACTAACTAATACCTCTGCCATTTTTTTATTTATTAGATAAGTCTATCTGAATATATTTTCATATAGGTGATATTTTAAGCTTAGACTAATCATGCGTGGTTTAGTTGCTGTCATTTAAATTGACAGCAGTCATTACCTTGCACAAATTCAAGGATAATGTCGCCATGTTTTAAAAAAAATAGACATAAATAACATTTAATAAATTACGAACTGAAATCAAATCTCGTGACTTTGATCCCAGTTTAATCATAACATATTTTTATCTTTTACATTTATAGGCAGATCTGGCTCTATATAAAGTCTTAAATTACGTTTGGGTGGTAAACATTTAACATATTGAAACGAATTTAATTAATATCTGTTGTTTATTACAGATAATATTAATTTCATTTGATTTTAGGCCATGATAATTTTGCCCATGGCATTTAGTTCGCTTGTACATAATTACACCTCGTGTACACAAGCTTGAATAATCAAATACATTTTATATTAAGCCGATAAATCTCATCCTTAAGTTTTCCGATTATGATTTTCTATTTTACGTTTATCCAGCATCGACACCCTAAAACAAAAACTCTATGCATGGGCAAACCGTATAAGGCGATACAAAAAAAGAGTGGATCGGTATTGCCTGAATCGCACATTCCAGAGAGACGAGAGGTGGGTGTACAGAAGATGGGAGCGACCCGAGTCCACGGCCGGTGATGCTGATGGGGGTCGACCGGATGATGATGCTACTAATACATATTGGCGCAGCATCTGGTCGACGCCTGTCAGCCACACGGAGAGTGATTGGATTGGGACTGTTGAGCGAATATGCGAACAAATACCAACAATGGAGCCAATATCAATAACAGATGATGATATAGCCAGTGCAGTCCGTTCGTTACCAAACTGGAAATCAGCGGGACCGGACGGGCTGCACAATTTTTGGCTCAAATGGCTCCGTAGTTCGCATACTTGCTTAGCATCTCAATTCCAATCATCACTGGAATCGGGGTCGCTACCAGATTTTCTAACATCTGGCGTCACTCACCTACTCCATAAGTCTGGTAGTGCCACGGACCCTAAGAATTACAGGCCGATAGCCTGTTTGCCAACGATATATAAACTCCTTACATCCATTTTGAGAACGAAATTGTCGAAACATATAGCTGATAACTCTATTTTATCTGTTTCTCAAAATGGGTGTAGGAGTGGGGCCCGTGGCACTAAAGAACTCCTGCTGATAGACATGGCCATTAGCCAGCAGGTGCGCCGTAACCGATAGAATCTATCGACATGCTGGACAGATTACAAGAAGGCTTACGACTCCGTGCCACATACATGGCTTTTGAGGGTGCTGGAGTTGTATAAAGTAGATACAACTCTATGCACCTTTTTAAGGTCATGTATGGATTGGATCAATGGAGGACCGTACTGTGCTATCCAGGGTGTCGATCGAGTTTGGGTTGCGGTACTCCAATAAGGATCGAGCGAGGTTTATTCCAGGGCGATAGTTTGAGTCTTTTGTGGTTTTGTTTGGCCCTGAACCCCTAAGTACCTTATTAGAGGCTTCAAGGCTAGGCTATCGGTTAAGGAGAGGAGGTCATGTTACATCTCACCTCCTTTTCATGGATGAACTGAAATTATTTGCCCCCAACAATTTCCAACTGACAGCATTACTTAAGGTAACCGAAACCTTTAGTAATTCTATCAGGATGGAATTTGGTGTGGATAAATGTGCGGTCATGCATGTGAAGAGAGGCAGGATTATGGAATCTGCACGGATACAACTCTCAGATTCCATACAACTTAGATCCCTCTCCCTAACCGAGACCTACAAATACCTGGGTATGTCGCAGTATTTGAATATTGCTGAGACTGACATGAAACAGACGTTGCAGGCTCGTTTCTTTGGCCGCCTGAAAAAAGTACTTAACAGTCTTTTATCAGGTGGCAACAAGGTGCGGGCCTGCAACGGGTAGGCCATGCCAGTCCTAATGTATTCCTTCGGCATACTCAGGTGGACCCAGACGGACCTCGATGCCCTGGAAAGAAAAGTCCGTTCAATGTTGACTGCATCTCGGATGCATCATCCACGCTCGTCGGTGATGAGGTTGTACATCCCACGTAAATGAGGGGTTCGAGGCTTTTTATGTGCAAAGACCCTCCATAACCGCGAGCTGTACAACCTCAGAGAATATTTTCTAGGAATAAACGTGGATGTGCACCGCGATGTAGTTGCCTCTGATACAGGACTTACCCCGCTCGCTCTGGCTAAAGAGAACTGGCACAAACCTGCAGTACTTAGTACTGACGACCGAAGAGAAATATGGAAGGGCAGGGAGCTGCATGGACGGTTCTATAGAGCTTTACATGACACAGACGTCAATTTTAAAGCTTCTATAGCCTGGTTACGTTTCGGTGATCTCTTTGGAGAAACCGAAGGTTTTGTCCTTGCAATTATGGACGAAGTTGTCATGACAAACAACTATCGAAAGTATATACTGAGGGATGGTACGGTTAACATATGTCAGGCGTGTCACCGGCCCGGGGAATCTCTCAGGCATATAGTATCCGGTTGTTCGAGTCTTGCCAATGTTCAGTATTTGCACAGACACAACCAAGTGGCCAGGATAATCCATCAGCAACTAGCCCTTAAATATGATCTCATTGGTTCTGAGGTACCGTACTACAGATATGTGCCCGACCCAGTTCTCGAAAATGGTCGTGCCTTGTTGTACTGGGATCGGTCTATCATTACAGACAGGACTATTGTAGCCAATAAGCCTGATATTGTAGTTATAGACCGAGCAGAGCGACTCGCAATGATAATCGATATCACCATACCGCATGACGGCAATCTCGTGAAAGCAGAAAAAGAGAAAGAGATTATATATTTGGACCTAGCTCACGAGATTGTTGACATGTGGGATGTGGATTCGGCGATCATTGTGCCGATAGTCGTGTCGGTGAATGGATTAATCGCCAAGAGCCTCGACCAACACCTAAAGGCGTATATGGCGTATAAACCTCTATAAGGCGTCTATAATTTTTGGGGTCCCTGGTACACCAGGGACCCCAAAAATTATAGACCGATAACGTGTCTACCGACCGTGTATAGTTTATACACGGTCGGTAGACACGAGGACGAAGATGTTATCACATATAAAAAATAATAACATTATGTCAGTGGCTCAAAATAGATGTAAGATGGGGCCCGTGGTACAAAAAAGCTACTCCTATTTGACATGGCCATTAGCCAGCAGGTGCGTCGCAACCGAAAGGATCTGGCGACATGTTGGATAGATTACAAGAAGGCTTACGACTCCGTGCCACATACTTGGCTCTTGAGGGTGATGGAGTTATAAAAAGTCGATATAACTCTATGCACCTTCCTGAAGGCATGTATGGGACAGTGGAGTACGGTCCTTCGCTATCCAGGGTGCCGGCAGATTCGCGATTGCGGTGCACGTCTAAAGATCGAACGGGGTATATTCCAAGGTGACAGTTTAAGTCCCTTGTGGTTTTGTCTAGCTCTGAATCCTATCAGCACTTTGCTAGAGGGGTCTGGGCTAGGCTATCGGTTGCAGCGTAGGGGTCAAGTTATATCCCACCTCTTTTATATGGATGACCTTAAATTATTTGTCCCCACCACTATCCAATTGACAGCTTTACTAAAAGTAACTGAAACTTTTAGTAATTCTATCAAGATGGAATTTGGTGTGGATAAGTGTGCGGTCATGCATGCAAAACAAGGTGGAATTGTGGAATCTGATGGAATAGAGCTTTCAGATTCCACAAAACTTAGATCTCTATCTGCAACCGAGACTTACAAGTATCTGGGTATGTCGTAGGCCTTAGGTATTGCTGAGACTGCCATGAAACAATCATTGCGGGAGCGCTTCTTTGGGCACCTGAAGAAATACTGAAAAGTTTTTTATCAGGCGGCAACAGGGGGGCCATGCCAGTCCTAGCGTACTCCTTCGGCATACTCAGATGGACTCAATCAGAACTGGACACCTTAGACAGAAAGATCCGTTGTCTATTGACTGAATATCGAATGCATCATCCGCGTTCGTCACTAATGAGGTTGTACACCCCGCGGAAATGTGGTGGTCATGGTGTCTTAAGTGCTAAGGACCTCCACAACCGCGAGGTGTACAATCTTAGAGAATATTTTCTCAAGACGGACATGGTTGTGCATCGTGATATTGTTGCTGTAGACAACGGACTTACCCCGTTGGGTCTGGCAAAAGAGAGCTGGGGCAAATCTGTTGTACTAAGTATTGAAGAGCGCAGGGATGTATGGAAAGGCAAGGAGTTGCATGGACGTTTTTATCGGGCCTTACATAGACCTGATGTAGACTTCATGTCATCAGTTGCCTGGCTACGGTTTGGTGATCTATTTGCAGAGACCGAAGGTTTTATTTGTGCAATTATGGACGAAGTTGTCATGACGAATAACTACCGTAAGTATATTCTGAAGGATGGGACTGTTGACATATGTCGGGCGTGTCACCAGCCCGGGGAATCTCTCAGACATATAGTTTCCGGTTGTTCTCGTCTTGCCAACGACGAGTACTTGCACAGTCACAATCAAGTAGCCAGGATCGTCCATCAGCAGCTTGCCTTAAAATATAGCCTTGTACCCTTTGAAGTACCGTACTACAGGTATGTGCCCGATCCAGTTCTCGAAAATGGCCGTGCCACTATGTACTGGGATCGATCTATCATCACCGATAGGACTATCGTGGCTAACAAGCCCGATATCGTGGTGATAGATCGATCAGAACGCCTTGCAATGATCGTTGATGTCACTAATCCCCAAGACGAGAATCTCGTGAAGGCCGAAAAAGACAAGGAAATCAAGTATTTGGACCTGGCTCACGAGATTGTCGACATGTGGGATGTGGACTCGGCGATTATTGTACCGATAATCGTGTCAGTTAATGGTCTCATTGCCAAGAGCCTCGACCACCATCTCAAGAGGCTCTCGTTAGGCAGCTGGATCAAGTCCTCCATACAGAAGGCAGTATTGTTGGACACGACGCGCATAGTTTGGAGGTTCCTCTCTCTGGAGCCCTAACCACCGGTAGCTTGGTCCCTGTGCCCGGTACCGGTGGGTCTCCGTGGTCCTATTTTATATGGTTAAATTTTATTTGTATTTTTATTAAAGTGATTTAATTATGTAAAATAAGACGATGAGAAAGTAATGAATAAAGAGGAATAATAATAATCTTTATCGTACACCAAATTTAAATTTAACATAGGAATTACAACATATGTATATGTACATATTGCACAAACGGCGGCCTTATCGCTAAAAAGCAATCTCTTACAGGCAACCCATAAGGAAAAGAGAAGTAAGGAGCCAGACATAGGGCAGTTTTGGCGTAGTAATGACATTATACCAAACAAAATACGAATACACACTATACTATACGAATACACTAATATTTATACTATAATATATATACATACATACAAACAATAATATAATGAATTAAGTAATGGGTGGGTGTCGTAAGAGGCGACTAAGGGATAACACGATGCAAATACCATCTTTGCGTAGAGACGGAAAACTCGACATCAAACCCTATACGACTGCCTCGTTGGTCTCGCGGCATAAATGTGCGCGTTGGATCGGGAGGTCCCGGGTTCGATTCCTGGGTCGGGCGGTGTTATTGGGTTTTTCTGTCACGGAATTCTCAGTAGCAGCACGGAGTCTGGAAATGTGCCCGGTACGGCAATAGGCTCGCCCCTTATTACGTGGGACTAAAGTATATCTGGCGAAAAGTGGGTGTAGAAATACACCTCTGCCTACCCCTTCGGGGATAAAAGGCGTGACGATATGTATGTATGTATGTATGTAAGTAATGGGTGTAGACAATAGTAAAAAAGGGAGAGAAAGAAAGTGTGAGTTTGACAATATTATTGAACGTTAAATAGTTATGTAGTGGTTTTTCACTAAGTTTTTGAAAGATGTGATATTTTGAGCCAGTTTGATGGATACAGGCAATGCATTCCACAACCGTGCCGCTTGTACAGTAAAGGATTTATCGTATAAAGTAGTGGAATGCATTGGAATTTCCAATCTCAAATTTACCGATGACCTAAGACCCGATCTTCAATGAGAGTCACTAAGGAACTTGAAGCGTCCTTTCAAATAAGATGGAGTAGAAGGATTGAAAAGAATATTATAGAGTAAGGAATGAATGTGAGTATTCCGCCGAAGGCGAATTGACAGCCACTTGAGCTTATTGTGGAAATTAGAAACGTGATCATATTTACGTAATCCAAATATGAACCTAATACAGAAGTTTTGAAGACGCTCAAACTTAACAAGTTGCTCCTCAGTGAGATCTAGATAGACATCGGCATAGTCAAGGATAGGTAATAGAAGAGAGTTTGCAAGTGCAATCTTAGTGGCAATCGGCAGAAAGTTCCGCAGTTTTCGCAAAGTTTAATTTAGTTAACATTTACTTCATTGTCCATTGTATGCGTATATGTACCAATGTACATATGTAACTGTAGTTGGATGGTGCCGAGCTATCGAGCGTTCGAGACGACTGCGTGCTCGTTTCGTATTGTAAAACTATTGCATGCAGATGCGCCGGATGTCGCGCGGTTACTGGCGAGGCAAAGGCGTTTTTTGTTCATTATTGGCTGCAGGCTACACGAACCACGCTCCCGCGCCCCGCACCGCACGGGCACCGCGTGCCCCTGTGGTGTTGAATGATTGCATTATGAATGGATGAATGAGTACAAATGATAATAATAATAATTCTACCACATACAAATATTATTATTCTTTCTTTTCTTTCTTGTGACCCACAACACACATAAGTAACTAAGGATGTATTTACACTCAATCATAGTTGATCATATTTATAAGTAAGTATACTCCTTTCACGCCCTATTTATTATTATCTGAATGTACGTACTTTGTATACTATATATACGTACATAATTTTTTTGTCTTTCTTGATATTGTAGGGATGAGAGTAATGAAACGCAACAATTACGACATGATACTGACTGTTTATTAAATTGTAACCAAATATATATAGTTTTAGGGCTAATGAGTAAATACAAACTTATGACTACGCTACATCTCCGACATAAAAAATTAAAAATGGTAAGAATAAGTATTATATTTTTTATTACAAGCATCCTAAATAATTAAAGGTTTATTCAATTTATATAAATAATTATATAAATTGAATAAACCTTTAATTATTTCAAGTAAAGACATAAGTTTACATTGATTAACATTTTCTTTTTGGTACATTTATATATTCATAAAACATTATTTTTACTTATAGCTAAAAATATTTTAATTGTATCATTGACAATATATTTCTTAATAACTAAGGTTATATTATTTATTTATTACATATATTTAAGTAGTATTATAAGTTTAATAGAATGATTAATCGATTGTATAATTCATAGTTATATTTACTCTAGCATACATGAATAATGTAGGTATTATTTTGTTATTATAATATAGTAAGTATACACTATAAACATAGTCTAATTACATTATTAACTAGGAACAGTACAGCTTAGTTCTGTTTTTATGAACTAAGTCAATTTTTCCTTACTTAATTATTTCTACATTAGGCGATAAGTCCCTAACTACTACATATGGACCTGAGTAAACAGGGGTAAATTTATTACTGTTTCCTCTTTTAATATTACCTGATCAATGGATTTGTATATAATTGGGTTAATTTTCGAGTCATAATGTTCTTTTCGATTTATTTTTTGTTTAATCAATCTTTTACGAGCTTCATTTTGCGTAACCTGTAGTCTTTATCTCAACTCTAGAGGATAACTGTCATGATTGTAAAGTGGTTCAATGGATGTTGAAAGGTTGCTAGGCAAATTACATTTCTTTCCATACACCAATTCAAATGGAGTATAATTAGTAGAGCTATGTACTGACGTGTTATACGAGAAGCACCAGTAGGGTAACCATGTGCTCCAAGTTTCGGGATAATTATTGGACTGTATCCTTAGAAATGCTACTAAATGTTTGTGAGTATTCTCCAACGCACTAATACTCTCATGATGGTAGGATGTGGAACTTAATTTATTAATATTCAATAACTTACAAACCTCTGACATTGTTGTACTGATGAATTCGGTTCCTCTGTCCGTCGCTATACTAGTAGGGACTCCATGCTTAAGAATTAAATTTTCAACGTAAGCTTCATTGGTACTTTTCGAAACAAGTGGACATGTTATTATATATTTTGATAATTCGCACTGCATACTTAATATATAAGAATAATTATGTATATCTTTATCTAACGGTCCTACGATATCTAGGTTTATTTTTTCAAACGCTGTATGTGCTGTACTAGTCACGACCATCGGCTCTTTTGTATAAGTAGAATGTTTTTGTGTCTGACACTTATGACATTTCTTAACAAAATTATTTATGTCTCGCTCCATATTGGGCCAAAAATAATATTTCTTAATTATATTTAACATTCACCTAATACCCGCGTGGCCACTCATAGGTAATAGGTGAAAGTGGTGTTATCAACTATTCTTTTCACATCTTTTAAAACACATAATCTCGGTCCGGACCAATTTATATTATTTTTAATTTCCGCCACCAACTTGGCAATAAATATATTATTAGTATAATTTTTAATAAAATACATACATACATACATACATAGACTCACGCCTGTTTCCCGGAGGGGTAGGCAGAGACTACGGAACGCCATTTGCAACGATCCTGACATACCTCTCTTGCTTCATCCACTCCCATCAAGTTTCTCATGCATGCTCTTCTGTTTAGGGTACTTCTGAACTGTCCTATTTAGGATGTCTCCAATCTGGTCAGAGAACGTCCGCCTAGATCTTCCCCTTCGTCCTACCCCATTCACACTTGCCTTATATATCTTCTTTGTCAGTCTTTCGTCAGCCATCCTCTCCATGTGCCCAAACCATCTTAACATGCCTTTCTCGATGCTTGTCACTACATCTTCTTTTACCCCACACCACTCTCGTATCACACAATTCCTTACTCCGTCGGTCAAAGACACACCACACATACTTCTCAGTGCTCTCTTTTCTACAGCATTTATTCTACTTACAACTCTCTTCTGCCATACCCAACTCTCACTACCATACATAAGGGTAGGCACTAACACCCCTCTATGCACAGCCAAACGCACCTTTTTGGACACGTTTTGACTGTTCATAAACGCCTTCAGAGCTCCATTCACACTATTACCTGCATTAACTCTTCTTTCAATATCTTTTTCATTCTTACCATCTCTTGTAAACAACGTACCTAAGTAAACAAACTCATTCACTTGTTCCACTCGCTGTCCATCGATCAAAACATTACAAGCCGTAACGCATTCCTCCTTTTCAAAAACCATAACTTTCGTTTTACTTTATTCACTTTCATTCCTTTCCTCTCTAACGCACCATGCATGATTGTTACCATCTCCTGCAACTCCTCCGCTGAAGATGCAAGTATTACCTGATCATCAGCATAAAGGAGGCATTTGACGAGTAACCCATTCATCCTTAATCCGCAGTCACTATGTTTTAAATCTTGCAAACAACTGTCCATGAAGAGGTTAAACAGCCACGGCGACGCTACCCATCCCTGTCTTACACCTTTCTCGATGGTAAACCAGTCAGTGTATGCCCCATTTATCCTCACACAAGCTCTAGAATCCTCATAAAGGGATTTCAGAGCTCGAATGAGGCTGCTGTCCACCCCATTCATTGACAGCACCGACCACATTTCATTCCTCACCACTTTATCGTAAGCCTTTTCCAAATCCACGAATGCGCAATAGACCTTTTGACCTTTGGCCAAAAACTTTTCGGCTATGCTTCGCAAGGAAAAAACCTGATCCGTACATCCCATACCCTTTCGGAATCCCGCTTGTACATCCCATATTTTCTTGTCGGGTACTTTCATAACTCTTCCAATCAGTACCTTTGCATACAATTTGCCAACAATGCTGAGAAGGCTAATGCCTCTATTGTTTTTGCAGTCTTGTTGCGAGCCTTTTCCTTTATAAAGAGGCACAACTACAGCTGTGGCCCAGTCATTAGGTACTCGGCCGGTGCTCCAGCACAAGTTATATAACCGCTGCAACTGACCAACTATGATGCCCTGTCCAGCCATCAGCATTTCGACTGTAATCCTATCATATCCTGCAGCCTTACCTACTTTCATACTTCCCAGTGCCTTCACGATCTCATCCACGCCAATAACGTTTTCATCATTGCTATCGTTACCATTCATTTCATCGATCGGTGTCTCTATCGCCGTTCTTTCAAATATAACCCTTCAAAATACTCTTTCCATCTCTTCAGCACGCACGATACACCATTCACTTTCCTTCCATTCTTGTCTCTGATTGATGTGTATTCTGAGGATTGAGTTCTTCCTCGAACTGCACGAACGGATTTCCAGAAAAACTTAATGTTTCTCCGGAAATCGTCAGATAATCTGCTATCATACTCATCTTTCTTTTCCTCTTCTTTCCTTTTAACCATTTCTTTCACTATTACTTTTGACCTAACAAACACCTTTCTTGCTTCGTCTACGTCCTCGCTCGTTGCTTTTCCCATTCTTTCATTTGCTCTGACAGCCAACCAATCTAACCAAGCTTTCTTCTTCTCTGACACTGTTGTTGTACATCCTTGTCCCACCTTGTATTCTTAACCTTTCGTATTTTCCTTCTCTTGATCACACCACATACTTCAGACGCTACACATACTACCTCTTCTTTAAAGGACTGCCACAATTCATCCATATCATTTATGCCATCGAATCTCTCAAATCTTGCCATCAATCTTCGTATATACTCATCTTTCACATCTTTCTCTTGTAGATTTTCTACTTTTATTCTTTCCAAGACTCTATTTTCGTTATGCTCTCGGTGTCGCCATCCTTTAAAGAGCCCACTTATCCGGCTCAACACCAAGAAGTGGTCTGTGTGGATGCCGATACCTCGATACACCCTTGTATCCAACACATTCTTTCTCAATCGTTCATCTACTATTACAAAATCAATCATACTTCTTCTAACATGTTTCGCCTCACGCGTATACATATGTATCCTTTTGTGATCAAACATGGTGTTTGTCACACAAAGGCTCCACTCGAAACAAACCTCAAGCAGTGCTTTTCCATTTTCATTCACACTCTCATCAACGAATGCACCTAACACCTTTTCAAATCCATCTCGTTTTACTCCCACCCATCCATTGAAATCCCCTAACAAGATCAATCTTTTGTTATCCTTACATTTCCTCAAAATCTCTCTTAAACTCTCCCAAAACTCCTGCCTTTCGTCTTGCTCTTTCTGTGATATTCCCGTAACTATATTGACCGGGGCGTACACCCCAATAATAAAGACACGAGTAAGTCCTACTTTCAATCTCATCCATAGTAGCCTAGCATTTACACATTCAAACTCTTTTACACACTCATTCATTTGCGCAGATAGTATTACACCAACTCCCTTGCAGGCTCTGGTGGTACTATCTACCCCAGACCAATACGCCGTATATGCACCATGCTGGGTGGTGTCACACCCTTTCCTTTTTGTTTCATTCACACAAATAACATCAATCTTTCTATCATCCATCATCTGACATACTTCATCCAATTTGCCGTCCATCCCTCCTCCAACGTTCAACGTTGCAAACCGGCTTTCCGTAGGCCGCTTTTCGCCCTCGCGGGGAACGAGACGTGATGGGTTGCGAACCGCGTCGCTGCCGTATGGAGAAGAAGTAGCTTTTGTTCCCATAGCGATCCCACGAGATGTAGGGATCTAGACTGTCCACCCCCGCAGAGCCCTTTACGGGGGTAGGGCTGAATATCAGCTGTGCCCTGTGACCGCCAACACAGGCACCCTCCGTTTACGACCAGCTTGCCCTCTGGCCACGAATCCCTCGGCACGGGTCGGTTCACACCTTAGATCGGATAAAATATATCTCATCTATATTATTTTGTGCACAATATTCTCCGAGCTCCCTCACAAATGCGGCTGGCGTCAATTGCGATCGGGCTGTCGGGTTTATAAACAATGTAAATTGAGACGGCACGTAATAAAATGTACCTCTACTGCTTAGTCGTGCGTTATCACTACTAACTTGTGACATCATTTTATTCCAGTTAGGCATTGTAATATACTTCATTTCGATAGATTCTTTCGGCTTACTATGGGTTTCCACGACTTTTGGCTGATCAGACCAATCGTCAGAGATAACCATATCATCCGAAGAATTGCTTCCTAATAATTTCCTTTTTAGGGTTCCGTACCTAAAAGGTAAAAAACAGAACCCTATTACTAAGCCTCCGCTGTCTGTCTGTCTGTCTGTCTGTCCGTCTGTCCGTCTGTGTGTCACCAGGCTGTATCTCATAAACCATGATAGCTAGAAAGCTGAAATTTTCACAAATTATGTATTTCGGTTGCCGCTATAACAACAAATACTAAAAATAAAAAAAATAAAAAATTAAGGGAGGGTCCCATACAAAAAACGTGTTCTTTTTCGTATTTTTTTCTCAAAATTACTAACTGTTACAGGTAGACGCTTTTGAATTTTTACAGAATATGTAGTTGTATATAAACCTTTCAAAATAAATAATTAAATTAACAAAAAGTAAATAATAAAGGGGGGCTCCCATACAACAAACGTAATTTTTAAGCAATTTGTTACTCGATCTTAACAAACAGGTAGAAACTTATAAAGTATTTAAGTATACATACAACGAACGTGATTTTCTTTTATAGATGATGGTACGGAACCCTTTGTGCGCGAGTCCGACTCGCACTTGCCCAATTTTTTGTCCTCTCGTCATCACATTTATAACACATTTGTGCATCTCTTTTAGTTCATTCGAACACAAACATACCCTTGACAATGCGTCTGCAGCCACATTGCATTTCCCTGGCACATAATAAATTTCATAATCGTACTCATCCAAAATCAGTCTATACTTCAATAACCTACTTGACGGATCTCTTAAATTAAATAAATATATTAATGGCTTGTGATCCGTGTATATTTTAAACTTACGGCCATATAAGTACGGTCGAAAATGCTTAACTCCCCACACTATAGCTAGTAACTCCTTTTCTATAGTGGGATGATTTCTCTCGGCTTCGTTTAGACTACGGCTAGCATAAGCAACTGGTCGCCTGTCTTTGTTAGACAATACGGCGCCTAACGCATAACCCGATGCATCAGTTTGTAGGGTGAACATATTTTCATCAGAAAAATCGGGATATTGTAATACTGGAGAAGATATTAAACTTTGCGTCAATTTTTCAAAACTAGACTGACATTCCTTATCCCATATAAAAGTTATTCTTTCTACATAGGTTATTTAGAGGATAGGCTATATCTGCAAAAAATTTTATAAATTTTCTGTAGTAGTTTGCAAACGCCACAAACCGTTTAACCTCCTCGACTGTTTTAGGAACTGGGTAGCTTTTTATAATATTAATTTTCTCAGGATCTGGGAGAACACCGTTATCAGATATAATATGACCCAAATATAACATTTCCTTCTTTAAAAATACACATTTTGCTGCATTTAACTTTAGATTTACCTGACGTAATCGTTAAAAAATTGCAATTAAATTTTTATTATGGTTTGATAGTGAATTTCCATATACTACTAGATCATCTTGATAGACCAGACATTTTTCATAATTAAGACCTGCCATTGCTATGGTCATCATTGTGGAAAATGAAATAGGACTGGTCCTGAGACCCATGGGCATCCTAGTCATTTGGAGTGATCCGGAACAGAAAGCTGTATATTTTCTACTATTCGGGTCTAGTTCTACATTATAAAAAGCTTGGTGAAGATCTAAATGACTAAAATAGATGCATCCGGATAGCGAATCTAAAATTTCGGTTATATTTGGCAATGGGAATTTATCGTTTTCTATGACATTATTTAATTTTCTGTAATCTATAACTAGCCTCCATTTTTTCTCACCAGTTGAGTCAAATTTCTTAGGAACCAATAAAATCGGGCTCGACCAATCGCTTTTGCATGGTTCTATTATACCATCTGATAACATACTATCTAGTTGTCTTTGTACTTCTGCCTTCTATGAGTGAGGCAACCTATATGGTTTCATGAATACCGGCTCTGAATTAGGCTTTAATCGAATGGAATGTTGATATATGTGCGTAGTTGTTAATTTATCCCCGGGTAAAAAGAAAATATCGGGATACTTTGCGCATATACTTTCAATAGAAATCTGCTCCTCACCATTTAAATGATTTAAATTTAACAAAGACAATATCCTTTTTACTCGATCTGTAGTTTTGTCACACTTATCAAAACTGCAAATATTGTAATCTAAGACGCTATGTATAGTAGGTTGTAATTTATTAATAGTTAACTCCTTATCAGTGACATTTAAAATCTGTATAGGTATTTTGCCATCTACTGGCTTCTGGCTTCGCCAATGTGCTAGCTATATACACCTTCGCTTAATTGGGATGCATAAACAACGCACTCTTCTAATCTATTTGTAGGTATAAAATGAATCGACTCAGACCTAGGTGGTATAAAAAAACAGTTTGTATAATAATTGTTATTGTTACTAATGCCTAATTTTATAATTATAATGTTACCATCTAAATTATGTAGTGTTAAGGTATTATTATTGTAATCTAATAATGATTTATGTTTTTGTAAGAAGTCATCACCTATTATTCCATGCATTGAACATGGCAATGTTTTAAAAACATAGAACATATGCGTGAAAGTTGCGTCGTTCACTACTAAATCTAAATAAACATATCCTATGGATTGCACTTTGCCTCCGAGTCCATTGATCTCCGTGTTCTTATAAGTGCTCTACTAAATGTTTATGTTTGATGGCCGAAATTGATGCAACCGAATCAAGTAACCATCGATATGGCTTACCATATAAAGAAAGTGTTATAGTCGTGTTATTATCGCATGAAAAAATGTGTTCTTTATTCACGAAAAAACTGTTTGATATTGTCTTTTACGTCATTTTTGCTCACATTTTCGGTCATAACACGCATAGATTCCGGATTACGTGTCCACTCGTTTCGATTACCATAATTAAAAGAAGACCTACCTCTTTGTGGTCTGTTTGGGCGCGTATACCGCGTACCTCGTGACGTTACACCTCGCTGTGTGGCTGGATGATTCATCTGCACATCACGCGCCTGACCTCTGCTCGATTGATAAAGATTCGACTCCTGAAAGTATTATTTAATTATAATTATTTCTATTAAACATTCTGATATCACCTTGAGAAGTCGAAGGAATTGAAGTCTCCTCGTCCACAGCAGCTTGAATGGCGTCCTTCAAGGAATCAAATTTCTGGGCTGCAATAATGGTGCTTATTCGACGGTTTCGCAATCCGTTAGCAAACTACTTGATAGCTTGTTTTTTATTAACTTTCTTTAAAATAGTATAATTATCGCGGTTGCCTTCGGATTGTGAAATAGTCAAATCCACAAACATTTCGGTAATAGCTTTACCATAATCATCAATTGACATATTATTTTGGGAGAAAGAATGTAATTTGTTTTGTATAGCTGCAGAAGACTAAGTTGGCAATAACTGGAATCGCATATCTTGCTATAAATTTTCAACTTCTAAATAAACTAACACTAGTCTAAACCATAGAATATAGCTATCCCTTTGGGTTGCGGAGGTCAGACAGGCAGTCGCTTCGTGGAAAAGCTAATATTCAGTCAAATCGGGTTATACTAGAATGCGGACCCCGGCTTCTAACTGGAATAACGCTAAGAGGATGATGGATGATCGGTTATTGTAATAAATAGTCTGATAATTTATAATAGTATTTTAACATACAGCAAGACCAGTGTATGGTAAGAGTAGCTCTAGAGCAACTTGAGAACAACAAGTCTGGAGGGTATAATTCTTAAAACCAGGCGAGACTGCAGTTCTGAAAGAGGTGGCGAGTCTCTTTAATTCCGTTTTCGTTGTCCGTTTTCCAGGCGTAAAGTGGAGGTGCGGTGGTTCTTTTCTTCAAAAAAGGTGACAATACCTTGGTGAAAAGCTATCGACTCATAACATTTCACTCATGAGCCACGTTAACAAGGTTTTCTCGAGAGTGTTAACAAGCTGACGCGATATGCTGCACAGCTTAAATGGAGCCTATAAGTATCGTTCTCGGCATGAACTTGGATAAGAACAAGATTATTGTCCAACGAACACATCATGCCGGGACTGGTTTATGTCGACGGATCGATGCTTTAAGTTGTTAAAGAGTATGTCTACCTTGGACAAGTCGTCCAGTTTCATAGATACAACTTAGAGAAATAGATCGACCGAAAGAACCAGGTGGGTTGGGCAGCGTTTGTAATACCTTATTAAAGTGAACCAACATTGTGGAAAGATCAATAATATCAAATATATAACACACATCTTTGGATGGGTGATCGGTTGTTGTGGCATATCTATCGGAAACGTTATGGTGCTTTTCAGGGCACGTAAAGCTGTCTGGGTTCTCATATTAGGACAAGAGTTGATAGGTCAAGTAGCAGGGGCGGATCCAAGTCAACGGCTGGAAGTTTCAAGCCCTTCTCTCTTCAAACGCATCTGCTTTCCTTGAAATAAAACACAAATTTTGTATTTCTATACAGAAATAGGTTTAGTATACACTAAACCTTCCTTCATTAGGTTCAAATCCCCCTTCCTCTTTAAAACACATCCTAGATCCATAATTGCCAAGTAGACAGCTTTTTAATTTACATTACATTAGGTGTTGTTTCAATAAAATGTAAAAAATACTAAACCTTATACAAGAGAACGCGTATTCTTCTCTTGTGTAAGGTTTCGTAATTTTATAATATCTCTTAGAATGGTATTCACCTCAATTCCCAAGAACTAATGCTTAAATTTCACTTTCGACCACGGCACGTGCGTCCTTACCGAAGCGAAGCAAACAAAATACCTTAATATTAGATTTTCCAAATTTCAAAATAATTTTGGCATCGCAGTAAAGATCGATTTTAAACTTTCGCGATTTGTATACATCATACAATTTTATTGAAACGGGTCTTATTCGCGATATTTAATTAATTTAAGGTATAAATACCTATGTTTTACCGACGTTTCGGCCGTCTTACAACAGCCTTGGTCGCGGCAGGACTGATGTCATCTCAGCGTCGACCTTGTGAAGCGCGGGTTTCGGCAGCTACCCTCACTTGTTTTTGATTTTTATTTTTATCCGAACTGTCGGTACGTCGACACACAACACTTATGACGTCTACACACTGATGAGCTGTGTTACTGCGGCGGGGTTTACATTTGTTGATTACTGGATTCCAAGTTGTAGACAGTCTGTATCCATCTTCCCGGTTGAAATTTTTATGTTTTTTGATTTCATCCGCTTCACGTACTATCCTGGAGTAATAGTGACGATCGGTAGATAAGACCTTTGGTTGATGTAATTCGATCCAATGGTTTGTTCCAGACTCCAACAAATGCTCAGCTATGGCAGACTTGTTAATTTGTCGGTTTTTTACAGCTGCGATATGTTCCTTGACCCTTTCAGCGATGGTTCGTTTGGTCTGTCCGATATAGGAATAAGACCCGTTTCAATAAAATTGTATGATCGCAGTAAAGGTCGCTTGGATAGCCAGACTAAGCTTTAGGTACTACTGAAATGTCAAAACACATTTGAATTTACATTTAATCATATTAGCTGTTTCTGGAGTGTTTTAGTTCTTATTTTTTCATATATTGACGGTGAAACAAAGAAGGTACTAAAATAATTGTTACCCCAATATGGAAAACGCATTCAAGCAAATAATATTATCTTAGTGAAGAGAGGGAAAACTTAACATCAAATCCTAAACCCACTCGTCTGGTTAGCAGTCAGCGTGATTTAGGAGGCCTCCCATTTTCTTACAGTTTTTGTGAGTAAATAAGGAGAGGCCTACGGCCAGCAGTAGAAAGCTAAAACTGTGTATTGCTGTATATTTATGTGTTTATGATAATATTTTTTCTGGCAGAACAAAAATCCAAGTGACTACCGACTGGTGTATAAAGGCATGTATTTAATGCAGCATCTAAGTAAAACAAATACAAGTTTCAAAAATAATTAGAGTGAGTACAATGGGAGTATAATGGGTTGGCAGCTAATAAGGAGTATCGTAATAAGTAAAAGGTAGCATATTAATATGTCAGTTCTAAGCTTTGTTTTAATTTAAACTAGCAGTAATATTTTTTTTGGGAACTGAATAAGTATCTAAGCGGCAACTTGATGATGAATAAAACATAGCAAAAGGGACATTCATAAATAATACAAATTTCAATATTTGGCAAATGATTTATTAATATTGAGCGGCATTTTATCTTAAATGAAGTGTTCCGTATAAGTAAATAAGACGCTTCAGTCTTTTAAGCCAATTTGACGGCAATTTGACCTACCTAACCTACTACTAACATTATTAGTCGCCAAGTCATAATTAATAGCTCCTCGGCATAGACATATTTCAATTGACTTGTATAGTTTATTTGCTACCTAAACGCAGCTGCTAGTTTTTAGTTTTTATAACACCCTTAGTTTTGAATCTTATTTAATATAGTAGTCGCGAAAATATTTAATCGCTAGCTAGTTATTTTATTAGTTGCAAACATTTAGTCATCTTTTAAGTTATTAGTCACTTGGAAGATAATAATGTGTGTATAAATAGCGTTTGTGGCGTGACTTTCCTTGATGTTTGTAATATAACGGCAAAGTTAAAGAGACTTTTGCATCGGTCACGTCGTATAATATGATCGCATTTGCATGTCAAATACAAATTCTACTACTATCTTTTCATTACTATGCTTCGGATAACATAAAGCTTTTGAAAGGCTATAAGACCCTGTCTCAGACCACAAACGTGGCCATATCGGACAACTTCGGACAGCCCAGAAAGTGAGACATCAGGCGATGCCTCCTGAAAAAAGAAAGAAAAAGGGTGATCGTTTTTAAACTTTCACGATTTGTATACATCATACAAAATAAATAAGCGAGTCTTAATCGCGTACAATTAACTTATTTAAGGTATAAATACCTATTTGGTTCCGACGTTTCGCTCGTCTTGCACCGAGCGTGGTCGCGGAGAGACTGATGAGAGCTCAGCGCCGTCTTGTGGAAGTGCGGGTTTCGGCACCTACCCTCACTTCTTTATACCTTACTAGCCGTTTCCCGCGGTTTCACCCGGGTCCTGAGGGAACTACTTCGCGTACCCGAAAAACCCAAATATCTTACGGACCCCTATTTTTTTCTAAAATAAAATATGACCTATGTTACTTGCAGATAAAGTACCTTTCTAATGGTAAAAGAAATTTAAAAATCGGACCAGTAGTTTTTGAGTGTATCCATTACAAACAAAAATACAAATTTTTCCTCTTTATAATATTAGTGTAGAAATAAGTTAATTGTACGCGATTAAGACCCGCTAATTTATTTTGTATGAGAAAAAGGATGGTTTATTTAATAGTGCTATTCTTGAAAATTAAATGAAAATGATTTCTCGACGTTCATAAGTTTATCACGAAAATAAAATTTTAATACTCCTAGAGAATTCCAAAAATTTATGATAGACTGCCATAAAACAGTATTATAGTTCAATTATTATAAATTATTGAATACTTTCATAAAAAATAAACGTTCCGGCGTTGTTCACCCATTCATCATATTATTACAGAGAGATTTATAGACACAAACTTGACATTAAAAGTCGCGCGTTGGCAATCTCGAGAGATTAAAAGTAAATAGTAGCGACATTTTGCCAATGGTTTATTATGCAGATTTTGTTTTAAATTGATTGCCTTAATAGTCTCTTCAGCATCTATTTAAAAACAATTATCCATTACATATCCCTGCTATAATGTTAAAATAAATGTACCTATTTTAACATTATAGTTAGGATATGTAATATCTCTAAAATTAATATATCGAGATGGAATCCGTAAACCGTAGTTTAATTTCAATATTTTTTAATACCTATTTAACTAATTGTAAACGAAGGCTTTAAAATTTAAAAAAAGATGCTGAAGAGACTATTAAGGCAATAAATTCAAAACAAAATCATGTAGCTACATTCAAAATATCGTTATGTTTACTCGTGCTAAATAAAAGTGGTTACTAGTCGGGCTGGTGTGACCCATGGCCAGAGCCTTTTTTGCCTAGTTTTCAAATAATTACGTGGCTATGACCTCGGACATGAATTAATCGTTTAGATGCCGTATGTCTAATTCGTAGAATGTCCATTTCACTACATTTTCAATTCGCAGACCGTCCTATGTGTAAGCAAAATGTCCACAAATCCACAAATGTTTCCACAGATTGTAATTTTAATTCTAATCCGAGATTAATAATACCAAATGCATTTCACAAATAACCCACACTAATCCACTTGAATTACAAAAGTCTTACAAGCTTACTACTTACACAAATAAGCAGAACTGTGGTGCAGTGTGAATAGAGGAGCTGTGTGCCGTACAGAACACATTCATTAACACATACATACATACATAGACTCACGCCTGTTTCCCGGAGGGGTAGGCAGAGACTACGGAACGCCATTTTCAACGATCCTGACATACCTCTCTTGCTTCATTCACTCCCATCAAGTTTCTCATGCATGCTCTTCTGTTTAGGGTACTTCTGACCTGTCTTTTTTTCCACTCTCTCATTAACACATTGAAGACTAAACTGCGTATCCAAGAGATGAGCGAGGTAGCTGAGCGCTACGAGAAAACTTCCACTAGTAAAGCATAATGGAGAAGTTGTTAGTAATATAACGCCTTTGTTCATTCTGAAGCTAGTTTGTACTCGCTATTTAGTTTTGGGAGCTTAAACTCATGGGTTCGAGTTTCTGTACTGACGTAATGCCTGTATCTACTATTAAGCCTGTCGCGTTACCTGCATTCGGACGGGGTTCAGGACACTGAGCGATTATGAGCCTAAGAGTCTCAAAAATTATTTTAAAAGACTGAACTCCGAAATTAGAGCTGAATTATTTTTTAAGACATGTTCTGATTTGCGATTCTGTGCGCTGGTGACTTTACAAAAAGTAAACCAATGGACTCAAAGAATACCAGAATCCAAACAAAATTTGAGGCCACACAAAGTATTGTATCGTGTTATGATCGAACCAACAACACTCGAGCTCTACATTGAGCGTACCGGACGCACGCCAGGCGTACGTCGCGCGCTCGCTTTAGGAACCGGCATGTCCAATGAGAGAAAGACTTTAGATATAAAAAGCATCCAGATGTAGTGGCTAGGATGTAATCTGGGCACGCGAGTATGGTTCGCAGGATAAGTGGGTGAAAGGGACTGTGCAGGACCTAGATAGCTTACGTAGGTATTCAGTAGTAACGGATAACGGTCAATTATATAAACGGCACATAGATCAAATGCGGCGTCAATCTCGATTATCTGATATTACCTGTCCGGAAGGGAATGATGAACAACAGCAGGGTGAGCAGAGTGCAGTCGAGCCGCAAAGCACGCCGGTAGAAGGGCTAGCGCCGCCTGAAACTTTAACAGTAAAAGACGACCTTGAAATACCGGGCGATCATGGTAATCTTCCTTCAGAACATTCACCACCTAGCACGCAAGCAGCTTCCTTGCCACCGGTGAATCGATACTCCAAACGTATACGGAAACCTGTTGATAGATTTAGAATAGAATAAGTTAGTTATAAGTATTTCTAGATTTAAGATTATTGTACAATAAAGATGTTAATGGTATAGTGGTGGAGGTGTGATGTATGTAAATAGTGGGTACTTGTGGCTTAGTTTATAAAAATATAATTCGTTCATTCAGTCTACGAATATACATCATATAACGAAGTCGTGGTTTTACTTAACCTCAACTACAAGATTATTCAGTATACAGCTATTTGACTAGTCGACGTTAAGACATATTATTATAATATGTCCATTTCGCTGCGACATATCCTTACTACACATGTGGTTCCAAGTAATAGCTAAGTTACAAAAATGAAATATTGAATACTGATTCAAAACCTTTGCAGGGGATGATGTCTCAAAAGAAGGCAAACCATTGTTAGTAATATAAAAAAGCAAGAAGGTTAATTACATCAATACAACTACGGGAATAAAAAGTTTTAAAATTTATTTTATGGTTTAAATGTCGAAATTATGAACTGAGTTGTGTGCTTATTTAATTACTAAGCGCTTCATACTTCAAAAAACTATTTACTCTCATTTCTAGCTGAAAGGGGAAATATTTGAGAGAAGAAATTACGAGGTCGGTTTTCAAAGACCCACCTCTGTAAATATGAGAGGACATGAAAGTAATCCAACTGTGGCTACAGTGACGTCTATTTGGCTATGTCGTCGCCATTTTGAATGTTTCTTTATGACTTTAAGATGTAAGATGCGGCTATGGTTGTGATATTTTGGTTTGTTGTGAGTGCTCAATAAGTACATATAGGTATCTTAGTAATTCTAACTTAGCCTGCGGTCACGCCCGCTATAACTAGAGACAATAGTCTGTACCTGTCCTTGCAAAGTATTCATAATATATTAATTATTAATACTTTGCAAGTAATGATGATGAGTACTTTACTTTGATCAGTTCAGTATTTAATTCATGAAAAAGAAACGTAGGCAAACAAACATTTGCATGCAGAATATAATACTAGCTGAGCCAGCGGTTACACTCGCGTTATTTATGGATACTGCTCTGCACCCGTAGCTCATATAGGCTCACACCTGACTATCATCGAAGGTGTAGGCCGAGATGTAACACAGCCACATTTCGACATGAATTTTTAGGTCCCACGTAATAGTGGGCGAGCATATTGCTGTTACCGGGCACTTCACCAGACTCCGTGCTACTACTGAGAATTCAGAAAAACTCAGTAACACATTTGTCCGACCCGGGAATCGAACCCAGGACCTCCGATCAACAGACGCATATGCTATCCACCGGACCACGGGGGCAATCATAGCCCATAGCCTTCCTCGATAAATCACTTTGAGAGAATTTGTGCAATCCACAAAAAAAACCGTTCTGGATTTGCTCCCTGCAGATTTTCGACTGCTTATAAAGTGTCCTGCAAAACAGGAAGCATTTCTAGGTTGAGAGTTGTCCTTTAAGATAGCATCGCCTATTTACACTTACTGAAATTAACATAATAAGGAATTTTATCAATTAATTAGGAAATACAAAAAGCTTGCCTCTAGAAAAACAGAATATCTGATCTAAATATCTATCCACTATTTTCGATTCAATATGTTATCCTATACTCGTACATACAAAACGAAACCGCTCAAAGATTTTCCGCCTTAATTGAAAAACTTTGGAGATAAATCTCCGTAAATCTTGATATAATAAAATTTGTAAGCGACATCGGCTCTCATAATAAACCGACACGCACAACATTCCGATGGTAATCTTTGTTTAAAACCAAATCAAAAAAGCTGATCCTTCTTTACACTTGAGTCGAAGCTTCAAATTGTCAATAAACACAATATTGTTGCCTAAATCTTAAGGATATTTACTGATGTTGGTGAGAGTAATGAATATCTTATAGGTCTGCTGAAGAGTTTGAAAGTTCAAAGGATGCCAAGTTATAAGGATGACATTTAAAAGTCTTTGTAGGTTGACTTCAGAATTATATTGAAATTAAACTACAGTTTACGGATTTTATCGCGTTATATTGGTTTCACACATTTAAATCGAATGATCTAGAAACTATATTTTTGGTACTAGCTGACGTTTCGAATTCTTTACAGGATTCATGTTCACGGCGGACTGAGGTGATTTTTGTCTTTATTTCTTGAATGTATAAGTTATCTCAAAGTACCCGAACATTTTTCAACTATTGGTGTTACTATTTACGCATAATGAGCTCACAGTGTCCTTAGGTCTTCTGGTGACTTTATCCTTCTTGTGTTTCATTAGCCTTATGACAGGGTCCTACACTACACATGCAGATCAGTAAAAGCAATATAAAAACGCTTTCGCGCACACACTCACATTTTTAAAACAAAAGTTACAAAAAAGCATTATAAACCCTATCCTATCGAACATAGAGTGTATTTACCAAGCAACGTTCAACTAACACAAAAACATCGGCCACTATCGTTGTATCATGCAAAAGAACTGTACACTAATTCGTTGCAAGATGCCGCGGTCATACTACGCTATGCATTCCCTTAATAAAGTATCGTTCGGTCATGATTACATTGCTCGTCTAGTCACTTCGCGACAAATTTTGGTAGTAGTTAAAGAGCAATGTATTTATTGAAAAATAATAATGTCGTTGTGATATTTTAAAACAATAATAACATAATAACAGCAAGGAATATTTTACGATTTGTTGTATATTTTTAAAGACAAATATAGTAAAATACTTGTAGTTTCATATGGTAAGTGATTTCATTCTACACTTAGTTATGGTTTAAAGTTCTATTTTTACAACAAACCACTGAACATGACGATATTCTTATAAGTTGTCGCAATCACGGTCGATAGTGTACTATTTCGCGGCAACGGCCATTTGCTTGCGATATGCACACTTGGTGCATTTCGCGCGGACACCGACACGCTCCTTGGTACTTCGCCTCTTGTTTATATTTCTATGGTGTTTTCTGAACATTTGTTAAGTCAGTAGGAAACAATTATTCAAAGCATTTTTGTAACTAGTAATATACTAATATTATATACCTGCAACGTTTTCAGTAAAGAATTTTAATAAAGCCGAATCCTAAAAACAGTATTAGAAACTTTCATCTTTGCGTAATGCCATAGTATCATTATGCTAAAACATCGTTATTCTAATATAAGATTTTCTTTATGCCACGGCACATTCATACACATGTTTGTATGTAATACATAAGACTTTCGTTTTATAAGCCACTTGAACTTTCAAAGAAACTTAAAATATGTTATGTTTTAAAGAAAACCTCGCAGAGACATCTCAAGTTTTTCAAGACTTACAAGCATTTCTGCGACTTATCGAAAATCTTAATGCTACAAAATTGTTTCTTACTTCAATTTTTCTTCTACTATTTTTATTTCTAAAAATAAGGCTATATTTGCGAGTGACAAGGAAGCAGTATCCTACAGAGTTGCGGGTTCGTTTGCAATGTTTCATGCACTAAAGTATTCTATGTGAAAAGCTTGTTTGAGAAGTTTACTTGAAACCATAATTGAAAATTTGCTCTTTAAAACGCGGTGTGCGTTTGAGTTTCTAAAGAGTGAAATAGAAATATAGTCCATTCTAATATTGTTGTCTCGCTCATAGTTATTCCGATGTTTTGGCTTCGTCAGTAACCGTATACAGCCAATGAACGAACAAGGCAGCCTGCCAGAAAACCAGTTGAAATGCCAAAACGCTAGTTCCACTCGTCCTCAGTCGTCTTAAGACACACAAGCGTAATAACGTCTGTTACAACACAGACAGAAGCAAACAATGTATAGTATTTAAGACTTGAACTATGTACACAAATAATAATTAGGAACGACCATATAAACAGAACCCGCAATAAAAGTCCTCGACAAAACTCCAGCGACAACAGACGATTTTAAATTGCGTCAAAGTATAGAACAATGGGGCTTTCAAAACAAAATGGACACTAGTTACTTCAATGCCTACATTGTGCTGTTAATGAACACCGCTAAGAAAGAAATGAATGGAAAATGTACTTCTGCTGCAAACAAGTGGAAATGTAGGTAAGTATATTTATCCGACTAGTGTGGACTGTAGTATAGTCAGCATACGCCGCAAGTAAAACATCAAATTATCATATGCATTTTTTAATTTTAAAGGTCTTTGTAATAATAATGTACTGTTTGTGCGAGAAAATTGCTTCAAATATTTATCTAATCTTAATATATAAAATCCTTGCGTTACTGACTGACTGACAGACACGCTACAGCTGAAACTATTGGGTGCAGAAAGTTGAAATTTGGCATGTATGTTCCTTGGGGACCGTAGGGATGCACTAAGAAGGGATTGATCGAAATTCCCACGGGATCGGCCAAAACGGGTAAATTAAAAAAAAATGCAGGCGTAGCTGCTGGCGGCCTCTAGTAATAATATAATGCTTTGTTATAAAAAATGGCAAGTTTTCCAGTACTATAATAGATGAATGTGTTAGAACACATTCTACCTTATGTTCGATTGCAGTACTCATTAATGGTACATCCGAGTAAAATAACTGTGTTTGATAACTTGTCTTTGGAATGTACAGCGACACTAACAATTTACTCCAATTGCGGCAGTAATCTATGAAATCTATACAACGGGTATTATTCTTTAAAAATCTCGTGAAATCAGTAAAGTATACACATATTATGTCTATCTGGCGAAAAGTGGGTGTAGAAATACCCCTCCGCCTACCTCTTCCGGGTTATAGGCGTGAGAGTATGTATGTATGTATGTATATTATGTCTCAGGTAACATACAATCTGGAAAAACAAAAGTTATAGCTCTTGGCAGGAAAATTTTCATAAACTAAACTACACCGCGTGCATGCGTAGGCATAAATAAAAATACTTTTAGACTTCCTGTTTGAAATGTCGCGTCTGCCACTAAAACTTAATCTATGACCCGACGGAAGGAATTTACAATTATAGTGTAATATGCTATTAAAGGAAATATTTTAGTTCGGTCCGGTCAGGGCTTAGAGCCGTTGGATAATTGCCAATTTCGCTTGATTGTTACCCAAACAAATTTATATTTTCCGTCTGGGGAATGAATAGTCTTTGTATTATGAATATGAATGCTACGCTGGTTGCAAAAGAATGTTTGACGTTATACTGTTTATGTTGTTGTTTGAATAGAACGTTTTCTTTTCGTTATAAAGAGCAAGGTAACGATATTTTTCATGGTATTTGGAACTTCTAAGTACTACAAGACCAAATAAGGTAGAACACTCAGCAAGAAATAATACACAAATATAGCACAAGCTCTATTTGTGCAAGTCTTCGTTTCCTTAGCTCTTAAACAACTGACTACAAAGTCTATATATATCCATACATACATATACTTACGCCTTTTTCCCATAGGGGTAGGCAGAGATAACATAACGCCACTTGCTCCATACATATATATCCATAATATTTAATCATCATCATCATCAGCCTTTAACAGTCCACTGCTGGACTAGGCCTCTCCTTTGAAAGGAGGAATTGGCCTACTATACCACGCTGGCCAAACGGGTTGGTATAGGGTTTGTATCAAGTTTTCCTTCTCTTACAGTGCTGTTCTCTGCATAATAATATATAATATTTAATAACCCTGTGGATATATATCGTATCACATACCGAACTTGTGCGACCATACAAAATAATTTAATGTGTCTTATTTACAAAAAAAATAACTTACTTAAGGTATAAAATACCTACTTATTTGTTTCCGACATTTTATACAAATCGCGAAACTTTAAAATCGAAATTGTGCTTGTAATATTATTTATCCGATTACATTTTATTACTTACTGCGATTGTACAATATGTGTATGTTACACACATTGATTTGAACTTGTCAAGATAGAGAGTTCGAACATCAGAAATGTTCAACAAAATATTAGCGAACTGTTAGCTTAAAAGTTCGTTCTGCGCTGTCAGTAGCGAATCTGTCATTGTGGCATGAATACGTGATCGCCGCTATCAAAAATATCAAGTTTTATATTATTAACGTGAATAAGAATTACATAAGATGATTCAAAGCAACTAAAAAAGATACCTTCTACCGTTAAGTAAATTTTAAACAACTCTAAACTAAAGAAATAATTAAATTATTTAAATAAGCCGCAACTTGACACTTTGTTGCCAGTGTTGTCTGTTTTTTATTTGGAAATGCCTATGTTAGCCAACTGTATAATATTTTATGATGATTCTAAAATAATATATATTTTTATCTTATTATTAATAATACCTATATATTCACTCTAAAATTATATTTTAATTTTGAGTTTATTAGTTTGATGGATACGAAATATGAAATTGACATTCATAAGCGTCACCGATCGTGATTTTGACTTTTGGTTTTTGACTTATTTCAATTTTAAAATGCATGGTAGCAGATATTGTTTATTTTATAATCTCATTATATTATATCTTTCATATGAGAATCAAAGTCGGCATTATTGCATACCTAACAATATTAATCATCATCATCGTCCTAGCGTTAACCCAGTTAGTACCTTTAGTACAACCACGATTTACACGACTTGAAGCCCGGGGTCCGCTTACAAGTATAACCAGATATGAGAGACTATCAGCTTTTCCACATACTGTCGGTTTAGACTAGTATCAGTTTATTTGAGAGTAGATTATAATAGACAGTATTAGATAGTATATCACTTTAATTGTTCTATTTGTTTGATTTTCTATCTGTGCTTTGAAGTTCTTGAAAAACTTCAGAGCCTCATTCTTGTGCATCAGAAAATAAACAAATGTAAAGCGACTGTAGTCATCGACAAATAACAAGAAATACTTTGCTCCTCCTATCGATGTAGTCTCCATAGGGCCACAAATATCTGTGTGCACTAAATTTAGCAAGTTACTGCTCCTCTGACCACTGCCTTTAAATGGTAAGCGACACTGTTTACCTTCACAGCATGTTGTGCAAGAAGCCTTGCTTGTATCTATTTTTTCGACAAATGACATTCCCAAGACAGCATTTTTCATTTTATTTAAATATTCTTTGTTGACATGTCCTAATCTGCGATGCCATGTTACTCCTGACACAGCTGATGCAGCCAAATACTCCTGAGATATCAGGTTTACCTTGTATACTCCATTGACCAATACTGCTGTAGCGACTAACTGTTTCTTTTTATTGTAAACATAACAGCCTTTTTCTGTGAAAGACACACTATTTCCTTTTCTAATTAATGGACTGACTGATAGTAGGTTAGTAGTCAGAGATGGTATACAGCGTACGTCTTCTACCACGATGTCGTACTCGCAATCATCAGTTGTAGTAGTTATTTTAACATTGCCAGAACATAATACAGTCAACTTCTCACTATTAGCTACGACAATTTCTTTATTTTGTTCGTATTTGGCATTCATTACCCAACCTTCATTTGCTGTTAGGTGTATACTTGCCCTGGAGTCAATATATCAATCATTTTTGTTGAAATTCGCACTTTAAAATACAGCACTGAATGCGTTTGATTGCACTCTTTCAGTATGTTTCTTCTGTGCAAAATTATTTTCATTCATGCACTGATTTTTGTAATGGCCGACTTGTTTACACCGGTACCATTTCACTGCCGTGTTTGACTTTGACAGAACAGTACTGTCAACATTATACTTTTTCTTGGCCATAGACAAATTCTTTTTATTTTGTTTTGTATGACTAATAAAAGCACCGTTCATTTCGCTTTCGTATTCTACTGACTCCATATCTAACAGTTTTGTTTTAATATTGTCTGCCGTAATGGAAATTCCTGAATATTCGATTGCCATTATCATTGCAGCAAAACGATCAGGCAATCCAGCCAATAACAATGACCCTGTCCACTGATCATTTATTTCAAATCCTGTTCCGGTTAGTCTTTGCCACTCGTCTCTGGGAATACGTCATTTTATTTCACTTCTCGTTCATACCAGAGGTAGCTCGTGTCATTTTTATGTTAACATAAAGGAATCAGTGTATCGCACGTAGTGCGCAGTATGTATTTATTTGCACACGAACCTAGTTGTGCGCCCACATTGTGTATAAAGTGTTTATATATCAGCCAAAGCCCGGTTACCCGTCGACATATATCATTATCATAAATAACCATAACATAATTTCAATGTTTATGTTCTTTTTTAATTGAAAATACATATTATATCCTACCTATTAGTAGATTTGCACTAGGTCTGAATGTTTGAAAATGAATAAAAAATAAAACAAATTATAAATACATGAAATTCAGTATACATATTTTTTTACCCTTCATCTTAGAGAAAATTTTCAATAACTTGTATCACCGCTGACATAGTCCGCTTGCGCGAACCATCGTAGTTACAAATGCATGTGTGTGTAAATACACATGCTACGATTTTGAACTTTGGCTGTTGTTTTTACTGCGACGAAAGCGCGACGCTCTATCTAGACGAGTATATGATCTAAGCATACACATAACATAGTATGTCTGTCTACATGACACAATAAATGACTCCTCCACGTACAAGACCACGCAGTTTGATAGGTTTCATACAACTTTAGTAACCTACTTCCAAACCTATTTCTATGCTGATCAAAGGATGAAATAAAAATAGTTCTTGCTGATTATCTGGCCACTGCCAAAAAGTGCAAAATTAATAAGTGAAAATCAGGTCAGATATGGAAACATAACAATTTGCGCTAAAGATTTGCTCCAAAAATTAAAAGTCACGGCTTATGGGTAAAGGTTTTGTTGAAGTATGATCTTCAAAGCTTAGCTTTGCTAACGACTATAATCGTGTATGTTATAAGTTAAGTGCGAATGCCCAAGGTCCAATGACCACCAAATATTTTTGTCGTAACGATAAACGAGGCAGTGGCCAACCTGAGTAACAACCGCGACAACGAACTTTTGCCCGACCCACAAGTTACTTCGTACCCTATAGAGTTTCTGAACTCCTTACAATTATCAGGAGTACCTTCACGCAACTTGAGACTGAACGTTGGTGTTCCAGTCCTGTTAATGCGGAATCTTAATGCACCAAAGTTTTGTAATGGCAAACGGCTACAAGTAACACCTAGGACGAAACATTATAAAAGCTATTCACTATTGCGAGTCAGACTCGGTCATGAAGGGTTCCGTAGTGGAGGTATGCACTTACCATAGCCATTATCTTCGACTAAGACCCAAGTTCACCTACAATGATATAACGGTCGATTGCAAAAACAACTGTTTAAAGTTAAACATTAAGATAAACAGAGATCGCTTTTTTACTGTTCACCAGTGCCGTTTGGGTGCCGGTTAGAAAACCGGACGTTTTTGAATGAAATGAGTGAGAAATGTAAAATTGCCAAATGAAAATGTACCATTACAACATCAAATGACGTTTACTTGTACAACTTTTTTAAACAATCGTCATCATCATCAGCCTTTAATAGTCCACTGCTGGACTAGGCCTCTCCTTTGAAAGGACGAATTGGCCTACTATACCACGCTGGCCAAACGGGTTGGTATAGGGTTTGTATCAAGTTTTCCTTCTCTTACAGTGTTTTTCTCTGCAATATGCTCCCTCTGTCGGCTCTTACGACACCCATGGGATGATATGGGGTGGTGACATTCCGTATTCTTAATCCGTCACCACACGGACAGTTAAACAATCGTATAATATTATAATGCAGTCAAGTTCAGACGTTGTATTTTTCGTTATTTTTCTTTTTAGGAGTATTACGACATTTTTTGGCAGGATTAATTTTATGACAATTGTCATTGTTGTTGTTTATTGTGTAGAAATGCCATAACCATTTCAAAAGAGGTTTTAAAACGTGAAAAGTTATCGCTGAGCACATCAAACGATTACTTTCTGATTTCATAAGGAACCTTAAGAGAAAAATGACTGATAGGAACCGTACCAGCAATTTGAGCCTTAACGAAAGAAATATTTTGAGTGATTATATTCACCATCCATTAAAAAATTAAATACCGACCTCCTTTTGTCTTTATATGAAACTGTTCTGTTGACAAATAAATGTAACTAGTAAACAAAATGTCACATTGACAGCGATAACCAACGTTTAAACGCGTTAAACATGGATGCGAGGTTCGGTTAAAATAACCGCCCGATTTAGCATTTTAACTGATGTATAAGGTATGGTGAACATGAAAATTGAACTAAGCAGTTGGTTACAAATTTAAACATCTGTTAAAGTGTGGGTGAATACGGGCCTAGCTATTAAAAGTATATTTTGTATAAACGAAAAAGCTATATTTGCAGTTTTTAAGATGTACTTTATTTAAAAAACTGCTGACTACATATCGTTCAAACAAATTTTCATTGGAAGTTTTTCTAACGATCTGCAGCATATATTATTTAAGATTTGTCACTCGCATACTTTAAAAGTTAGAGGGACACACACAACCATTTTACCACTTTGGAACCGTATATCTTTCCAACGATTGACTTTAAGAAACAATGGTAAAACCATTGGAACGTCAAAGTAATTTTTCACATCAGTTCCGTGTATAAAGAGCGTTATAGAAAGTAAAAAATATTAAATATTAAGGAGGTAATATTTAATATTTTTTATTTTCTATACCGTCGTAAAGCGGTTCACAGAGTACATCTACCTACCAATTTTCAAATGTGTAAACTGAATAGTTTCGGCATAAAGTGGCCGTGACATACGGATAGACTGACAGACATAGCGCGTCTATGAGGATTTCGTGTTAAGCCATTTTTGGCTACGGAACTCTAAAAATACTGTTTACAGAAATGTTATAATACTTCTTGCGGTTATGTTTCTTATCCTTATGAACAGAATTAAAACGAAAATTACTATCGAACGATAAAGGAGTTTTGTGTTACCCCGAATTTAACGTGAGCGAAGCCGCAGGCAAAAGCTAGCTTCAAATAAATCAATCTAATAGTATAAGAGTACCTAGATCTGGGTAGCTTAAAGTATAAAAATTACTCAAGCGGATTTCCTCATAAAAAACAATACTATCGTACTTTACAACGAACGCTTGAAACTTTAACTCCGGACTATTAATATCGCAAAATATTGTTAAAAAACTAAAACTTTATTTTATGTAAGACACAAATGTTTAAAAGCCCTTTTTCACTTTAATGACTTATATGTGAACGTTGCTTAAATCACTTTATTACTTTTAGTTGCGAGTATACCTGATGAATAGAGCTCTTGTTAGAATCAAGCTTTACAACAATTTTCGGACGACTTGTTAGGTCGAATTTTGTGAAAAGACAATGCTTTACACTGAAATATTTTATAAAGGTGACCTGATATCTTCTGGTGTCTTTGTCATTCTTGGGTTTCGTTAGCTTAATGTTCCTCCAGCTTGAAACCCTGATATCAAGTCTAATGTAGTATATACTACTAATTATGTAGTTTCTATCATAATCTTCGGTTTATATGTGATATCTTTAATACCAATATCGCGATAAAATTCGTAAACCGTAGTTTTATTTCAATGTGTAACATTCGCGTAAACCCACGATAATACTATGTGAACCGAATATTGTAAGGCAGGCTGGCTTGCAGGTACAGTATAGACTAAGGTGTCCTAAATGGACTCATATTTTTTCTTCAAGCATTTAGGGCTCCTGCTTGTCGTTATAATTCATTCTAAGCAATTGTCTTTTATGTGTCCCTAAGTAAACAACTGGCCCCTACATTAGTTTCATTGCCAAATCAGTGCGGCAGTATCCGCCCAAAGTATTATATTAAATCGTTTCTTGGCACTAGCTTCAAATAAAGATTTGGGGCAAACGTTCCATTATAGTAATATTCTTTTAAGGCAGCTTAAAACAATCCATTTCTAAGGTATTGCTCTTAAACGATATTAGCATTTGAGTGCTCGGATGGCGCAGTGATTTTAGTTTTCGGAACTGGTGAAGTCTTGCAGCTGTTTGTCATGCAAACTAAATTCTACGAGTTAGCTTGGATGATATCCATAGACGCTATAGTTCCATAGATATATTGTTCCGCTATACAAGTAGTGCAGTGTTTTAAGGATACATTATGTTAATCTGGGCGTAGATTTTCAATCCCTATTAATTTCGTAATAATTGGTATGACACAACTTAGATGATTTGAACGTGTGGATGACAGCATAGAATACAAGTGTCACCACCCCCTATCTTCCCGTGGGTGTCGTAAGAGGCGACACGGAGTCTGGAAATGTGCCCGGTACGGCAATAGGCTCGCCCCTTATTACGTGGGACTAAAGTATATCTGGCGAAAAGTGGGTGTAGAAATACACCTCTGCCTACCCCTTCGGGGATAAAAGGCGTGACGATATGAATGTATGTATGTATGTATGAGAATATCATCCATTTTGTTTGTCGGAGTACTAATGATTCTGAATAAAAAATTGCGAATGCCGAGCAAGGGCCAAAGATAGCGTTACTAATATGCAGAAACGTCGATCCAAAATTATGACTGCTGGATAGCGTGTTGAGAGACCAACGGACTACTTCGCAAAGGGTCCCGGGTTAAATTCCACAGCTCGCACCTCTGTCTTTTCTAAGTTCCTGCGCCCAATCTCTCTCCGGTCGTGTCGCTTGTGGCGGCCCATTAGACTATGAGAATGAGGGAATAGAGAGTGCACTTGTGTTTGCGCACACACTTGTGCACCATAAGATGTCCCGCGCAGTTGACAAGACTCATATATCATATAGACAAGCCGCCGTGTCTTGAATCGGTCGGGAGGACATTATTATTTATTTATAAACAAGACTAATGTTGGTGATGGAAAGTGTAATTGTCTAAGCACCGTCTTACCGCTTAACATTATACCGAGTGTTCAGTTGTGGGATCCATTCCGTTAGCGCTATGCGAATCAAAAATTATTTCTCTTTGTCGACTCTAGGTGTTCTTTGTGTCCATTGGTTGAATGTTTGCAAAGTCTCTGTAACCACAGGACACACTACCAATGTGGACGATGCCTTAAAAATAAAGAAAGCTGTTTCACTATTTAAAGTATATATTTGTATGCATTTGTACATAGCCTTTGGATGGCAGAAGTATTGAAATGGACCATGACCTCCAGACACTTTTCTAATTAACCAGGCATTTATTCTGCTAAAATAATATTTTAAAATCTGCAGTTCCGTTTGAAATTTCTTTGTTCATGCAGACTACCAATTTATCTCATGATGTTGCTGCAACTGCATAAATAAATGTATATTCTCTTCTAAATTTGTTACATTTTATATAAATTTAATGTTATTGAGAATTTAACCAAATAGGCACATAAAAAGTTAATAATTTTCAGCTAGCTGCAGTATAGCTGAATACGTAACTGAATATAGCAGACAAAGGTCAATGGCCTGTCTGTTTAGTTGCCAGTGAGCTAAGACGTTCAACACGCCAGTATATTACTCTATTTACGACCATAGAGCTATAAAATGTTATCTGAAAGTAAAGAATTCTATTTGGATTAAATTTAGTTTGTTAGAACTTCATAGTGTGGCACGAGGAAAATATAGTTTGGCTAATCTGTTCGTCCGCGATTTTATTTGGAAACTATATGCAAAAAAATATACATGTTAATTCATTTCGCTGCAACGATAGTCTAGTGGAGATACAGACAGATTGCCATGCAGAGGGTATCGGGTTCGCATCCACGGCACGCACCAATGACTTTTCGGAGTTATGAGTGTATCCGGCGGTCATGAAGAGCTTTGACAGTCGTTATAAGGACTCAGTATCTATGAATAAACTGACACTAGTCTAAACCATGGAATATCGCAATCCTTTCAGGTTGCGGAAGTCAGACAGGTAGTCACTTTGTGGAAATGCTAATTTTCAGCTAAATCCGTTTAGATTAGTTAGTGGACCCTGATGAATTCATTTCGCCCATGGCTACACGGTCGTTTTCGATAGCACCGCACGTTATAACTAGAAAGGAGAATAGGAACGACTGTGCTGCTGAGATACTTGCATAGAAAATATGTAACAAGGTGATAATTATTATGCTAGACGATATGTCTGCTTCCGTGGTCCAGTGGATAGCGTATGCGTCTGCTGATCCGGAGTTAGTTACTGGCGCTATTCCCGAATTCTCAGTAGCAGCACGGAGTCTGGCAAAGTGCCCGGTAACGACAATAGGCTTGCCCCCTATTACGTGGGACCTTAAAATTCATAAGGCGAAATGTGGGTGTAACATAACACCTCTGTCTACCCCTTCAAGGATACAAGTGTGACAAATATAAAAACAAAAAAAAGGTAAATGAATCATTCTATTGCCACGCCCGCCGTTAGGCGGCCAGTTCGGCACAAACTATACGTAGCGTCAGCCGCCACGTTTGAGGCAAATCGACCGCCAGCGTACAGCTGCGGGACAAGTAAGTACTTTGAATTATCCAGAAAGTTCTATTTCGTGTTTGTCCTTAGGATTTACTATTTATTCCTAGAGCAAAATCTATATTTAGAAAAATAAGCAGCTTTTAGTTTGTTATAATTATATAAACAAGCTCTTGATATTTAATAAAAAAATAATAAACGATACTCCAAATTCTTCAGAAAAATTAACTGGAATTTATACTTTTCTGCACAAAGGAAATACTTTAGGCTAGCAAAAACTCTTACGCTACGTTAGTTATTAAAAATACTTCCAGTATAAAAAAGCTTATATAGTTATTTGATCGTTTTAAGCTTACACACATTTTAAGCTTCACTGCTAGAAATAGGTCTCCCTTTACATTTAGCCTACTACACCACGTTGACGGCCTGGTCTAACTGTATATACACCATGTATTTTAAGTCGGTGTTTTCCTGAAAAGTATGTATTCACCTAATGATATGGAAGCTACCTATATGTTTTTTTAGTATATTTTGTAAAATAAATGTTATAGGTTGCTTTTATATCATGGGCTGAGTACATACTTTTCGGGCAAACACTGACTTAAAATACATGGTGTAGAACCTAACCCTACAGTGTTAGTACTCTAACCCGTCTGGCCAGCGAAGCATAGTAGACCAAATCCTCTTATTGACTCACAGAGCATCTGTGAAGCAAATTAGGAGAAGCTAAGTCCAGCAGTAGACTTCGAAAAGCAGTTAAGTAAAAATATCCAAGGATCTTGAACAAACAGCCATCGGGATCTCAAACTAGGTAGGTCTCTACTAAGGCAATCTCTTTACAAAAAAATCTTGCGTTACTGACAGATTGACACATAAGTTAGAACTAAAACTATTAAGCGCAAGAAGCTGAAACTTGGCATGCATGTTGCTTGGGGACCGTGGTCTTCACTAAGAAAGGCATTTCCAAAATTCCAACGGGATCGGCCAGAAACTGTTAAATTAAAATAATAGCTGCGGGCATCCTCTAGTCAGATAATAAATTTGATATGCATACTAATCGCGTATTTTGCAATTATACAACGTCGACGTAGTCCCTTGTCCCCCTAATGCTAACTAAACTAAAGATTTTACGTAACAAGGATCATATAAATCGTAACTAAGAATTTCAGCATAACTGTATAATTAATTCAGTAAATTCACAAGCCAAAGACAGTCTTTAGCATTTCGTCTGAAAACGACTACAATTTTAATTAGAATTTTAAAGACATTTCAGAAGTTTACGAGAACTTTTTATTTTAATTTAGCTGTACAATTGAATTAAATGTTTTTATCAGTGTGTAAATCGGTCTAGTATTTTTTTATCTTGAAAACGAATGGCCTCTAGTCTTTATTTTTAATAGTTGAGTATCTTATCTTCAGCTGCTACTAATAGTTTGCTAGATAATGCCATTAAAAGACTATTTTTGTAAATTAGTTTAAAAAAAACAATAACTAAAATTCCAAGTAATAACAAAAAATAACTAAGGAGACACTAATTAACTAAGCAGGTAATAAGCTGTCAAATACATCAACGAGATATTTTTAAAGCTTATTTTATTTCTTAGACAAGCGTATCTTTTTAGGGTGCCATGGTCTTATGGAATTCTTGTACGTCTAAGAATAAATCTACTCGTGTCTATGATAATTTAACGCGGCAGGTTACCCAAGTATATATATGTAATACAAAATTTATAATTCACTAGAGGAATATCAGCTACACCAGCACATTCAAATTAACCGTTTCTGCCCAATACCGTGGGTATTTCGGAAAATCTCTTCTTCTTCTACAGTCACCAAGGTACATACATGCCGAATTTCCACTTCTTGCGCCCAATAGTTTCGGCTGTACGTTGTCTGTCAGTCAGTCAGTAACGCAAAAAAAATATTTACATAGATATGCAAATGACACAAATGTTGGTTACTATATTCGAATTGTATAATATCCGTGTGGTGCCGGATTAAAAATACAAAGTGTATCTATACTATTACATAACAGGGTGTCGTTAAAGGCGTCTTAGGCAAATACACAAAGCAAGTAGTATCTTTGGCAGAATAGACATGAAAGTAGAATAAATGCCGTAGAAATTAGAGCACTGAGAAGTATGTGTGGAGTGCCTTTGAACGATAGAGTAAAGAATTGTGTGATAAGAGAGTGTTGTGTGGTAAAAGAAGATGTAGTGACAACCATTGAGAAAGGTATGCTAAGAAGGTTTGGACACATGGAGAGGTTGGATGACGAAAGACTGACCAAGAAGTTATACAAGTCAAGTGTGAATGGGACAGGAGGAAGGTGAAGACCAAGACGGACGTTCTATGACCAGATTGGAGACATCCTAAAAAAAGGACTGGTTACAAGTACCCTTAACCGAAGAGCATGCATGAGAAATTTGATGGGAGTGAATGAAATAAGAGAGATATGTAAGGATCGTTGCAAATGGCGCTCCGTAGTCTCTGCCTACTCCTGCGGGAAACAGGCGTGAGTCTTTGTATGTAGGTATGTAAATAGTATCTTTGTGAAGAGGCGACATCTAATCCTATATACAACCTGACTGACCGGCGTGATAAAAGCCTAAGCTTTCTATTTGGTCACACTAAGCATAATGCTATTGTGATGGCAATAAGGAGAAACTTATGTCCAGCAATGGACTGCAAAAAGCTGTATGATGATGATGATAATCGAATCGAACCTATAACACTCGACACTTTGAAACGGGTAAAGTGACCACTCAAAAAACGCTATCCCGGTATCATCAAGAGCGTTTTAATAACTTAATGAACTAGTATAGAAATAAAAGTCATTGCTATTGATAATATACCTATTATTGCAAAGTGATAAATTATTTATTTTAAATTGTCTTTCGGGATATGTACCACGTACCTTTGTTTGGTAACTCCAAACAAAGTTACGTGGTACATATCCCGAAAGACAATTTAAAATAATTTTAAATGACCACGAAAGTTTTAATTCCTGATAAATAATTAACTAAAGATGGCTAGTTAGTCTGCTGAAAAACAGATGTTCAATTTTCTTATTTATATAGTTGCTGTACAGAGTTGCTACGGCTGACCTTTAAAGCTTTGACCTTTGAACATAAGCTCTATCTGCTAGTATTCGGACAGATCTGGGCAAACAGGAAATAGCAGCTAGCAGCCCGATTCCTGCAATGGATACTCGTAGCCCTACAACCTTGTATACTTATCTAATGCTGGTGTGTGAAAAGGTTATTAGGGTTCAAACCAGTAGTGCAAACTCTGTTAATTAAACTCTCAGCATATTACAGTCATATCATATTCAGTATTTGACAACAATTTAGCCTAGTGAACATACTAATAGACATGTACACACACGGTCTTGAGTACAAAGCCATGACGCGAATCTTCGCGTAACAATTTTTGCTAATTATTATCACTTTATGTACGTAAAAATGAAAAATATTGCAGGGAAGCCTAGACGTCTGTGAGTTCGCCATTAAATTCTCGAAGGAATGCTGATGTTTAGCAGTAGGACAAACAGGGCTGATATTAGTATTTTTTACCATCCCAATTCTTATATGAATAAACATATGATTTGTACACGAACTCAAATATTGTGTGAACAAAATTGTGTTTTAATATAAAACCTAGGTGCTTATCTAATATTTGAGATATCATTTACATTTTAAATTGCCCCATGTCCTCTGTTGTTACTTCAATATAACCTTAAAATTAAGGTTATATTATTATTTAAAATTAAGATATTTAAATCAAATGATTTAAATATCTTAATTTTAAATAATATAAAATTCACAATCCATTGTGTCGCGAAAAATAATCAGGTTTTTTTCCTAAATAATGATGTTTTAGTCAAAGAAGTTAAAAGGAAATATGTATCGCACTTACATTATTCTTCGACTATCACTTATTGACGATTTTATTTCCAGATTACCTGTTCTCTACCAAGAATTAGTCATACTGCCACGAAATTATCCATAGAAATCTGCGTGATCGCTTTTAACGGTCATTTTCAATATTCGAACTATAGATAGATCTGTAAATTTTAGATTCGTGTTTGACATATTTTATATGGAGCTTATGTCAAAAACTGTCAAAAACTAATCTAAAATCTACAGATCTATCTATATTTTGAATATTGAATTCCGTAGTAAGTGGCAAACATGAATCACACACCGCTGTTTAATATTAGGGGAGCAACTAAATTTAAAGACAAATTCAGTCTCTTGCCTGCCAGAAAACAAAGTGATGGAAAAACCGCTGTGTATGGATAATTCAATCAATATTCTTAATGGAAACCTACCATTTTCAGGTGGAGTTCGATCAAAGAAAGAAGTAGAGTACTTTACTCATCATTTAGGGAAACATTTGGTATGTAAAACAAACATGTCAAAAAAAAGCTTTGTTACCAATCAATGTAAATTAAAACAAATAAAATATAAATATCTTTCGGTAAACAAGCCATCAAACTTGCTAACTATAGCCGACAACACGATTTAGAAATGGGACAGCTGAGTCAGCCGTTACATATCCGCCAACATTCCAGCTCACGTCAAATTACTTACTAATTAAATGTGGCTTATAGCAGACATAAATCTAAAGAATCAACAAAATATAGGTTATTGTAAACAAACACTCTACTTAAGAAAATAAATAAAGCACAGAAAACTCGCAAAGAAATCACAAAACGGCTCACGAAAATTCTCACCGCCACGCATTCAAATTGATTAGTATTTTTATCACGTTTCGTTAAATCCTCTCCCGTGACAATCCTTTTAATTAAACATTAAAACATTCCTTGTCGGCCTATTCCTGACTCCGAACGGATTTAGCGTAAAACGGGCTTAATTACGCCTATTTCCTCCATAATTTACAACTGCGTAACTTTAAGCTAAAATGTTTGTAGTAAAAAAGTATAATCACCTGTTTATTTTTTAAGTAGATTAATGCATGGCGCAATACGGGCGCGAAATGTTTTTATGGTGGTGGTCCGGGGAAAAATGATGGTATGTGTAAGGTGGGGGGAGGTGCGGTCCACGCAAACTCGCTGCCATAAGCTCTCTGGATGTCGGGTGAGGCGATCGCGCGCTGTTTCGTGAAACTCCGCATCGTATCGTGATATCGTTTAAAAATTTTATGTTCGCTGTGACGTGAGTGCGTGAGTGTCACTGTGTGGATTGTTATGGAGATCTGTGTTGTGTATTTCTAAAGGAATCCCCGGTTCCTTCCATGGTGAGTTATTGCACATGTCAATTTATTTGTTTACGTTTTTATTCCAGACAGTTTCTGTTTTACGTACATTTATTTGTCCGTGTTGAAACCGGTTACAAATTTAAATATTTATTAAAAAATATGCCGTTTATTATTTTCAGTAATTTTTACCGGGGAGATCAATAATTATCAGAAAAGCTCTTTTTCAACATTTCCCCTTTGTAGTGAAAACTTGCTTATATTTAATTTGGGAGATATTAATCGTGACATCATTACTCTTGTAATGAGAAGGGCGCGACATAATTCTTTTAAATTGTGAACATTTTGAACAACTGTCGTTAATGAGAAATTTAATCAATATATTTTAAAAGTAATTTAACTAAAGATATGATTTTAACTATTCTTTCTTTTCTTTTTCGTATGAATGAGTACGTGGCCACATTTTAACTATTTATTTAAACATTGGATTTATTACTGTAATAAAATAACTTTATAAATCTGAGTTCAAATGTTGCATAATTCTTATTTGTTACGTTGACTTTGATATTATTTTAAGAGCTCCACGTTGATGGATGGGCACTATCGAAAAAGCATAACGGTTTTATTGAACCCGTTGAGGGTACGGAACCCTGAAAATGAATATGTAAACGGAAAATATTCTATATTCTCCCCTTAGTCAAATCAAATCTGAAATAAGATTTGCTTGAAAAATATTTGTGTAAGAATGCGTTATTCCATTTTCTTCAAGAAATATTTTGGCAGATTCATTCCGAAACCTAGGGAGCTGTATTTATTCAAATTACGTTTTCGCTCAGTGCTGTGGAGACCTCGCAAGTTATAAATTATTTCAGTATTAAAGAATTTTTGGAGTTGAATTGCTGGCGCGTGGAATGTCAACTTAATATATGTATGGATAATATGTAAATCAAGGTTTACATGGAGCAAATATCACAAACGTTTGAAATTATAATAGAGTAATATCTTTATTACCTTTTATAATTTTTACTCATAGACTCATACGTAATTAAAACATGATTGCTGCATACTTTTGGAAATTATTGTTGATTTCAGTAACATGTATTTGGGCTTAGGTACTTTGTGTTAGCGTTTATGGCGTTCTAGATCTAGATATTTTGTTTTTATTTGTCCGTGTGGTGACAGATTAAGAATACGAATTGTCACCACCCCATATCATCCCGTGGGTGTCGTAAGAACCGACAGAAGGAGCATATTATGCAGAGAACAGCACTGTAAGAGAAGGAAAACTTGATACAAACCCTATACCAACCCGTTTGGCCAGCGTGATATAGTAGGCCAATTCCTTCTTTCAAAGGAGAGGCCTAGTCCAGAAGTGGACTGTTAAAGGCTGATGATGATGAAGATCTAGATATGACTTGAACTTTATTTTTCAATATAAATATACCACTTTAATTATATATAAGTTTTTTAAAATGGAAGTAGGTACATAGCTATTTTGGTACTTTTTGTTAGCGTTTATGGCGTTCTAGAAGACTATGATAATAACTTAAACTTTATTTTCAATATAAATATACCACTTTAATTATATATAAGTTTTTAAAATGGACGTAGGTACATAGCTATTTTATTTTGAAACAATCTGTTGAGGTCTTTTAAATAAAGGCAAACCAGCCTTTAATTTTGTTTTGTCTACTCACTAACGTTACTCGTTGTATGTATATATTTATATACATATATTGACAATTTGACAGCATAACTAAAACCTTACCTACGTACTTTTATGTACATATAAATAGATATACCATCGCCTTTATTTTCATGAAAGGTTGACAGAGGTTTCTTAGGTACCTTTACTATGGACATTTTGCCAACAACATTTATAAATTTCAGATTATAGAACAAGAAGCTTTGCTTCGTCTACTAGAGACATAAATTTCCGTTTTCTTGGATTTTACAACCGTTATTGACTTATTAATTTACTTTTTTTCGATTTTTACACTAACGATTTTGAACTATTTGACGTGTTTCTATCGCAGCGTTACGGTTTCATGAAAGGAATCAGTGCAATTAAATAAGTCCCGAACTTCTATGTGAACCTTTCGCGTAAACACAATACAATGCTTTGGTATTCTGTATTCTTATACGTAACCAAGTAGTATCTATTTTGCAGAAGACTAAACGGGTACTTATGCCAGTTGACTAACGAGGTGTCAAAGTCAAAGTCAAAATCATTAATTCATCTAGGTCACGAGGTGACGCTTATGAACGTTATTTTTTTAAATTAAATTACTTAATGCTTCTACACTTATATTTACTGCCTCGTTCCCAAGCAAAAGGTAGAACCACGAGAGGGAACGGGCAATAAAACTCGTGGCCACTTTTTTAAATCGCCAAAAATTCAATAAATTAAAAATCAACATTACAATATCCTTCAGAGTAAAAAATAAAACAAGTATCTTGGTTTTAATAGCATTGCATTGCAGTAGTTACTGCAAATGCGCGTTATTTTCTTATTGCCACCGTTTTAATTAAAGTAGCTTGAAGATGAATAAGTATTTTATACAAGTCAATTATGTCAACAACAAAAATGATTAAATTGCAGTACAGATAAGTTCATCACCTCTCCTTTCGACCCTAAACTTTTCCGTCAGACAAGAGAAAAGGGTTGTTACAACTTTGTTGTAACAACCCTTTTTGTAGGGTGTTATTCCTCCTTAACTCTTTTGAATATACGATGAATTGAATAATTTGAAAAACGAATTTACTTGAATAATAGGTATTATTAAGTTCAGGATGTCCTTTGACGTGGTAAAACGCTAAATGGATTAGCCTATAATGATATTATTAGAGATGATACATATTCAAATTCATTTATTAACATAGGTTACAAAGAAATACTTAAGAACGTCAATTCTTTTTTTTACAACCAGGTACTACACTTACCCTGCATTACAGGGAAGCGCCTTTTCCACGCTCATTTCGCAATTGCTCGAGTGTAACTTTTGATCATTCAACACCTTCCACATCTGTAATGAATAAATATAAAATGTACCATAAATTAAAAGTAAAAAATGTACATAAACAAATCAGAAATCTATGATATATATATATATATATATATCATGATATGAAAATAAATAAATACTACGCGTCTGATTGTAGAGAATAGCATACGTATTCCATTACATACACTGCATATTTTTTAAATCATGCACATGATTCAAATATTAGTACCGGTCTTATATTTGCTAACGGCTCCTTGGTATCTTATGCAGCCTGAAACTACTCATCCTATATCAATTCAAGTAGTCTTTGCTTTTTTAACACGCCTGCTAAAACAGTTTAGATGAAATTGTTGTTTTAGCTTCGAACTTGTTTATATAGGGCCTGAATTCGTTAATTAAAATGAATCTATTTCTCCAGTCACCGGAAGCGCTCGATTTAATCCAGGCCACACCACTAATGAACAGGGATTGTTAAAAAAATACTATAATTTCTCTTTAATTAATTATGATGATGCCACGAATTACTGTGTTTAATTTTATTGTGTTAATCATTACGACATCAACGCTGTTTTGTTTGACATTATTTGTGTAGCTTTATAAATATAGTTGGCATCGTTTTAAATATTAAAATAACATTTTGTTGGCCAATAAGTGGGATTTTTATCTTATTGTGTGTGCAACATTAAATTAAATAATATAAAATCCACAACAATCTATATAAATAAAAATGAATCGCCGAAATGTTTGTACGCACATAACTACCAAACGACTGCACCAAATTGGATAAATATTTCTTTTATGTGTTCGTTATTGTTAGGAGATTTAAACAAAAAAAATACATACTATGGCAAAAAAATAATATGGCGGTATGAAGTTCGCCGGGCCAGCTAGTTATATATAAAATAAAAATTGATTTAGATGTTCAAATATTCTTTAAGTTATCTTGAAGATTAGGATTTAGACGAAAAAGGCTCAAATTCGGTCTATGAAAACAATATTGGGTAGGCCTATTTACCACAAGATGAATTTCACCTGAAATGAAAACCGCCAGATCGTTCCACGTTTTTATTACTAGTTAAGTATACATTTTCTTCCGCAATAATTATGCACCATATGCACACATGAACATTAGAATAAGTGAAGAGTGGTCCTTAACATTAAGTTATGAACCAGAAGAACCTTAAGGCTTAATTAAAAATACTTCATAAGAAGATGCTATATGGAGTAGAGACTAAAGCGCCACTGAATATCACTTCAGAAAAATAAACTAAATCTCAGCAATCGAATCAATATCACCGTGATAGTCTCTACATTGATTGATTAGAAAAGAATTTTTATATTGCCTCTTTCAGACCAAATACTTAATAAACTGATAACGAGAAAAGTATTCTTTGTATGACTGTTATTCTTCCATAAAGGTATATTTTTTAGAAAAGGATTTTTATAATAGGTATATTTATAGACCTTCAATTTTTCTGGAAAACTGAACAATACGTTTGCGGGATGCTTGTTAATAGATTTTTTTTGGAATATTTACCGGAATAGTGAAACCCAATTAGTCAGCAAGTCTCCATGAAAATAGAAAATAATAAGTACACATTTTTTTTCTAAAAATGTTTATTCTTTTAATAAAGATCAAATAAAAGGATAATCGTATAAAAATCTATAATTTCTGATATCTGGTTACATTTTTGACATAACTTCATTATGTTTGATATTTTGTTTCAATATTTTCGTATCGTGAAGTGATGTTTTCCGATACCAAGTGTTTATTTGTTTTCAATGAATTTGTTAACACTCGATAAAAAATAGGGAGGTGTTATTTTTTTTTCATGTACCTTCTATTGTTCATGACATTGTACCTTCTAAACGCATGAACCGATCATCATGCATTTTTCTGTTTAAAAGCTGTCAACATGAAGATCTTAGATATAATTAATGAACATCTATATTTCTACGGCTACAAAATATTTAAATTCCTGCTTATTTTAAGTTTTGCCTGATAATCGATTCCAAAGCATCACATCACAAGAAATTGTGCCACCAAAGCAAAGCCGAAGCAAACAAAGGTAAGAAAAACGAAAAGTCATCGTTGGCCTTACAAACCGGGAGTAATATCTTAATAATTTCCAACGACTCCCACAGGAAACAAGGTGTATTAACCCCAAAGTACTTCAAGTATAAGAATGAGCTTATATTTTATTTAGCAAGAAACCGTACCGAAAAGAACAGCCGTTCTATTTTGACACGTAATACTATTAACAATGTATAAGGGAACATTTTACTCTTTTGGCGTCTACGTGAAGAATCTTTACGACCTAGTTTGAATGGGCAAGCAGATGTGTATAATTATATTACTTTCCTAATAATTACGGGAGATTTTTATGTTTAAAATGGAATCGTGCGCTTCGAATATTTGCCTTGAGTCATTGTCTGACCCTTAAAGCATTATGTTTAAAGTTCAAGCAACTAACACGCCGCTCATTGATAAACATAGATATCAAAAATTATTTATGGATTATACTAATTATTGTCGGTGGACTGATATGCAATCAAATCAAGTATCAAGTCATTGTGAAAAATAGGTGAATACAAAACACAAAAATGTCTTTACCGAACAGAGAATCAAACCACTGACCAGCTAAAAGCAAGCGAGCGTCATAGCAGATATTTCACTTGGCGTCCTTTTTTCTTAGTATCTAAGTAAAATTGATACCACAGAAGAATTTTCCTCTTTACTTTGTTTTTACAGTTGTATTTACATACTTATCTGCACCCTTGAGGGTGCTCAGAATTTTCCGTCCAAAAAATTCAAAAGAAAAAAATAATATAATAAGAAATTCTAAATACGTAATTTTAAGTAATATTATACACGAGGAAATGTTCCTTGTTTTGTTAAAAAAGATGCAATGTTTTTAATATGCAAACTCAAAAAGAGTTCGATTCAAACGAACTCTTTTGAAAAATGAGTGCTACATTGTATAGATAGACGAGGAAAGCTTGGTAGGCAAGATAAGCAGGACAAAATGGATTGGTAACTAATGACTGGAGATCGTGAATAATGGAAGTTGGCGAAGAAACTGCTCAGCAATAAGGGTCATTATAGAAAATAAATAAATATTATAAAAGTCTACAACTATATAGCCGTGTGATTGACGGCATAGAATACAAGTGTCACCACCCCCTATCTTGCCGTGGGTGTCGTAAGAGGCGACTAAGGGATCCTTGCCACGACAAACATCCATTCACACAAAAGTTTGACTCAAGCGGGAATCGAACCCGTGACCTTCGGTGTTGCAGTCGCTTACACTCTAAATTACAACTACATAAAATATACCAGTCATAAAACTTTAACTAAACCTGTCTCAACGGGGATAGATTTATTTGTGAGCTTTATATACATAGGCATATTTTACTACGCGCAGGCATGTTAGATAAATGTTATAGGCGTCGTATATCATTTTAGTGTACCTTATCGTTGGCCTACAAATCCCACAGGACCAGATTTCGGTTTATGCCTGACATAGACTAATTATTATGTGCAATTTATAATTCCATAGCTTATAGGTCGTCAAAGTTAGTCTACGAAAATATATAGATTGTTACAAGACTCGGCCGTAAACTTCATTTTCGTATCATTGTAATCATAAATATCTCCCACACATTTTACTTTAAATATCACTACCCGATCCCGTAAGAATTTTGGGAAATCGCATGAAGTTAAAGCTAAGGCCCCAAGAAACATACATGCCAAATTAAAGTTTCTTTCGCTCAAATAGAATTGTCTGTGCGTTACCTGTCAGTCAGTCGTTAACGCAAGAATTTTATATATACAGATTGAAAACAGGTGTTTAATTATAGTAACCCGTAGTTGTATTCGAAGAAAAGTACTATGATTTTTTTTATTGTCACTTGACATTTTCGAACTTGTTGAAGTCTCAACAAGTTGCTCTAACACCTACGCAACGCAGCACTTAAAGACGCTACTCTTTAACAGCCATATAAAAAAGTCTTTGAAGCATATGCAGGTAATATAGAAGATATTTTTCAAAACGTGATGACACTTAATAGAACTAAATCGAAGGAATCTAATTAATTTTCTATTGAAACAAAGAGAAGGGCGAATTCCATTTTAATTATTCCAAGCAATTAAAAAATGCGAAGACATCGGAAGCCTTCTTATGCCAATAAGGAAAATTTTAATCTACTTATTGCAAAAAAATACGCAATATCCGACCTCTTGGACACCAAAATGTACAATCAATTAATACGATTCCCAAATTGATGGTTGGCTGATTCAATAATGAGAAAGAAATTCTGAAATATCCTAAAATAGATTTAAAATAAAGACAATTATAGCCATTTTCACTTTTGAAGAATATGGTTGTTTTAATCTTGGGTTAGGATGACAATTTAAACATTTGGCAAAACTATGTTTTTCTAATAGATGAACATTTGACATTCGTCGTAATGGCAGTGAAACTGACAAAATATTTCACTATCTATGCAGTTTGAAAATAGAAGGAAAAACATTGAAAGTCGATATATTGCATCTGGCAAGTTCGGATGAAATTGCTTTTTAATTACTGGCAACCTAAATCGGGGTTGACGCTGTTAGTACACTTTCGCAATCGCATGCGTCAATGAAACTACGAAATATCTGTCAGTTGCAAGAAAACGTTTTGTATATGCTATGTCTCACTCTATTACACAGCAAGATTAATAAGTTGCATCATTGTCACTACTGTTCCGCAGGTAACTGCGAAATTGTCGTTACAGTTCCGCAGACGCTTTGACGAGGTATTCCTAAAAGCGCAATATTATCAAGATATTATAATATTATATTATAAGTATATTGATCTAATATACTGTTAATTTCTTTCTTGGGCATGGTTTTGGATATCGGAAATCGCCGCACCGCACCCTTCTCCCCGCTGCATTGTATTATTTTTAAAACCATCAAAGGTCATAAAGTATACTAAAAAGTCCTGTGTTATCAATTATCGATATTTCCGTTCGTTATTAACCAGCACTATTGCACCTTGATAATTAGTTGCGTTTAGTGCAACAATTTAGTTGCACTTTTTTGGTTGCGCTCAAAAATAGTTGCGCTTTTAGGAATACCTCGTTTTGACAGAACATGCGTCGAGATTTTTCTTGTTGTTTTGACAGTTTCGCACATATTTCGTCGCCGCAATAGTTCCGCAAAAGTTACGCACCCGCATGCTAGCGCGAAGGTGTACTAACAGCGTGAGTGACTGCGTGTTTTGAATGGCATGTCATCAAGTCATACAAGTCAAGAATCGAACGCTGTTAGTACACTTCCGCGTTCGCATGCGGCAACGAAACATAAAAAAATCTGTCAGTTGTATGGAAGAGTATCGTGTATGCTATGTCTCACTCTGTCATACAGTAAGATTAATTAGTTGCATCCTTGTCACTACTGCTCCGCAATAGTTTCGCATAAAACTGCGAAATCGTAGTTACACAGACGCAGACGTTTTGACAGAACATGTATCAAGGGTTTTTTTCTTGTTTCGACAGTTTCGCACATGTTTCGTCACCGCAATAGTTTCGCAAAAAGTTTCGCAGCCGCATGCGAACGCGTAAGTATACTAACAGCGTAAATACGGTAGACTTAAAGAATTTAATCTCAATAAGCCCCGAACTAAATAAAACTTTTAGAGAGTCTTAAGCTCATGTTGCTTATTTAATAAAGACTACATTATTGACAAACAAGGTTTCAATATTTAGAGATTATATTCTATATTCTTTACGGTAACTTTAGTAAAAATATCACCAGAACTTACAAATCTATCGCTTGATCGCATAAGTTCCTGTTGTTTGCTATATATCGATCTTGCAAAATCAACACAAAGAAAAACAAAGCAATTACAGTCAGGTGAAGGCTGTAATAAATGGTTCAAGAATGAATAAAAAAGCGCATCCATTTGTTGAAGCATTAATTAGGTTTTTTTCGTCTCGAAATCGAAAATCAGTGTTCAGTTTTTCACGAGTTTCGGCACAATTTTGAGGCTTCGCTGCGAGTGCCATTCACTCGGCTATTCGTTTCGGCATTTCAAATGCCCTATTAGTGGTTTCGTGCAAACATTTAAATTTTTCGAAATTGCCTTTGAACCTTTAATGATTATACTATGTAATGATCGGCTGGTCGGTTATAAGGATTGAGTTGAGTAAATTTTTTGTTCATTTTAGAACGGAGATAAATAACCTATTTTTGATATTTTTATTGTACAAGCTATTTCAGATCCGACTTATACAGATACATCTATCCTAAGTATCGAAGATCGCTTTCCTCTCTTCAGAAAATTGAATTTGTACCCATTGATCTGAAACGTGAGTTCTTTAGGATGAGATCAATTCTAACATGCATTTGACAGCAAATTAAGCAGAGTAGTGGAAGTGATAAGAAATACTTACGTACAATGCTGGGGATTTTCTCTTTAGTACACATTGGAAAGATTGATTGATACTTGCGAAGACTGAACATGGATTTTTGTCTTAGTCTGGCTGTTTCTATGTATAATAATAATAATACCCATGTATGTCTTTACAAAAAGAAAGTATTTATGTATGAAAAGAAAATTGTGTGATGTTTATCCATTGTGTACCCATAATACAAGCTCTGCTTAGTTTGGAACTAAATGGTGTTGTGTGTATGTGGTAGAATAAAATATTACTAGATTGCTGTTCTGATTCTTGAAGTTATTTATTCTATTACTTGTGCAAATATTCGACATATTGGCAGTTTCAGAGCAATAAAGCAAGAGTAATTTGTCAATTCACCACAATGTGCAAGCAACGAAAGTTTCGCAATACTAATAGGTAAACTTGCATGCCACAGCCTGGTAACAATACAGGAAATTGCATGTATTTGTACCGTAATAGTTAAAGGAAAGTTTGCACTACAGGTGAAACTCTTAGACGCTAGTGTAGTTCACTAAATTGCACCTAGTATGTTTTGGTACTAACTATCGCAGGCTGCTCTGGCAGACTCTTGAGGTGAATAATTACGACAGTAAGAGTTAGGCGGAGATCTATAGAACAAACTTTAACTTTTCGGGCTTGAAGTTAAGACAGAATATTCAGAAAAGCTTCAGTTTCACTTTAATGTATTTATTAAATTTCTTTTAACATAATAATAAATAAGCTAGTGCTACTTATACGCAACATGTTTCATAGTTTTATGCTATGACTATGAATACCAATCATAAGTTTATTCTAAGCTCTCGCTTAGCTAAGTTTTACGTAAGTTAAATTTTAGCAAACTATAAATCTCAACTTGAATATTCATTTTACTGTGGCGATCTAGCTAAAACAGCTTAAAATGACAGGTGTAATACTCGACATTAAGTTATTGTTGGCACCAAAGGAGAATGACCCTTTTTGTATGGAAGTTGGGCTAAGTTTGCTTCTTGATGGTTTGACCAGTAATATGTAGAAAATATAGTCGTAATTAAATCAGGAAAAATAAATACGAAATTTGGTGGCAGTTATTACATATCGGACATTTAAGATTCCAAATATTTTGAGGCTAAGTTTTGTAATAGTCATATGATTTAATCATATTAGTAGTAGTAAATTAGGTAATTAACGCCCGTGCTTCGGAGAGTAGGTACGTTAAGCCGTCGGTTCCGGCTGACATGAAGATCTTTGACAGTCGTTACGGGGAATCAGTACTCTCAAATAAACTGATACTGGTCTAAACCATGACAAATCGCTATCCCTTTGAGTAAGGGAGGTCAGACGGCAGTGGCTATGTCGAAAAGCTGATATTCTGTTATATCTGGTTATTCTTGTAAGCGGGCTCCTAGGCGTTTAAGTATTGGATGCAACTGAGATAATGCTAGGACTATGACGATATGATTTAATCATATTATCGGCATTTATTTTAAGTATAACCCGACGGGAAAGGGCGTGAGTATATGTATGTAAGTATGTATGTTATTTTAAGTCTAATATATATTTGATACATATAAGTATAGAATATAGTTGTAACAAGAAGTGGAGCTACCACAGATATAGATCTACATCTACATATGTCTGTGGGAGCTACGAAGCAAAGCTACATACATTTGAACGCCTGTACATTATATAAGTTTGGGGTATTTTCAGTCTGATATATTTCTTACTGAGAATTCTCAATACCATGTGGCAAAAGATAATCTCATTCCTTTGGACTTTATATTATAATGTTGGTATTAAAACTTAACTGTTTAATGCTTGCAAATGAAATACAGTTATTATGTTATTTTTATTTTATTTGTTACTAGCCGTTTCCCGCGGTTTCACCCGCGTCCTGAGGGAACTACTTCGCGTACCCGAAAAACCGAAATATCTTACGGACCCCTATTTTTCTAAAAAAAAAAATATAGCCTATGTAACTCGCAGATAATGTAGCTTTCTAATGGTGAAAGAATTCTCAAAATCGGTGCAGTAGTTTTTGAGTTTATCCACAACACACTAGTCACGCAGTTAACGTGTTTAGCCTACAAAGGATTGCTCAACTCGATGTAAATCACAATAGGTAAATTGCTTATTTTCCACAATATCATCGAAACACAAACGCAACGTTGATACGAAAAAAACCAAATTGACTGTTTTCATGTCAAAATAACTGACGTTAGACATTATGGATGCCAGTGTTATAAAAATAAGTTCCCATATTTTAGATAAATACAAAATAGTACTTCGTAGGTAATATGTTGCTTAAAGGATATAAATATTATTTATAGAAAATATATCACTACCTGTTTCAAAATATCAAAAGGTTTTGGTGTTATTTTGGTTAATAGAACTTTCATTCAGCTACACTGTTTGCCACTATACCTGTCATTTTCCCTATTTAAAGAAGTTTGCAAGAATATTTTATTTTATTATTTTATATTTTATAAGAAACTGAAAATAAGAAACTGTAAACATTTGCCGAAATATGCAAAAGGAGTTTTAAATACCATTTCGTATTGCAAATGGCGATGTTACTTATTTCCGAATAATGCAAATATTTTAGGACTAAAAATCCCCATTTTGCTTTAACATCAAATTAATATATAAAAAATTATAAAATAAGCAAAGATTTTCCACGTTTGAATGGTTTAGAAGCAAACGTGCCACAAAATAGCCTAGTTTTTGTCATTCTTCTTTAAGGCGAGGTTGCAGTACTTTTTAAGATTTTTGAATGTCTGAAAGTCCCATGAACTATGATATTTTTAATGAATAAAAATTAAAGTATAAAAGTTGAACATATCTTCTAGTAAATCGTAAAGATAGAAACACGATTTGAAATGATTGGTTCGATAAAAAAAAATGTCAAACATGGCACTAAATCACAATTTTAAACGTGTACTGCTTAGAGATTCCATAATGAATTTATATGAAAGTACTATCAATAGAAACAGCTCTTTATTTTAAAATAAATGGTAAAAACAGATTTCGTAATTTCGTTATCATTTTTCTCCAAGAAAAAAAATAGTCAAAATGTTGGCATTATATCGCTCGCCGGCCGTTCATCAGTGCCTGTCTAGGCGTGATTGAGGGCGGACGTACGTCGTTGCTCCGCAAAATCCCCCTCCACCCCCGCATGAACGTTTTCGCAAAAGTACAAAGTAATTCATATTCCAAACTCAATCGTTCAAACCATAGAGACATACTAGTAAGAAACCGTAGACAGGTTACTGACAAGGTAACATGACGGAGCTTACGAGTGGCACGCATCGCGAAAAGCGTACGCACACTAATATAAATATGTCAAAACGACACACTAAGAATTAGATAAGAAGTGTAAAAGAGATAGCACATCTAATCGCAAGCGCGAAATAGAGATAAACATATACTATCTGGACCGAAGCGCATTGTGACATCATGCTGACCGTTTCACAAACAATAATTTGACTCAGATGCGACATGATCACTTTGTCTGTCTTGAGTAAATTCAATTCGCCTCAAAGTAAATTTGATTAATTCATTTAAGGTAGGGAAATAAAAAGTCGATGTGATTTATTTATAACATTTATTAAAAAAGTACATTTCATTCAATGGAAACCTAAAACAGTACGTTAATATAAAAACTGTGCGCTGCGGACCCACCGTAGCCCTGGCAATACCCCTGGGGGTATGGTGGGTCTTTTAAAGCTTAACCGTACTCCTGGCTGATATGCTCGTAGTGTTATACCAACGTGCTACGTTGACATTAAACTGAACAGTGTTATCTCTCGTATGATAATGACTTATTTCTTACGTTTTTGTATTTTTAGACAAGCGAAGACAAGCGCTTCATCTGTCAAGCAGTGTTAAGGATCATGTAAATGAAATGAAGAGATATATTAATTTAAAGGATTAAAAGGCGTGAGTATATGTATGTATGTATTAAATTATAATTTATTCGGAGGCGTTGTTGTTTGATTAATATTGACGTTTGTTAATGAATATTTGACAAGGGAAGGGTATTAAAATTCATAGTTTATGCTGCTAAGCACTGGTTTAAACGGTGGCATAACGGTGTACTAAATAGTGAGGGATTAAACGCTTACGCCTTCATTCGTGCAGTCAAACTGAAAAAAATATAGATAGGTTTATTTTATAAATTTTTATTGGCTTAGAGATCATTTTTGACGATGTCTAAAGATAAATAAGTCCTCTTTATTGAACGTATTTTTTGTTTATTTAACCTACTTCATATTTTATTTACGGGGTTGCAAATGTATTTTAAAAAAGAGTACGCTCATTTCTTCAAGGCCGAAGTTTGAAGGCCGTATTGGTCCGGATATACCGCAGGTATTCTGTTAATTCCCAAGCTAGCTAGTGCCACTAACTCAACCGTTTGTATTGCTACATACAACAAAAATATGCAAGCATATACGCAAATGTTTTGCATGGCTTTTACTGCGGGCACGGAATATATTAAAAGGTACATTGGCTTCCAAAAATAGTTGAAATATTCAATATCTTTAATAAAAAAAATACAGGTTGCGATAGCCTAGTAGCGGTAGTAACGGGTTGTAATTGCTCATGGTCTCATTGCTCCGTAAATAATCATCTCATCTCAAATCTCATTGCTCTTAACTCGTAACGAGGTTTCAACCGTTGGCTGAATGTTTTGTTTTTTAATAAACAGCTTTCTTGCGGATTGTTCATAAATAAATTATAACGTGGTTTTCTTTCACTTCGTTTGTACTTTATCTGTGAAGAGTTAGGATTGGTGCATGAGTTTGTTATTTGTGGCATCAGAAAGGTTGGTTCCAGTTATGTGGTTGGTTTTCTATTCAGTATTTTAAAGATTTTTATTTTGATTTTTATTAGGATAACCATTTTTTACAGTTTACACCAATATTAGGATATTTGGGGGGTACTGACACTCATACGGCTGTCAAAGATTTTAAGCATCAACCGGAAATCAAAACTTACCGTGCTCTTTATCTTGTACAGAGCAAACCCCAATAAATAAAAACATTTGCGATACAAGCCTTCAACTCGAACATGAATCAATATACACGGTCGTTTGCTAGTCTCTACACTTATGTCTTTATTTAATATATTTCAGAAATCGTTCGGCAATGAAGGATAAAAACCGAAATGAAGTTATCCGACAAAGAACCAAAATTACCAACATAGCTCACAGAATTAGTAAGCTCAAGTGGCAGTGGGCTGGCCATATCTGTAGAAGGACTTATGGCCGATGGAACAAGCGTGTCCTAGACATGACTCGGTAAGCGTAAGGTTAGGCGGTTGGGATAGACTGGATGTGGAAGGTTTAGGACCGTGTACTGTGGTGCGTGTTGGGAGAGGCCTATGTCCAGCAGTGGACTGCGATAGGCTGATTGATTGATTGATTGAGTTCGGCAATGTCCTCCGTTCGATACCGGCCACGGCGGCTGGTCTTTATATGAGACTAGCCAACTGCGAGAGACATATCATAGTGCACAAGAGTGTGCGCAAACACAAGAGCTATTCTATTCCCTCACTCTCATAGTCCGATGGGACGCCACACGCGACACGACCGGAGAGAGATTGGGCGCCGGACCAACAGATTAAATTTCTGTGATTAAAATTCATTTAAGGTAGGGAAATAAAAAGTCGATGTGATTTATTTATAACATTTATTAAAAAAGTACATTTCATTCAATGGAAACCTAAAACAGTACGTTAATATAAAAACTGTGCGCTGCGGACCCACCGTAGCCCTGGCAATACCCCTGGGGGTATGGTGGGTCTTTTAAAGCTTAACCGTACTCCTGGCTGATATGCTCGTAGTGTTATACCAACGTGCTACGTTGACATTAAACTGAACAGTGTTATCTCTCGTATGATAATGACTTATTTCTTACGTTTTTGTATTTTTAGACAAGCGAAGACAAGCGCTAGCTAGTATGATGATATAGTGCAACAAGGAGATAAATTAGAGAATAAAACGTTTAGGTATTACTGCTAATGGATATAATGCTTTGTATATTATAGGTATAATCTGTGGTACTGTTGAAGACCCGTCATCATCATCATCCTTGCGCTGTCGAATCATTCCCACTAGTTCGATTGAACAGTTCTATGATAGAACTAGTGATACTTTTTTTGCCACTAGTTCTATTAGCTCAACTTGATGAGAAGAATAGAAACAGTTATAGGAAATTTACCACTAGTTCTATGTATGTTTTACAAGGGTAGTGTCACAACACCGCGCTCACAAATCCGAATAAATATAAATATTTATAAAAATGTGTTAAACGAATGAACGTCTACAAAACAATTGAACGTCTACAAAACAAATGAACGTCTGCAAAACAAATGAACGTCTTCAAAACAAATGACTACCAGAAAGTGATCAGCTATCGATAGTGATTGCAAAAAACAGGTGCATGCGATTTTCGACCTTATTGACAATTCATGACAAACTTTTTTTTTTTTCTTGCTTTCTGGCAATATTAGGGTAATAAAATTATAAATTCTGACTAATGTCAATTAGGTTGAAAATCGCATGCACCTGTTTTCTGCAATCACTATCGATAGCTGATCACTTTCTGTAAGTCATTTGTTTTGTAGACGTTCATTTGTTTTGTAGGCGTTCATTTGTTTTGTAGACGTTCATTTGTTTTACACATTAAACAAATGAACGTCTACAAAACATATTTATTCGGATATATGAGCGCGATGTCGTGACACTACGGATCATTCCCAGTAGTTCTATTGAATACCCTTGTAAAAACATACATAGAACTAGACTGGGACATTTCCTATTACTTATCCCATTAGTTCTGTTCTCCTCATCAAGTTGTGCTAATAGAATTAGGACAGTTCTATCATAGAATTGTTCAATACTACTACTATACTGGGAATGATCCCACAAAATAGTAGAACTTGAAATTAACGAACTGAAATTAATAAACTAATTACACAACAATATTATCTGGGAGTACGGTTAAGCTTTGAAAGACCCACCATACCTCCAGGGGTACTGCCAGGGGTACGGTGGGTCGGCAGCGAAAACTGTGCAGTACAATCTACTTAGTTGTTTAATACTAAAAGGAGAAAAACAAGAACAAGTGAATGGACTTTGATCATCCGTCAATGTTTGTAACTTACGTATGATTTTGTATTTCTATAATAATAATATATTGTGTTGATTCAGCCTCAAATCACTTTTATTACTTGACAAAAACACACATCAGTATTTTATTATTACGAATGTCTCATCTGGATACTTTGTTTTTTAGTCTTTGAACACGCACAATTCTGCTTCTCTTTTACTTTCACTAAATGCCAATTTCTTATTCACTCTATTATTTGTGATACTGAATTTATTATAAATTGAAAATAAAACGTTGTAATATTGTAATACTCATGAATGAGAAGTGATTCCATAACTTTTAGTCATTTTCCTACTATAGTTTAACTACTTTAGCAAAATCTCATTACACACGACGGCATTTTCAAACGTAACGTACACACACGCGAGTAAAAGAGCGAGCGCTTCCGACCGCAGCGCGTACGCGACTAAAGCCAAATGAGACATTTAGAAAAAAAAAGTTTGTCATGAATTTGTCAGTTTTTAATGTGCCACTTTTGAAGTTCGCATAACTCATCTACGGTTTTTTTACGCTACGCTATGGCACACGCACACACGAAACCCCCCCTCCTCTCCCCCCGCTCACTCGCTGACGCCACCGCCGTGTTTTTGTTTTTGCGGGGGGTGAGGTCGAGCTACGCACTGTACTGCAACCTCGCCTTAAGATTTTGGCAAACTATTCTGCAGACATCTTTGCGAGTGATTTCAAACCTATATATAAGAAAAAATTTATATTTATATAGCAATAGACTTGGCCAGCTCCTCCTGGGTCATCCTCATTAATCACACTACCTAATGGTGAAAACCGTACAAAAGACTGTACGGTAGTTTTTGAGTTTATCGTAGGTATTCATACAGACTGCCTCGTTGGTCTCGCGGCATAAATGTGCACGTGGGATTGGGAGGTCTCGGGTTCGATCTCCGGGTCGGGCAAAGTGTAATCCGGTTTTTCTGTTAGGAAATTCTCAGTAGCAGTACGGAGCCAGACTCCGTACTGGCTAGCTAATGTGCCCGGTACGGCAATATGCTCGCCCCCTATTACGTGGGACCTAAAAATTCATGGCAAAATGTGGGTTTTAATTTTTAGGATGTCTCCGATCTGGTCAGAAACCTTCTTCTAGGTCTTGCCTTTCGTCTTGTCCCATTCACACTTGCCTAATATATCTGCTTGGTCAGTCTTTCGTCATCCATCTTCTCCATGTGCCCTAACCACCTTAGCATACCTTTCTCGATGCTTGTCACTACATCTTCTTATACACCACAACAATGTCTTATCACACAATTCTTTACTCTGTCATACACATAATATATTATAAAAATAAGTCCCTTATTTTACAATAATTATATATAGGCACATATCAAGCTTCTACATTCCATACCGCCTTAATTATAATAACGCCTTTGTAACTGTTAAAACATCGGCACAAATACACCAACATCTCTGCAATACAGCAAACAAACAAACAGGATGTTTAACACAATTTACCATATTAATTCAGTTAGGGCTGTCAGATTACCAGCTATATTCGTGTTGGCGTTTACTTTGTTACAGCCAATCGGTCGGTTTTCAGCTTCCCAGAAGCCTTTTAGAGGATTTTGTGCAAACATTTGTAACTGAATTTGCTTAATACCCTTAGGTAAATGTGGGGGCTAGTTTGTTATCTGGTATGGTGAAAACTAGGTGTACTAAAGCGATTGAGTAGTCATATCGCCACTGCTACTTCGTCGGATATAATGAGTTCGATTTCCACACAGAACAAAAATATTAATTTTAAATTTTTCTTTTCTTTACTCGTCTGTATTTTCCAGCTTAGGATTTCAAAGAACAATTTCATAATAAATGAAACAGTGTAATTCAGTGTAAAACATATTTAGCTTTCAAAAATAGCATCGAGCGTAGCATATGTAACGTAGCTAGTAGGTAGTTTTTAAAGTATTATGTATATTTATATTACCATAAGTCAATCAGCTTGGCTTGTATTAACCATACATCTAATTTATAAATCCAAAACATATTTTTTAAAACTTATTTCAATTATATGATGAGACAGTCATATTTGTAAAGATGCAAGAATACAATGCATATTTCATGCATCCACTTAGGTACTGACACTTTGCGTATAAACAAGTGGTTCGCATAAAACACATCTCATTTAAATACTCCCATCACAACTTGGCCATCAATTATCAATTTAACTGGGGTTCAGGTGTACCGTTTAAACAAAATTAAGTGATTCCACCATTTTTACGATTTCATGCTGATACTACTATGTAAATTGATGCGCACAAATATTTTCAGCGCTGCGGCGAAATGACAAGCGTCTCATTTGTGCACGCTTTTATTTTTCATGATAATGAATTTTTGAATGTGTTTTTTTAAGAATGGAAATGTTTAGCTATTTCTGTCTAGCTTTAACCGTTATTTTTTCTCGCAATTTACGTAGATATTGTTCTCTAGGATTGTGTATTTTTTATTTTTGTTAATCTGCGTAAAAAGAAGAGTGCAATTTTTAAGGGACTCGTAAAATGTTTGCTAAAACATTTTCCTGAAGCATTTAAATATGAAAATAGTTATAATCCCTGATAATTTCATACTAAGTATTATCTAAAATTTGAAAGATAGGATAGAGTTAGGCATCGTTTGAAGAAAAAGCAAAATAAATTCACACTACTCTTAATTTTTTATTTGTATTCAATTTATTTTCTCTTATCATAAATAGAAATAGAAACCATTGGACAAATATTTGTCAATACTAATACAATATTCTGATACCAAAGTAAGGCTTACGTATTTCTAGAGGTCCTTCACCGTGGGATGTCTTTGAAACGCCCACATTCAAACCATAATGCGTAAATCCTACGCAATGGGCAACTAGCTTATTATTATTAAAATAAATATCCACTTTAGTTCTTGTTTCAGAATAATTGGCCTCTGAAAGTTACTGGCATTTAGAATTTAATATGAAAACCAGTTTAGAGTCTTCCGTTTCTAAATAATAAACCACTTGACTATATCATAGTTATCGTATATCATAATATTTTGATATGCTGCTAAAAACAAAACTGGTATAAAATCCTGATTAGAAAATCAAAGCTATAAGAAATAATTCACAGTTCAGCGATCGGCGCTCCAACTTCTACAACAATAGAATCTTAAAGAAGGACAATCAGCGTAAAGCAATTCCGAAAAAAAAAACATAACATTCAACATCTTCTTCATATACATAAATATATCTATATATTTCTGAAGAGATAAACTAACGCATAAGCATTGCCAGCTAAAAATCTAGACGACATAATCTAACCGTATTTCACAGAAGAATAAAAAAAAAGTTACTTCGAGTACCAATCCAATAACATTTTGCTGCACGGAAATCAAACCCATGATTACGAAAACAAAAGCTCAAAGTTTTACTACAGAACACCGAGTTTAAACCAGCAGTTTGATCTACAATATTAACTTAACTAAATTTACAACAGCTAATATGACCGCGCTTTCCTTACATAATAACACAACATTGGCGGCTAAAGTTGACTCTCAACACAACACTAGTCAAACATTCGTTGCTACATATTGAACTTGAGACTGGAACTATTTCTCATTCGACATAGTTACATAAAGGCTCTGTTAACACTTTAAAGTAAATTTGATATAAGGAAACGTCACAATCATTTTGAAATCAGGAACTGATTTTTGGTCCTGATTTCAAGATTACTCTTGTGTCGTTGTAGTATATGTAGACTATATAGAATACGGTTTAAAAATATACTGGTGCAATACAATTTGAAATGATTTACAGTACATCCTGTGTAAAGTTTTGATTACAATGACTAAGGTTCAGCAATGTGTTGAGGAAAACTGATCAAAGTTACCTACCCAAGGAAAATTCAGCAAAATATCACCAATATTTAGAAAATAATTTCTGGATCTTTGTGTTGTACTCACTATCATAGTTTCAAGTGATAAGACGGCTGCTAACCACTAAATCAGTGAAATGAAAATTTTAGCAATAGACTGAAAACCTCGTAACTTATTTAAAAAGTATAGTAGAAATAACACTCCATTCTAAAAAATTGCCTTTAAGCACGAACAAGTAACTTAATATACAACTTTCCACTTAATTTTTTAAGCGCACTTAATTTTACACTTTTTTAAAGTTAATAAATCTTGCACGTAAAGTTTTCATCATCACAAAAAGCGATATTAACACCTAAACAACCTTAACCTTTGATATTCAAGTTTCCCACGCGTTTCACCATTCTTTTTTCCTAGAGAATTATTCACTTTTATGACCACGGACCAAACAAACTTAATTATGGGATAAAATATCGTGATTGTGGCTAAATATTTTACCGAAAGAAGACGTCGCTCAAATGCTTAAAGGTGTACTCTCACTGTGACCAAACTTACGTATCATTAGCTTGTGAACAAGTGAATTCGCAAAGCATGGCTAAAATAAGTGATCTGAATACTAATTAGAAAGCAATTTTTTGTTACAAATAATAATTAACCCAACATTGTTAGCACAGGTAAAATTAATACCCAATTTTTTTTGTTTCCTTGTCTATGTAATATTATTATAGGTATCCCACAAAATTCATATATCAGGACATTGATTAGCCAATTTCTTGGAAAAATACGACACATACGCCCAAAAAAAAACAAGACTCTGGCATCTTTTTTGCCTTTTAAACTAGAGATGGTTGATCATATTTTTGCAAGAAACATCGTAAAATTTCTTAGTTACGTGTCAGCGAAACGACATCTTTATAAAATCTTCTTTCAGCATAAAACCGTTACTAGGTTCTCATCGTGTGAGGTATAATAAGGCCCCGTTTCAAAGATTTTACAAGGATTTTATACATCATTAGTAGCTTATTAGATCTGGATGAAAAATGCTATTTATTTTTCCTCGCGGCTACAAGCATCAAGCAATCATTTTGAATTATATTTTGTTACACGAAATGCTGTTATACCGTGATTGTATTACTGTTTACGCAGTATTTATGTGCGTTAATAATACCCGTAAGTAAATAATAACCTAATTTTGTGTTCAATTTGAGCTCAGCATTCAAATACACGTTCATATTTTACTGAATTATGGGCCAAAGAACAGAGTGCCTGGTGTTAATGTTAGCATGTTTTGGCTGGGGCTACATTAGGTAATAATTGCTATAATACGAGTATTACAATCGGTACTATATAAATAATAGCAAGGTAATAGCGTGAAAGAAAATTTAAGTATTGAGGTGAATGAAGAATAATAATAAGACCATTTCAGGTAAATGTAAACGGGAAAGAGGCGAGGAAAAGAAAGGTGTAAGGAGAAAAACTTGCTTAGAAGTTTTGCATGCATATAGCATGCTGTTTCTAACCATTAGGGAATCATTATGTGTCCCGTTGGCGGCTCTAAATGGCAGAATGATCTCCATTTCGTGAGATACTTGTAGAGCGTATGGAAGCTCCTTCAGTACGAAAGCAGGCACGTCGATCGTTTTAAACAAGTTGAAAGTATCTATGATACATTTCCATCTCTTAGCCGATACGATATCTGATCCAGCTTACCAAGATATTCGCATCGGAGCTTCATGCGACTACAAACATCTTCTTCTTTGAAGTTGGATTTACAGATCTGCAGAAAACTGATCTTGTCCATAGTGTCAATAGTTTTCAATAATTGGAGAGCTATGTGTTACTGTGTATGTTTAGTGGCTCTGCCGGCTTTAATAGCTGAAATATTAGATATGTATTACATACAACCAAAACAATGGAAACATTCTTCAACTCAAGCGCCCTTCGCACAATAAAATTACAGTTATGATATGATGAATATCAAATCAAAAATAAATATGGAATCCACCAGATTCACAAGGGAAGTGGCTTACAATGCTATATGTTGGCACATTTTACAAGTAGGCACGGCTGTGCCTACTTGTAAAATGTGTGTATTATGTGTATAAGGGATCCAACAAAACTAACGCGCTATGTCCTGAAGCGTTCCGGCCAAAGTTAAACAGAGTTGAGTCAAAATGTTGGCGGCAGGAAACTTTCATAGTCAGCCACCAAATATTTTTATCCAGCAAGTAAATCTATTAGATCTTTTTTTTTTTAATCAAACATAGAATAATATAAACAAGCTTTTTCGACTATATTTGGTAGATGTTTTTTTATAAACTGAGTAAAAGACTTAGATTGATAGAGACTTCAGGTTTTGCCTTCTTACGTCGGAGGCATATCTCTTCCAATTATTTTTTATTTCTGCATGGATTAAATAAATATTCTGGCCATTTCTGAGAATATTAATGATGTGGGCGAGGAACTTTTACTCACGTTTAGACCACTACTAACAATCATTTATGACAATGTATTAAACCGTGATTCTCATTGAAAGCAGTACCTATTAATATCGTTCGTATTTACTAAAAGCTCGATTGTTTTTCTGGGAAATTAAATAATTACTGATTGCTGAGATCACAGTATATTGCAGACACAAAGCCTATTGAAATTATTATTGTATATATTCCTCTTAACGTCAATTAAGTTGATCCCATACTGAAATATGCTTCAAGCATACTTTATAACATACATACATACATAGTCTCACACCTATATCCCCGAAGAGGTAGGCAGAGGTGTATTGCTACACCCACTTTTCGCCACATTTATTTTAGTACCACGTAATAGGCGGCGTGCCTATGGCTTATATATACTTTATAAATAAAAATTAATTGCCATTTGGTCAATTGATTCAATCGATGGAATTTCCTTTCGTTCCTTTACAATAATCGTGATCCACTGAAAGCCTTACAGTATATTTGCGGAAAGAATAAATTAAATTACATTGTGTTTTCTTACAACACTCTCGATGGCACTTGTAAAATATTGAAACCTTGTCCAGACAAAGTCATAAAAATATAGGTCGAGCAATTCCACGTGTAACTGGGTTCTGTGGGCTGTTAAATTGTCAACCAGAGTCAATAAAAAAAATAATTAAAAACTTTGTACAAACACAACGGCAGCCATTTTATTTAATTTTATAGGTGTGGCTGCTCTTGTAATGTTTTTGGCACTAACAGCAGCTTTGCTTAAATGCTTTTTAGTATATAAACGACATTTTATCGTCGGCTAAATATTATTAAGTGTTTAGTGTTGGATATAAAGATTTAAGGATACATTCTAAGTGTGGTGAAACTGGTGAACTGCCAAGATTTATTATTCAGAGGTTAAACCGAGAAACCAACCATTCTCCACAGTATAACAAAAGAAAAGTCGATATCGAACTTCTTTGTAAGCGAGCGAGGGTTTTTTAAGCGTCAAATTGTGAGAACCTTGAAACACTTCGAAAACAAGTGCTACGATTACATTGTAATTTAGATTTAACATATTATTATAGTTTTCGTCAAAGAAAGCTTTCATTTCCGAGAATAATATTCGTGCTTTGGTGAAGGAACTCTCATGGCGCGGATACACTTGAGCATTCACCTGTAATGAGCATTCTTGCGAATGTTACAAAACAAATGAGTGTGTTTTAGCGAGCATTCTCACGAACATTCGGGCGAGCCTTAGAATATAGATAATACATAGAATTCGCGCTACAATGGCGGTTAAACCCAACATATTTACTTCTTTTTGACTTATGATTTTAATCTAGGGAAGAATCTTCGTACTTTGTCACTAATTTTAACATGACTAGTGATGGGCTTACTCAGAATAGATATCGATAAAATATCGATAATGTTTACAATAGATCCTTAGATTTTGCTTACTCAGAATTATTTTCAATAGAATGTTGATAGACTCTCGATATCGATAAATAAATAATTTGAACGTAGGAACAGACACCTGTGTGATTTATTAAACCCGTTCAAATTAAAATCTGCATTTTATTATTTAGAAACATCATTTGTTTATGTATCTTACTCTTACCCTAGAAATAATTCATAAGTGAAACTGAAGTAAACATATTGGATAAAACTGTTGTTGTAGTGCGATTTCTATATTTTTTCCATATTCTACGGACTATTTGAATTTAGAATGTTCGCTAGAATGATCGTGAAAATGTTCGGTCCGACAAAACAGAAATTGGCGAATGCTCGCTATTCTGTTGCAAGTGAATGCTTAGGTGTATCAGCGCCATATGTTTAAAATGTTCTTAATTCTTTGACAGTCGTTACAGGGCTTCAGTACCTTCTAAATAAATTGACACTAGTCTAAACCAATATAGTTATCTCTTCGGGTTGCGGCGGTCAGACAGGCAGTCACTATGCGGCAAAGCTATTATACAGCCAAATGCGGTTACACTAGTAAACGGACACTTGGTTGAAACTGGTAGTTAGAAGGATGATGATATTATTATAGTTTTACACATTTTTATTATTTTAGTTACATGTAGAAAAATATTTTCAAAGTACCTATCCGTCAAAGCGTGTAATGATATGGCGATCACCATACAAAGTGTGTCGTGTTAAAAGTGAACGTTTTCCAGTTGGAATGGATGAACCCTGGTGCGGTGTCAAGTGGCATCTGAGAGCACTCCATAATCATTCAGGAGGCACTTGAAATGTAACTGGGGCGGACTACGCTTTTATCAAACGCCGATTGTGCCATCATTGAAGTTAGATCATTATTGTTTTATAAATAGGCTATATTTGTTCGCATTTTATGAGTAAATAAAATGAAATTTCATGAAATACTTGATCATTTCATTTAATTAAATAAAATGATTCTTCCTTAGTGACATATTGTTATCATCGCAGAGGCCAAAATAAAGGTTAAAAGTTTTTGGCATGCGAAGCCCCGGGCGACTGTTAGTGGCTTATAATATTGCATCTCTACTACTTTGTTTGACAGTATTATTTACGTCAAGGATGCTACGTAAATATCTAATATCGTATTCCGTCCAAAACAGGCACAGTTGCTACTAATTAAACTTTTGACAGATCCCAACCTGTAACAATATACATGTTGGATATTGACAGTTAGGATGTAGTGTCGAATTTTGGCGGTTACCGTGGCGAGTACACGACGAAACAATCCGGGTTGTTCAGCCCTATATCAAAGCCAGTTGCTGAAACAAGACAGTGTTGCCTATGAATTACCCTTTCGGTGTTGAGAGTAAGCAAACATACTGTCTATAAGTATGTTTTCTTGTTTATTGGCAAAAAATATTTAATGTAAGTATTTTAAAATATTGACACATGTATGAGGATATTATCATGTTTTTTTGCTGAAATTCAATGTATTAATAACTTTCTTAGAAAGTCTGAATTGAATTTGATTGTATAACTATGACTCGAGCTAATTCATGACTCTGCTACGCTTTTAGAAATAAGCAAGCAAATTTCTACTCTCTTAGCCCGCTGATTGAATTCCGCTCGTCGCTTTATTATGGATACATAATAACATTCAACTTATTATCATAAAACAACCACCATCAGCTTTTAATAAATTTGTGTATGTATGTACTACAATAAGCGACCGTGATATTTTTATTGCATTTACAAATTAAAAAAGTACAGCTGTATTTTGCCAGAACACTCTGATTCCAAGGTCCAAATGACCATAAGCTATAACAGTAATAGGCGCGCGATATAAAACCTACTAAAAACCTCGTTATATTTACTCGTAACATTAATTCCAGAAATATCCATATTACGCACGTCTATCCAGTTTTACGCTCCAATAAAATGACGCACAATAAAATCTACGTTCGTTGGGGTCCACCATGATTAATTACTAAACTTTATGAACGCTGACGACCGACCTTGTGACATAGCCGCTTAATTATTTTTGGAGGTTTTCACAACTTCCTTGAGATTGTAAAACGAAATATTTGAACACCCCTTGTTGAGGAGTTTTGATCACTTTTTTATGTAAATATTTCAGCCCATAAAACGGTGTTCGGGATTTCGTCAAATATTTGAGATGGGTATGATGAACACATATGGGCAAGTGTTGACTGCCACTGTGTTTACCTTGGACGGTGATTAATTTATTCTTAGCTTAGATAGTGGCTTTTCTAGTCAGGCAGTAAGGATCAGTGTAAACATGGGATTTTCTGAGTCGGGCGTGTTTATTGTTCAGAATATTTTATCTGAAATTATTTCTTGTACCTGAAATCATATTTTAGAAATTTTGTAGGATTGAGACACCTTTTTTTAGTAATAACAATACGGCGATAGCCCAGTGGTGTACGTAATGGACTGCCGAGACGATAGTCTCGGGTTCGATCCCCAGGTACCCCGGGCATACACCACTGACTTTTCGAAGTTATGTGTGAATTATAAATTAATTATCGCTCGCTTAATGATGTGCCCGGCAGATGGCAATAAGCTCGCCCCTTATTACATTGGGACCGAAACATAAGTGGCGAAGTGTGGGTGTGTATTACACCTCTGCCTACCCCTTCGAGGATAAAAGGCGTGAAGTTATGAATGAATGAATGATGAATGAATAAGTTCTCATGATCACATTAGTTCATACTGTTCATATATTATTAAGTGGCACATACGAATAAAATTACTGGTAGGTACAATTCACACTCAAATCGCATACAAGGCAAAGCTTGAACAATGACAATCAGTTGATGATTATCAATTGATAAACATACTTCATTATTCTTTTAAATTAATGTCATAGCCCAGGACACAGAATAAAACAGCGTGGTCGTGACATAAAAAAATAATCTGAGCGGGCATCAAAACCGTGACCCATGACTTATTTTTAAATCAGAGTCAATTACAACTAGCCCAACAAGACAAGCAAATAATTACTTTAGTTCAAACGTAAGATTCAGCGAACCCTAGCACTTTGCTTATGACGTAAATCCCGATAACACTATTAACTTTTACTACAGGACGCTTGTTACCAATTCTGATTTTCTGTAGAATAAGTAGTTTTATATATAAATTTAGTACTTTTGCAACTAAAACGGAACTTCAAAGTAGACCCATCAGTTTCTAGTTTTTCGTTAGCCTTCCCTTCGAAATGCTTCCTTATACATACTATATAATACATAACGCGCGTTTTTATATGAAAGTTCCAATTACTTTCCAATACGATCTATAAACATTTTAAATCTCTGAAATAAATACAAACAGCGCTTGAAAAGGCTACCCTTATCATTCAAACGCTACGATTTCTTTTGCTTTTATTAGATATTTCATTTAAACGAATCGGGAACAAAGCCAGAGAATCATTAATATTTTTTTATATTCTATTGAACTCGGAAATTGAGTTTCTTATTCCTCCCAAATTAAATGACTGACATAAATATGGGACCCTAGATTGAAAATTCTGTATAAGTTACTGTTATGATATTGTATTTAATCAAAAGAGCAGCGATAGCCGAGTGGAGACAGACTGTTACGCAGAGAGTCTTGGGTTCGAATCCACGGCGCGCACTAAGGACTTTTTGAAGTTAAATGCGTATTAAATTGTTAATTATAGCTTGCTTATCGAGGAAGGAAAACATCGTGAGGAAACCTGCATATCTGAGAGCTCTCCATAATGTTCTCGATAGATATGTGAAGTCAGCCAGCGTGGTGGACTATGGCCTTGCCCTTCTCATAGTGAGAAGAGGACTGTGCCCAACAGTGGATCAATATAAAGGGCCGATGATGATTGCATCATCATCTAAATTCTTAGTATTTTATAATTTTCACTGTTTTTCTTTAACATTTGTAGCATTTGGTCGAAGTAGTGGCACGTTGTCTTGTCACCACCGATACATTGGGTCCAGTAGCCTGATCGCCAATATTAATGCTTCCCTCTTCTATACTACTTATTTAAAAAAAAAAACATTATTTTATTTTTAATACAAAACATCAAATGAATTGGGACAACGACTCGCTCAACGAAGGTTACGTTAAAAAAATATGCCAATATTTGGTCCATCGCGAGTAATTTTGCCCGTTTCATTATTTTCTCAAAGACATACACACTCTGTGTTGTGTCTGTCAAAATATAACCTCTACAGTTCATGAGATAGGTACAGCCCACTGACAGGTAGACGGACGAAAAGGAGGCTTAATAATAGGGTTCTGTTAGCATCCATCGCGTACCAAACCGTGAAAAGACCGATTGAAAACAAATAACCTTACATTGTCTACTTGAAGTGAATATCGTCCCCGAAGCTTCTATAGAACGTCTTCAGTTTTTCATTTTGGAAATGAATGAAACGTTTGTTTAAAATGAATCTTAGGTTTAAGCAGGATGTTGAGAAGTAAATAGTAAAGCAAAAAGGAAAATAGAAGAGAAAATTATAAAAGCTTTCATTGATTGACAGTTAACAGCTTTAATTGATTTCAAGTAGTAAAACTAGTTTTCTTATATGAATGAGGAAAAATATACTAGCAGAAAAAAGACTCAAGGTAGTCATCAAAACACATCATTATCATTAAAGCAGTATATCCAGTGCATTACCAGATCGCAGGCAACAATCCTAAAAGCAAGTATGAATACCTATACATAGAATAGAATAGAATAGAACAGAATAGAATAGAATAGAATAGAATAGAATAGAATAGAATAGAATAGAATAGAATAGAATAGAATAGAATAGAATAGAATAGAATAGAATAGAATAGAATAGAATAGAATAGAATAGAATAGAATAGAATAGAATAGAATAGAATAGAATAGAATAGAATAGAATAGAATAGAATAGAATAGAATAGAATAGAATAGAATAGAATAGAATAGAATAGAATAGAATAGAATAGAATAGAATAGAATAGAATAGAATAGAATAGAATAGAATAGAATAGAATAGAATAGAATAGAATAGAATAGAATAGAATAGAATAGAATAGAATAGAATAGAATAGAATAGAATAGAATAGAATAGAATAGAATAGAATAGAATAGAATAGAATAGAATAGAATAGAATAGAATAGAATAGAATAGAATAGAATAGAATAGAATAGAATAGAATAGAATAGAATAGAATAGAATAGAATAGAATAGAATAGAATAGAATAGAATAGAATAGAATAGAATAGAATAGAATAGAATAGAATAGAATAGAATAGAATAGAATAGAATAGAATAGAATAGAATAGTATAGAATTGAACAGGACAGAACAGAACAGAACAGAACAGAACAGAACAGAACAGAACAGAACAGAACAGAATATAATAGAATAGAATAGAATGTTTATTTGCAAGAAACATGGTTACAGGTAGGTCTTTCAACATCATATTATAGTACAGCATGTCTCACCATAGCCGGTGTGCAAAATTATAAATTAAAAATATGGATTATTATTACATTAAACAAAGAATTAATTGAAAAACAAAGGTTAAAACAATGTCAAAATATATAAAGATACAAAAGTAATTATTAAATGAATTAACATGTTGTAAACAAACAGACAAAATACAAATTACAATAACTAAAATTTCTAATTTAAAATTTCATTATATTAGGTAAGTATGTAAATTCATGTCATTACAATATTATTATTGATTATTATTACACATAAAAAAATCTTGTATGGAGTAAAAACATTTAGAAAATATACCAAGTTATTAAACCAAACAATTCACGATTGATCGTAACATGAGTTTAAATATATTAGGCACTAGGTATAAAACAACAATCAATCAAATCATTTGCAACGCAATTGACATTAATTTGTCTTTCATCTAAACCATTTGTTCCAGCAAAATATTTTATACTCCGTCTTATTCAAAACAAGTTTCAAAGTTATTTCAAGTTTTGACAAATTTATCATCAAAATGAGACATAATTGAGTAATAAAGAGATATAATGTGTTTTTTGCAACCACCAAGGGGCTTATTATGCCTTGTTCAATGGTGGGACGGAATTTATGGCTTAAGATTTCTTTTATGGAAGATAGCTATGTGTTCAAAGCCTACAATCATATATTTGTTCGGCGGTTAGTCAAATCGACTAAGGATTTGATTTGTTATCCCATAAAATAGTCTCTTTTAGCTAATTTAGTGTTCACAAGATAAGAAATAATTCTCAAACAAAATAATCTCTTGATTTGTGTGAGTGATACGAATTAATAAGTAAAAATTGAAAGATTCATCGGTGCCTTAATGAGTTAAGGCAATCAATATTTTATTTACATGATTTATAAGTTCTGATCATTCATATTTTTAATTATTATATATTGCAGTAATAAAAACGGTATGAGTACCATCTGCTTGATGTATCATATTAATAATATTTCAAAAAGCAAGGAATATAGACAGAAATACTAAACAAAAACACGAAATGAAAATCAAGACATTTTTAACTTTCTTATATAAAAATCTGATTCCAAAGCCTGTTAAGAAATACCGAAAGCGCTTTCTTGAACTTTAGACCTCTACAATTATCCTTTTTGTGCACTGTATTACTAATTATAATACTTTATAGTGAAAAAAGTTCTCTTAATTAAAGCCTTACAAAGGTAGAATTTTGACGGCGTTTGTAGATTGTATAATATTTTTAATATGAGAAAAATGTTTAATTATAAAATTGAGTTATTTCAACTCGCAGGATAGGCTTTTTAAGGTGCTCCTTTCTTTTGCTCCTTTGTCCAAAAAATAGACGGGCCTTGTTTAAGGGAACATAATTTAATATTTAATTTCGTTGAAACTTGATTCTAAAAGATCTTTTGTTGTTGCTTCGCATTTTTGTTTGAGGAAAAACTTTGATTGAACTTTTTTGTGTTGGCTTCTAGAATTTTTTATGGAAATGGAACTGTGTGTTAACAATGTTTTCTCATAATAAATTTACAGTTGTTGACTCGAAAAGTCAAGTCGTGGCTAAAGAAATAAAACAAAACATGACATTTTTATTAAATAGAACTATTAAAAGACCTTTAAAGTAGTTTTTATAGTGTACACTTTTAAACCACTTCGAAAACAATCAAGCTATCAAAAATTCTTCCGTAAGAGTAGCTCAGAAGATCTATTCGAAGATCTATTTCCAACAAAGAATTTGTAAAACAGCACAAGAAACCGTATGTTATCGAATCAACATAATTAATAATGAGAGAATTTATAGTTTTAACCTAGTTTAAAATAGAAAATGTCGTAATCATCTAAAATTAAAGTCATTGTATAACTGAAATAAAAGAAATAGTGGCTTCATTATTTTTCTGCTCCGTCTATCGTAAACTTAAAAAAACAGAAGCACATATTTTGACGGGTACCGTTGGATCTCAGCCAATGACGATGTACGACTAGTTTGGAAAACTGAATGCGTGTTTAAATAATGTAATATATCTCCATCACATTAATTTGTTGCGGCTTTAAAATGATATAAAACACATATATTTTATTTTGTGTTTAAATCCTACGAATACGTCTGACTACTGGTAATACATTTTTGTATAAGAATACGTATGTACTTATTATGACAAATGTATTCATAAACCTATGCATGTTGACATTGTTTGTTGACAGCCACAGACTGTATGTATTCACTGACGGCCATTTTCAATAATCGATCCATACATGGATTTTGAGATTCGAGATTCGTGTTTGACATATTTTGTATGGAGCTTATGTCAAAAACGAATCTAAAATCTACAGATCTAACTATAGATCGAATATTGAATTCCGTAGTGAGTGCGTTGGGTTTGATCGCGAGACTCACCGCACTATTGTGTGATCCACAATATGTTGCTTAGAGTCTGAGTGGACCTCTCCGCGGCACAGAATCTATTCATAGTGCGGGAGATATTTAAAAAATATAAATCAGATTGTAAATTATCTGGCGTGAATCGTGTATTTATAAAATGTTTGCATTTACTTACTGACAGGCAGACAAGGTACACACAAGAAGCTGAAAGTTGGCAGGTATGTTCCTTGGGGACCGATTTTCCCGAAATTCCCACGAGCTCACGCATAAGGGCGGTTTCAGATTAGCGTATTTTTCTGCGCGTATACGGTCGTTTTAGCATACGCGCTTACACGCGCGCTACAATACGCGCTTCAAAAAACCAGACTCACGTAAACGGGCGTGTTCGCTCGAAACGGTGGTGACGTTTTGTCAATGTCAACATGTATTTTGACGGCTCGTGGTTATACGACCTTAGAAGCGCGTCAACGCTCGTACGAGTTGCGCGTGTGCCAAAAGGCGCGCCTATACGCGCCTACATGCGCTCCCAAAAACGAGCTTATACGCGCGTATAAAACGCTAATCTGAAACCGCACTAACGGTTAAGTTAAAATAAAATGTGCGGGAGTAGCTGCGGACATGCTCTTATATAATAAAACGCATCCTTTGTCTTTTCTCAATAAAATTGTTAATACATATTATATATAATTATGTGGATCGTAAGATAGCACAATTTGTTACTTTTGTAATTGTTTTATTAAACATAGCTCTTTCATTCTACAATATTCATAAATTGTTTGGAGAACTCTTTCCGCTTAAAATATAAGTATGAAAATTGTTGTTAATAAGTAGTCTGGCGTAAATAAGACATATACACAATAATTTTCTCATTTCTCTAATTTCGTTAAATATATTGAAATACAAATGTTAAAGAAAGCAAAGGCTAGTGAATTTTAAGTAAAGTAAGAATAAATTTATATTTTCCTGGTTTTACGCGAATGTTACACATCGAAATCAAACAATTGTCTACAGATTTTTTTGAGCTTTGTGTGAGTTTAATATCGCACTAGAATCCGTTAAACTTAATTAAATTTGATTCCCAAGAATAGGTTAAGTTCAACAAACCGACCGCAATTAACAGAATTAAGAACAACTGAAATAAGTCTATAACGATTTGAATGAGACTTTATCATAATAAAAGAACAAGAGTTCACCGCTTGTTGGGGCATTTACAACAATTCTTCAGAGGGCATTTTAAACCGTTGATCCCCATTTTTACCTCCTAACAAGTTCGTTAGATCTTGTCGAAGGTTGTTACGGCTTAGTTGTAGACTTCGGATGGTTTGTAAACTCTTATTCAAGAGTTGGCCACACACTCACATGCAAAGAAACATTTTTAACTATTTAATCGTTATGAAATTGTCGCAAGCCTCTAAGTAGACTACACGAAATCAGCGAAATAGTTTTATATAGGGTCTTACAGTTAAGGATCTTTTCCAGCAGCTCAATAATCTGTTTATCAAAGACCTTCCTTTAATTATCTCTGTAGAACTATAAATCAAGACATTACAATATATTCGGCAGTCAATAAAATCAAACGGAGCAGTTAATCCTAATGCATAAAAATAAAGTAACATCTGTTTGTTCAACAAACTTTCTCAATCCAAAGGATTAACGGATTTGGTGGAAACTTTCCGACTATATTATTGGATAGCGGGAACGTAGTTTGTGAAATAGTGATATTGTGGAATTGAATTTTCACGCGCAGGTAACCGCGGCGCAGTTTTCCTTTAAATTTTTTATTGTAATGTGAGAAGATAGAGCAGAATGTGGGAGGAACTGAGACTTCATAACTAACGGGCACACGAACCTGGTGGTTAGTTTATATTAGAAATAGGAATCTACTGAGACTGCAAGCTTTTCTATTTATTGAAATTTCGATTAGATCGGTAGCTAACTCTTACAACTGGAGGCCTAGTCAGAGTTTGCGCACCAGTAGATAGTATACGAGTCGGTTGTCGATTGCAACATTTTACCATACTGATTCTAAAAGCGTCCACTGCGATAGTAACAGGGCAAAAGCAAAGATATAGACTCTAGTGACATCTAACAGATACCAATGGAAGGCAAATAATGATTCAAGATTCTGAATCATGATATCCAAGTTATTTTATAAACCTCTACAAATTCTCTTCCTTACTAAGAGGAACCTACCTCGATAGGTTTATAATTTAAATTAAATTTACCATGAATTTTATCGTTATTTTTCCCATAAAATATACTTCTTTTTGTGTATAACAATTTTAAAACAATGTGAAGAAATAAATTTGACCGTTATTTGACTCAGATTCGCACAAAAAATCAGACACAATTATCTTTATTTCTAGATATCTGTAGATAGTATCTGCTGTGAGGAAACCGGAATCTATCAAACAAACGTACCTACGTTACGTACGAAGTAAACCGATATGTGCGTGTTGAACTGTTGTTCTATCTATAGATTTGACCGTAGCAACTGTACTTAACCTTGCGGCGCGGCGGCGGGAGCATCTGTTTATCCCATTGCCAAAGCAGTTTTACAACCAATCCAAGGCTACACCTTAAAGGGCCAACAATAACAAATCAATTACTCCAATACTATTTCAGTAGCATCAACTCAAACACAGGAAAATTCTATTACAATGAAAACGCCACTAAAATATTAATATCGTTCTCAGAATAAAATTCTAAGTACTGCTCAAAGTAACCACGTCTTTACCACTCAAAAGACTGAAACTAACCTTAAAACGCTCGATTAAAGACCGGCAAAAATGAACTGTAAAACGAACGGCTGAGCCAAAGTCAATTAGTGGCTCAGATTTATAAAGTCAATAAAAGATTAACCCGGCGGTCGCCGCGACCTAATTGGGCGAAACGCGCGTGTATCGTGGAAACACCGCAAGGGTTAAAGCATTTCCTTCAATATACAGTTGGTGAGTGGTTTTTAGGGCGTAGATTTCCAAGTATATTATGGAGCAGTCAATTATTAGTAAGTAAATCCTTTTCTCGATCTGTGTATTATACACGTATTTAGTCGGTTTTGATGTGCTGAACGAGTCGCTTCGCTTAATTCTGAAATTGTTTAACTATTTGAACTATGCCTTAAGGCCTGTCTATAATTATAAGTAACTCTAACTGCTTAATGCGGAGGTGACGGTTCGATTTCCACCTAAAGCAAATCGTTTCGCAATGTGCAATATGATATGTTACGCGTTTTGTTGCACTTTTCTATAAGATGTATCTATTCATAAATATACACGGTGTAGGAAAGAGCAATCACCAAGCCAAAGTCTTCTCGTTTTACGGATCATACCAAGTCACACTAAGCAAAAATAATACCTGAGAAATATTAGGACTGGGAATTATTATAGTACTTTCCCAGGTATGGTGCCGAGGTAAACAAAATGTTCGTAATGATTGGTACAATATGAGATTTAAGTTGCATTTAGGGTCTTTTTAAACCGTGTATACTAATTGCCTGACTAAATTAGTAGATAGGTAATTTCCCCTTTTAGAGATCGAACAGTCGTATGTCAGTTGTATTAATTATATAATTTCATATCAATTATGCTACATTAAAGACACAGCCGCAAATTCTGAACAAATTTGGCGTAGCAGCACGAAGCATTTACCGCATAAAATAATAAGTTGTGAGAAAATTGTGTTGAATGTAAGAATGGCTAGATCATTAGTATTACAGTATTTTACAGTGAGACTAAAAATATACGTTCATTGCACGGTCTGAGTAAAGGGCGACTACCGTCTAATTGGGCGAAATGTGAAATAACGCGAGAGTTGGCGAGATCGCGAGACGATTGTTTAGGAGTTGAGTTTATGGTATGTTAAAAAAATAAGAATACGATACAAAAAAAGTTCTTAGATAAAGAAATGAATATCATATTATACGTTATTTTGAGAAATGTCTCCCAAAGTGATGACAATCACGGGAACTAGCAATTTTATAGAAGTATTAAGTTACATTTATGTATAATTAACTAGCTGCATTACGACAGTTTTTTAACTCCCGTGGTCATATACCTACACTATTGTTAAAATATTTTACGAGACTTATTTGTACCAATTACAGTAATTTCGAGGTTTCGATTACATTAGATGCATCTGTGCTTTCGTGAACATGGTTTTACTATAGTTATAACTTATTATATATGAAAGTACTTTGGTAGTGACAAATGCACTGAAAAGATTAGGATGATTACAAACGAAATATCTAAATATTTATGGAGGCGTATGCAGGCAAAAAATTACAAGTCAGTGATTTTTAACAATAGCATATACATCGTCGTACTTCATACAAAAGAATAGGTAGGTATGCACTGCAGACGTATTAAAGCTGTCACACTGATGAAGGTTCTAAAGGAAAATTTCTTATAACTTGGAGTATCAACAAAATGCCCAGGGCGTAAATTGAGCAAAATAAATTAACGTGGCCGCTTTTCGATGTAGTCTGTACGTAACCATTTACCATTTACGTTTTTCATTTAATATAAATTACTGTGTATTAATGTGAATATTAAATTACAACTACAGAATAATTCGCAGAAATATCTGTATCAAGTGTAAATTGTTCTAAAATGAATGCATATGCTAGATATTCATAAGAAGAATATATTAATTTTTTTGCACGATACTGCTCTTCGAACATTCTCTTGAAATAATTCGCACTCTATGTGATGTTATATACATATTATGTGAGTCTGCCTTTCACTGTTAAACCACTGCACAGATTTAGTTGAAAGGACATCCGACCCGGTCATGGACATTAACGAACTTGGTATAAAATGAAAGAGCATGAATGCTCATACCAGTACATACGAGATTTTTTCTGGAATTCATGGGAGGACAAAGTTTGAACTAGAAATATATTTATACAAAAAGTAAAAATCTAATACTCTATTTAAGTAATATAAATTGTCGTTCTGTTAAAAATAGCAACAAAACGGGTTCAGTCGAGGGCATGCATGTGCCTGCCGAGTAATCATGCCATGAGCATATGAGACCAAATGGCGTTTACTCGATAGAACTCTATCGGCACCAAGATTTTATAAACAATAAAATATTGATAAGAGGACGAACTCAGTCGTGACATGTCAGAGCGCAACAATACTGACCGACACCCCTGCGGATAGCCCGAAGGCCACAACCTCCTTGGTGGCGAATGAAGGCGTTGGGCTCCGCCGCCAAAACACCCAGCGGCCGCAGAGGATAGGAATGACGGCAACCTGACAACACTGCATCTCCTCTTCCTCTGCAGCCCCACCGCTACGCAACAATGGTGCGCCCCCATTTGGTCGCGCGAGATAGGGCGCGCGCCATCGCGACACCGACACGCCTCTCCTCCCGCGACCGCGCCCGACTGCGAGGGACAGACAGAACTGTTCCCCGCACCCGACCCTTTGGACGCATCCTGCGCAGGGCCCCTATAAGCCCACGCGGGGCGTACACTCCCGGGATCTCTCTTAGCTTCACCGCGGGTGTCCAAGCCACGGTTACTAAGTCCATCCACTACGACAAGGTGGAGATCCCACAGCCCCCCCTCCCTGTGGGATCTCCACCTTGTCATAGTGGGTGTATTTATTTTTTATCCTCGTCTAGGCACCAACAAGAAGTCGAAACCCCTGCGGTATTTTTAGATGAAATCACAATAGACATTGATTACGCCGAATAAATAATGTTAAAAATATGTTTTTTTTTAATTCCCACAACCCACAAGAAAGCGACCCTTACCATGATAAACTAGAGATATTTACCGATATATACTCACAATTTCATGTCTGTCCGCCGTGGGTTTTTCTCCCATACTATTTGCCCCATGTCCTTTGTCATGGTAAAGACTCAGGGTAAAACATAGGCTACTATTTTTATCGAGAATCAATTTCTAAGGGGTTGAAATAGGAGATGAAATTTGGCACATGCCTACTTAGTAGATATACATTTATCTACATACCAGTTGTGTGAAGCCGCAGATCAAAGTTACCTGAAAATAAAATCACTTAATGGTTAGCGCACTCACATTGCTCAAAACGGATAGGCATCGTCTCTCCTTTCGATCTTCCGCCAGCTTGAGTTGAAGTGCTACTGTTTTGATGTAAGTGAGTTTTACAAAACGAAATTTTGTTCAAAGTGTTTGTACCAAACGTTTCAACTTGGCGCTGACGCTGAGCCGCTTGATCAGTCCTCTGCACACACCATCTTATTTTTAATTTATCTTTAAACACTTTTGCCTCAGTGGTCCAGTCAATAGCGTCTGCGACTGCTGATCGGAGGTCCGCGGTTCGATTCCCAGGTCGGGCGAAAGTGTTATTGGGTTTTTCCGAATTCTCAGTAGCAGCATGGAGTCTGGTGATGTGCCCGGTAACGGCAATAGGCTCGCCCCCTATTACGTGGGACCTAAAAAATCATGGCAAAATGTGGGTGTAATATTACACCTCTGCCTACCCCTTCGGGGATATAGGCGTGAGTCTATAATATAATAATCTTTAAAATATATCGAAGGATATGTAAGTATGTTTATCAGTTAACTGGTTACAGTAGTTCGTTACAGTTAGTTATATTTGCGCAATTTGGGAGCAGATGACAAAGTGTGTGTGCTCCTAGGAGAAGGAGGTAAAACGTCATATTAAAATTTAAGTTTTATAGTTTCATTGCAATCTGAACTTTATTGGTTGGCTAGAAAATAAAGGAGTATCTCTCTAACAAAAGTCTTCATAATGAGGTATTATCTGGTTCGTCTAGTTTCATAAGACAAAAGACTTACCCTGGAATTCAATATTCTGAATATAGATAGATCTGTAGATTTTAGATTCGTTTTTGACAGTTTTTGACATAAGCTCCATACAAAATATGCCAAACACGAATCTAAAATCTACAGATCTATCTATAGTTCGAATATTGAAAATGGCCGTTAATCTCATTCTTTTGTATTCGCTTGACTAATCCTATTTTGCTATGGTTGGCAGTATTTCCATATATACCAGCTATGATATCTATACCATCAGAAAGGTTAGGTAGGCACTTATTAATCAATATTACAGTAGAAAAATATCCTATCCGTTATATTGACGATGCAGATGGTTTAGTGGTATAAACGGTTGCATTGCCTTTTAACACTGCCTGAGCTGAATTTCGTGGATTCGACTCCCACACAAGACAATTAATTGTGTGATCCACACATTGATGTTTCGAGTGTGGGTGTACTCTTCGTGCGTAAATTGAATGTTTGTTATATTCACCGCGATGTGACATGGAGATAATTATGATGAATACCCAGGGGGAGTTTTATCAAAATAATTGAAATAAATTGAATCCGCTGAATGATGTGCCCGGTAGATGGCAATAGGCTCGCCCCCTATTACATTGGGACCGAAAAATAACTGGCGAAGTGTGGGTGTGTAATACACCTCTGCATACCCCATCGGGGATAAAAGGCGTGAAGTTATGTTATGTAATTGAAATAAAATATATTTGTATAATTCTGCGTATCAAACGTAAATCTCCACATCACATTTGAATATAACTGCCGTAGGCGGTCATATTATACAAATATATTTCGTTATTTCAGAATACAAATAATTAATGATGCCAATTAGACAAAAGCATAACAATGGCATTTTAAATCCAAAAACCTAACAAATAAATCTAAGCTTGATCCATCAATCATCAAAATGTTAATCCCATTGAATAGTTGCGTTCTTTAAACAGTCTACCTAGATTACCCAACATTATTCTGAACAAAGAAGTAATGAATTTTCGCTACTTTCGCAGCAAAAATAGCTTAAGAAATATTCTTTTGTTTTCAGTTTTGTATTAATAATCCTTTTGTGGACTAAATTAGGCGCAGTAAAACTTTTTGTGGTTGTATTTTTATTCTAATTATGTAATGATTGATTTTCATGGCTGATATTTTTAAATTGTGTTAATAAATAGACTCACGCCTGTATACCCCAAGGTGTAGGCAGAGGTTTAATATTACACCCACAATTCGCCATGAATTTTTATGTCCCACGTAATAGGGGGCGAGCCTATTGCGGTACCAGGCACATTACCAGACTCCGTGCTGCTGCTGAGAATCTCCAAAGAACTCCGGAAAAACCCAATAACACTTTGCCCGACCCGGGAATCGAACCCAAGACCTCCCCATCCCACGCGCACATTTATGCCGCGAGACCAACGAGGCAGTCAGTTTATAAAATAAATAAATGTTAATAAAGTTTATCTTGTAGGTTCTTGTTTATACTCAGACTAATTCAACTTGCGGCTTTACATGCGTGGATTTTGTTTTATTGCTTCAAAAGGTGTAGTAAATAATGCTGAAGTGCTCTATTGGAGTTCCAGCTTAGGGTTGAGCTACATCTGTCAGCACGGAATCGCATTTGTTCCGCCTGTGCTATAGCGTGCTGACGTGTGCTGCAGCACTCTATAGCGTGCGATCGTATTTGTGTGCTACGGTATGCGAAAGCACGCGTCAGCGTGCTATAGCGTGCTGAAGCATTACGCCGGGTTCATTTGACATTTATTTTGGTCACAGTATAGTTTCAAGTTCGAAATGGATAACAGAGCTGAAGAGAGAGCAGTAGTAATAGCGTGAATTTTGCAAGAAGTGCAAAATAACAAGAGTAAAAAGAAAAGAATTCGAAAAATCTATACGAATCGGCACCAGCACGCGGCAGCACACCGCGCGCCCCAGCGTGCGTTCGCACGCGATCGGCGGCGAAAGGATGCTATAGCATGCTATAGCGCGCGTAAGGGTTCTGACGCGCGCGTCAGCGTTCCGTCGCCTCTCAGCATGCTATCGCATTTTTTCCGTGTTGCCGATCGCCTTTTCGATTCCGCGGCGTGCTGATGCGTTCCCTCTCTCTTTCTCGCTCTAGTAAATGACGGTAAGTGACAGAAAAGGATAGAAGGAATAAGAAAGAAGGATAGGAAAGTGCGATGCGGTGCTGATAGGTGTAGCTCAACCCTTACTCCGCAAGATTTTGAAATCGGTTCGGTAGTTCAACTGTGAATGTTAATGCTTATCATTGCAGATGAAGGATATAATTATATTTTGAAATTTGGGGATAGTCTGTCTCGAAACAAACATTTTACACTAGAAAAACATTTACAAAGCTTTAAATGATCTAGACAAACGTAGCAGCAGAAATAACGTATTTAGAGTCAGCATCCATTGTTAACATACAAGTGACCCATTTCGCTGACTTGACTCGCGGAATCCGCTCTCTATAATAAACATCTCAAGCAGTCTGTTCTTCAAACAAAACTACCTCTAGACGAATTATATTGCTTTTGTTTACTCAGATTTTATACTAAATAATATACTATTATTTTATAAGATTATTTAAATATGGATTTGGATTATGTAAATTTTATTTTGATAATATAGTTGTGGCTAAATTCACGCTTCCTAAAGTAACACTTGTAAATCAAAACTTATTACAAAATGAAATTTAATAAGCTCATCTATATATTCTCTCCTTAAATTTTGAAAAGTTAACAAGTAAACGCTAATATGCGAGTGGAGTGGAGTGACAATTCAATTTACTCCTCATTGCATCGATATTTTTGAGATGATGGCTGACTTAAACCGGCAATGCTCTGTTATTTCAAGTGCTCGGTACTTTTGTAAAATACTCATGTAATCATCTTAAATGCATCTATGTTATTTTAATGTTTTTATTGGCCTTAGAGACGTTAGCGAATCAATTGTAAGCAACGAACTCCCGGCGAGTTGAAAACAATTTGTGTTGCGTCGATGGTGCTTTGGTATAAATTTATGCGCTGAATTAACCTTTCAGATTTATTATAATTGTTTATGATCACACTATGTAGCTTCTAGCTGATTCACCATTTATTAAAACGGATGGCATGAAGTGCCATGTTCGGCTCTATTCTAGAATAGAAACACAGTATCCCAGAGAAAATATTTCCATACAATCTTTATAAAACACGGTCTCTTTGCTGTTCCGCGGTATGTAATCGCGAATACAAGTGTGTGATGTATATTGTACATCTAAATGTATGTATGACAAATACCATGAGCCTGCAGCGTATGGTAAAAACAGGCATGTTGTATATTCATATAAGTACACCAATTTGTTGAGTTGCGCCGGCAACGGGGAGCAGCGGAGCTTGTGATAAGGGTTGTGAATTCGATTACTGCATGAGGCAAATATTTGTTTCATTTACAGATATTTGCTTAGGACGGTATGTTTGTTGATGCAGAGCATTGTATGACCGTACTACATAATGTGTTGCTCAGTATTTTTCAATGACTTTATTTAGATTTAAGAAGGGATCGTGCTGTGAAAAATCTGAATTGTGTATTTTAACATTGTAGGTACATTGTGTAATATTCCGTTAAATAAAATAAACTGGAATAGATTATGTTTACTTCTCAGACATCAGATTATGCACAATTAGACGAGCACTATCTGATGTAATGTATGGCTACAAATAAACCCTTATTTAGACAATACGTTCCATGACATATCAGTGTCATTAAAAATCTTGAGACAAGTAAATGGCAGCCTTACAATTCCATATCCTGAAGATATTGTAAAAGAGATAATTATGAATGTATGGCTGAGCACGAGCTAAATCTTCACCTAGGTACCTACCATGAATAGGTAGGTAACAGGAACGCGCAAGCCGCAGTTGGGCTTTTCTTGTACTCATTAAAAGCATAAAGATGTGGATCCTTCAAAGTCACGGCGCTACTAGAAGAGGATTTCTATAGAAGTACACTAAAGTGCCAAGTGTGTATTATTTCAAAGGTCATACTGTTATTAGGACAAAATTTCTATAGACTTACGCTGAAGTGGTTTGCTATAGCACAAAGTTGCAGAAACATAACAAGATAAATGGAGATAGGATTACCTAGAAAAGTGCTTCAGCTCAAATTGTTGGTTGTCGATTCAAACCTCGGACTGCATACTAGAGAACCTCAATGACTTCTTCTTAGTTATGTTTTTCTGGTTGCGAGTTGTCATGTTGTTCAGGCTAGAGGTCCGTTGACTTCTGGTCATGTTATTTATGGTAACAGTCTGAGATATATTATATATTCAAATAAAAAGTGGACCATCATAGATATTTGTGTTTATTATTAATATATTTATAATTATGTGATAGTGATACTGTACGATTCGCGACTGGTAGAGTAATACCAGAACGGAGGACCAAGACAAGAGGACAACAAGAAGAAACTTACTATATCAAAATATTCCTAATATTTTCTGCCCCACATAAAATGTTGTCATCAAACGAAACGTAATATTCTGAGTAAACAAACTATCCTTACTACGAACTACAAAAAGTATTACAAAGGTATGTATGCGTATAAATATTTGTTCTACATTCGTCCTATTAATAACGTATCACGATACGTACGGGGGCGTGCGACCGTTCCGCATCGCGACCGAAATATTTAGGTAAATGCCATATGACGTCACATGTGTTAAAAGTAAGGCACATATAGAGATCGGGTGTTAGTGTTCTTGGATTTATACCTAAGCATAGACGGTTTAGCAGAGTTCCATGTTAAAAGGTTTTAGGTCATATACATATAATATGTCGCCTGCGAGACACCTTTTCAAGTACCATGATTGATGACTCATTTCATATAGTTGATTGAATCAGGCGTTACTTGGCGGAACTCCATTGTAACCTAATGGAAGGAAAGAGAAACCCACCACGCACCCTCGAAGTGACCACCCCAACTATGGCGATAGAAAAAGGTTGACAATACCGAACTCCTCTTAAGACAAAGGATAAGGGATATATGGAATAATGCGGAAATGGGTTCCAGGAAAATACCTGACGTGCAGTATCCCGCTCTATGCGCCGACTATGCTTCGACACGTGTTTCGCCTCTCCACGAGGCATCCTCAAGACCGATAGGCAACGACTCCAATAGTTGGAGTGGGCAATCCGAGGGTGCGTGGTGGGTTCCTCTTTCCTTCCATTAGACTCATTTCATAGAATCTTCTAGGTCTATTTATAGAAATATCGTAATGAAGCATTATTTAATTAATGAACTAAATAGTGTATGTAGTTTGCAATTATTTTTAGCCGAAGCCATGTAATTTTTTTATTTTAGAGACAGATTCTTAAATAACAATTCATAAATAACGACGATATAATATTTAAAATACGTTTAAAAGCTCGGTCCCACTTAAATGGACCGTCTGTTTTCCCGCTTATTCTAAAGAGACGGCAGTGTCAGTATAATTTGTATGTCACTGTTCACAATTTGACGGACCGAAAAATCACAACAAAAACATGGATAATTGCAGTGGCAGTACATTTTATAAGTATGTCACTGTTCTCATATAGAGAGACCGAGAAAAGAGCTCATGCCTTGTAATGAGAACGGGCTACTAGAGCTCTTAATCTAGAAATAAGTAAGGTCTATTTTTAAATCGTATTTTCACTAATAAAGACAATGAAATTCTTTTCATTTAATCTACTTTGTTATAGAATCATTGGAAATTGACATATTTAAAAAAAAATATCTCTTGATTGCATGCTAAGTTCTATCTTTGCAAACATTAACTTAACAGAATAACTTCAAAATAAACAAAAAACCCACATTTATATCCAGTGATAGCAAGATGAAACCCGCTCTTTACCAGGATTCATAATAGCAAGTTTAATATCATGGTATAATTTAGTAGTAGTATTTAAGTATATAATTGTTTAATTCCATAATTAATTTAATTTTGTTGTATATAATAAATAAACGTGTCTGGTATAATAGTAGGGCTCATAGCGTGACTTAGCTTGTCGTTCGTAATCATTATCAGCCTTTTACACTGTCCCACTGCTGGGCGCGGGCCACTTCTCACAATGAGAAGGGTAAGGCCATAGTCCACCACGCTGGCCAAGTGCGGCTTGGCAGACTTCACATGTCTTTCGAGAACATGAGTCAACTATGGAGAACTCTCAGACATGTAGGTTTCCTCACGTTCGTTGTTTTCTTTCACCAATAAGCAAGCAATAATTAGCAATGGAATACGCACTTAACTTCGAAAAGTCAGTGGTGCGTACCGTGGATTTGAACACGAGACCCTCTGCATAGCAGTCTGTCGGTCTCTCCACCCGGCTATCACTGCTTCATATTGCGGTTCGTAATAGGTCGGCAAAATTAAGCTAGACTTGTACAGGTCGCCACTTTGATGCTCGATCTCATATGGCATTACATCAGAGCACTACTGTGCTTCGGAGGGCACGTAAAGCTGTCGGTTCCGATTCTTGCCTCAGGACGAAAATGGTTGAGCCATGTCGAAGGCCTTCGCGGTCTAAAAATGCCGACACCAGAGTTGGCCTCATACGCACACGAAAAAGAAGGAATAATAATATAATTAGCAGGTCAATCCTTACATATAAACACGAATTAACACAGAAAACTGGTGAGAGCATCTTAATAAAGTAAATTTAGTTGGCATTAACTGACTGTCCGTATTCAGTTAGTGACAGAGCCTCTCGTAAGAGGGTCATGACCCAGAATTCAATTTTCCTGCATCTATACATTTCTTCACACTTGTTTTACATGTCTTCCTTTAAAACGTCACTTAGCTCGTTATCTACTCCAAAGTGTGCTTTAATTTATGTAACGGGTTTATATAAATTTGTAAGTAAAGGTAATATTCTCCATATTTGCTCCGACGTTTCGGCAAGGCTTGCAGCAGTCGTGGTCACGAAAAGACTACAAAGCGGCTTAGAATATCTACTCTATACAGCAATGGTGATGAAGCAGCAACCTCACCGTTCAATACTGCGTCGAGTGTTGTGGGTTAGACACAGCGCTATACAATTTATTATAATAAAATTGTAAGCGTTATCTATACATTTTATAAAATAATATGGTCCCCATTTCCTTCCTGGCTGACTGTATGAACGCGACAGACGCAAAAACTACTGAACGGATTATACACGGATTTCATCAATAGATAGTGTGATTAATGAGGAAGGTTTAAGTGTGTAATTCACATGAGCGTAACCGCAAGTGAAATCTAGTTTTTAAACTAGTTTCTGCCTGCGACTTCACCCGCACCCGATGACCGACATCCACATGGAAACAGTGGGAAAATTCAATGATAAGAAAATATGCACAACAAAAAGCTGATGTCGTCCAAATAAAACAAATTTAGTTGGGATCAACGTTCGGCTTGTATTCAGTTAGCGACAGAGCCTCCGTAAGAGGGTCGGGACCGAGAAATCACTTTGCCTACATCTGTAGAGTTATGACATACTATCCTTCGTTCTAGAATATGCCTTTTATCTCTGTCTTAATTCTTGTTTCCTGCCATATTGCATGTTCTTGATTATTAAGACATGTCTAAACTTACTAGAATAAAATAATGCTCGTAAACTGCTTCAATTTTCGATTCCTCGCAAGGTGCAAAAAGGTGCAAAAAGCTTAGTGATTTTATTCATCATCATCATCAGCCCTGTATATAAAATGTCCCACTGCTGGGTACGGGCCTGTTCTCACTATGAGAAGAGTAACGCCTTAGTCAACTACGCTGGCCAAGTGCGGGTTGGTAGACTTCATATGTGTTTTGAGAACATTATGGAGAACTCTCAAACACGCGGGTATCATCACAATATTTTCCTTCACCTTTTAGCATAGTCATTTTATTGAATGAAACTAAATATTACTCAATTAATTACTGTTACTTTGATAAGGATCGACTATATCGCGATCGTGTTACGTACGCACGCAAAAAATACCGTTACTGCCAAACAAGCACAAATACAGTTTAATTTAATTGAGCGGGGACTTGCCATAAAAAAAAAATGTACGATCATAGATTTATATGTACTAACGCACTGTACGATGTATGGAAAATTTACGAAAAGGTAATGGAAAGTTTTTCGAGATCATCTCTCTGCGTGTATTAATTTAGCGACAAGGCTTATCTCATAAGAGTTTCGCGACCTACAAATCAATTTGCTTACATCTACAAAGTTATGGCATATTCATTTTAGTGAGGATCGACCTTACATATGCCACTGAATCTTACGTACGTATTTGCATATATTTTGTTTTTCGTAGCCTATTTTTACTTTTTTTATATTAATAGGCGGCAAACGAGCAGACGGGTCGCCTGATGGTAAGCAATTACCGCCGCCCATGGTCACAAGCAACACCACAGGAGTCACAAGTGCGTTGCCGCCCCTTGGGGTTGGAAAAAGGGATAGGATGAGGAGTGGATGAGGGAGAAGGAATAGGGGATAGGGCCTCAGGCACTCTCACTCACCGAACGAAACGAAACAGTTTAGTACTTCCCCGTAGAGGGTAGTACTTCCCCGGTGAAGCCGGCCCATTCATGCTGAAATCAGCAAAGCTCTACTACCTGAAAATATTTATTTGAAGCTTTGAAAATTAAGTCAATCGCAACACAATGATATCATTTGATGAAAATTAAATGATCGATGAATTGCTTTTAGTAGTCCCGTCATCACCATCAGTGCCTTATGAATACATCTCTCATGATAAAAGATAGCGGTAGTGGCTATATTTCCTCTTTATACAATATGAATACTGATTTATTTTTATAGAACTAAAAAATAACTGTTCACTATTTTCTTCATTTAGAAATCAAATCTTAAATGATAAATCTCGAAAAAGATATTTTAAATGAGCGCCTACCTAGTACGTACTAAACGTGTAAAGTAATCATTTTAAAACGCGCGTAATAGCGTTTAAACTCGGGCCGAAACTCCGCCGTAGTCTGAAAATGATGTTAATATATTTACGTGTTCCGTTGTTCGTCTTCAATTTACCGTCACTTTGTATGTACTTACGAATAATTCGTAATCGTGTTAGGGGAATTGAAGAATCGGTTCGTGAGGAAATGTATGAGTATGGCGGTTTTACATACATATTACATGTTAGGCCGCGATCACTTTGCATGCGTTTTCGTGCGAAACTCGGCTGTGTGAACACAAAAAAAACCAGTGTGAGCGAGCGAAAACCTTCAAGTAAAATTGATGCGCTAAGATTGCATCGACATACGGCATACTAGTTTGGACTCTTTGCATATTATATTCGCACATGTTCGCTGCTGAATTTCAGACGAAAGCGCATGCAGACTAAGCTCTGTCTTCATGAACGTATAGTACATCTAGTATAGACGCAGTAAAACTTACCTATATAGGTACTTATGCGATGTTCACAATATTCTTTAAAATCAACGGTGTAATAATAGTTTAAGATCGATGCCTTATTTATTCACTCCAGAAAAATATATATTGTTTACAAATGTCAAAGTTTTCTTAGTGGCCAGACCACTACTATACAAGTTGTAGTATGAAGTAGTATAATCTTGTTTGTATTTCATGGTTCTACTGAATAAGCAATATCAAAAATACAGCAGTGACTCATAACCCTGTAATTGACACAGTACACAAAATCAATGCGCCTAAACTCCGTAGACTAGTGAGAATAGCAAAACTTAATAACTGGCCGAGTAAATAATCCTAAGTAAATCTTCAACAATAGAATAAACATTATATTGCATAAGCAATCAAAACAACCTCCAGCGATGAGAAGGGTTATAGCCAAACGTGATTGTCTAAGCGACTTATGGATCAAATTTTGCAGACTCACCGAGATGAATGGCATTATACGGGATGAAATAGTTGATGGAGATGAAAATCGAGATGACACTGACTTAGCACGCAATCTTGAATTACACAACTTTCGATTTTATGAGCGCTCTGCGCTAGTAGACGGATAAAGCGACTGAAGGGCAAGACACATGAGCACTATAAAATTATATTATATTTTTCTGTTAAAATTATGTACCATCGGAATTTTGTTTATCGACTGAAGGAGCCTTGGATTACAGAAGCTAAACTTAACCTTGTATGTCAAAACGTGCAAAAACGAGACGTCTGGGGTAAACAAATAACAGCGTTGTTTGTTTAAAGTTCAAGGTGACGAAAATTGCCTTTACTTAACATGGAGTAGAGAATAATTATTTCATGTCGTCTGCCTTCAAAACAACAACTTGCAAGATTATCTTATTTGACAGTAAGTCTTTTACTATCACGTACACGTTATGTAAATAAATTATTTTCTTGAAAGAATAGCACTGTTCAACTCTTTCACTTCCACCATACCAAAAATTACATCGATCTGTTGCTCCGTTTTGAGTGAATTAAGAATAAGCAAACAAACACATCTTCGCATTTATAATATAAGTATGGATTTACCGATGTTTCCCTGCTCATTGCTCAACAAAATGGTGTCGTATAGATACGTGAAAAACCGCAGGGTTACCCTACTTCATACTTCACCGAACACCCGGCTGCGTATAGAACATTTTTTTCACTCTAAATGAAATTGGACACTTACGCCACTCGTAAAAAAACGAAATAAACAGAAGTACGAGAAACTTTTTCCGTACATTTCCTTCGTTTCGTTTATAAATATGAAGCTCGGAGGCAAATATGATAATTCTAATATGATAAGGAGAAAAATTATGTTTGTTTATATGATAATATAACGAAACCAAACACACCTAATTTGATTGCTATATTCATAATTTGTTGAAAATATATCACGTACTCCAGATTGTTATTGCGACACAACATATGTATGTATTTGTGGGATTTGTTTATTGTGCGTAATCGGTGTACACGTATTTGTTTATAAGCTCACGCTTGTATCCCCGAAGGAGTATTCAGAAGTGTTGAGTTCCATAAAGTTAGTAAAATTACATTATAATTATGTATTACCGGCTAGCTCTTGTTAACAGGTCAAAGCCAGGAGGTTCAAGTTGTCTTTTGTTTTTTCTGTACACCTACGTGTTTTAAAAATCATGATAATTGGTTCAGTGGGTTAGGCGTTAAATAACAGGGAATAAATAAACATTTAGTCCAGCGTATCAAAATGGTGCATTTCACAGCTCACCTGGCCTCCTTAGATATTACAAGAACATATTTCGTTATAGAAGTAGTTACCTACAAATATTACGAATAAATAACACTACTTTACAAAATGTATCTTTTTTATACCCCGGAATAAAGGTCAATGGGCGGAATCGTCCTAGCTCAATCGACACATCTTGGCAAGATGGTATTTTTTTACTATGGCGATGTTGCCCAAATGCATTGGGTTGTCAAAGTAATTAACCTTTAAACAAATATTTCGTTTACGCATTATTTACGATTAATTGAAAACACCTACTCATTTATCTTGTATAGGAAGTTGTGCACATATTATATCGATCGTATGGTACATGGGAATAGATCATCATACAAATTCTAATCTGCCAGCGTAGCTGTTAAACAGTGTTATATTAGACCAGTTATATAACCACACACTATTGTTATTTGCCTACAATGTGCATTGTAAGAATGATTAATTAGAAGACAATGAATTTAAATTATTCATTCATTTATATTCGTTATGTTCTAATTTTTCTTTAGCCTGTACTGTCCCACTGTTGGGCAAAAGGCCTCCCCCAGATGTTTCCACGCTCTCTTGTCGCCTGAAATCTCAAGCCAACTCTTGTGGTAGGCGTCTAGGTCATCCCGCCACCGTTTTCGGGGCCGACCCCGGCGACGACGACCATTTTCTGGCACCCACAGTGTCGAGATTTTCGCCGCTTTTTTTCGTTTCGATTAACGATCCTCATGCATACGACTTACTTCGCCCGCCCAGTTCCATTTAAGGCTAGCAACCTTTTTCCCACATCTTCAACTTTAGTTTTTTTATTTATATTTTTTTATTTTCTTATTATTCATTCGTAAATAATCATTTCAATCTTTATGTTTAAAAATACATTATTTCTATATTGTATAGTTACTAAATCATGTTTTGTACCTACTGTAATATAACCATAATGTTAAAATAACTTACAAGTGTTAAATGAAAATATAGGTTAATTAATAATAAAAAATTGTTTTTTATTGATATATGTTGTTTTTTTATGATTTAAGTAAAAAAAAGGATTTTAATCAAATAGTGGATACTTAAGGTACACATTGGCATCAGTTCCATGTGTGTTGGTATATGGGGACGGAGCCCATACATTTTTGCTCATAGTCCTTTATATAAATTTGTTAGTCTACCTTTCTTAAACCTAAAAATGTTAGCAGAAATATTTTATCACGTCACAATTTCTTCCAACAGGCAAATGTATTTTATTAAAGTTCTTAACGTGGTGTCGACAGTTATTGCTTGTTGCTTCGCTTCAAAGAACAATAAAATTATCATGTTTCGGATTGGTTTAAAATGTCGAATATAATGTGTAAAAAAAGTTCTGATCATTTTTGTTATGTTTGTGGGCATTTTATATTGTCAAAATAGAGAAGACCCATTGTAGAGTCATTAAAAATGCATATCTTCTTTATTTTGGATTTCCTGATGGAAAATAAGATAAAAAGGCGGTGCCTCATGTGTTTTGCGAAAGCTATACTAAAGTAAGACAATTTTTCTTACATCAATAGTCATCAGCAGAAAACATTTACCTTTCATTTGGTTCACCAATACTATGGAGCGAACCCAGTAATCACGAAAATTATTGTTAATTTTGTGTTACTAAGACAGGATACCTATAATAAAAATAGGACAAGTATTCTAATATGCCAAAGTTCCATCTGTTACTAAGCCCATTTTACATTCAAAGAATCTACCACATCCAGTTTCCATCAGAATTTCCTCCTGAAAACTTAGGAAGTATGAGTGACTAACAAGGCGAACGTTTCCACCAAGATTTAAAGGTTTTTGAAGAACGGCTTCAAGGATTTTGGGATGAAAACATGTTAGGAAATTATTGTTGGTCCATTATAAAAACTGTTTCAAAAAGCTATAAAAAGAATGCAAAAATTCAGTCATTTTAATATTTTTTTGTATTAATACCAACATTATGTATTCCCATTAAGGAAGTAAATATTTCTTAAACCAGACGTGATATAATTTTTTATTAGTTTTACTGCACAATTCCACCTAAATTAATAATAAAATAAAAACTTTCAGCTGGGGTATAAAAACCGTGTAAACTAGTGTAATATTACAACTCTAAATTATAAACAGCTTTAATAACTTAAATATTACACCCGAATTTGCCCCTTCGGGGAAACAGGCGTGAGATTATATAAATAAATAACCTACATTTTCCACACTCAAAACCGAGCCGAGTGCTACAAAGTATAGTAATTACATTGATGTGGACTCAAAAGAAAATAAAGTCTATTGGATGTTAAACATGGCTCCCAAATTGACGCAATTTCTCACTGCTTGAAGGAAAAAGATTGTTCAACGTTACAATAATAAAGAAAGACAGACTGTGCTAAAATTTGTCTTGACACTGTCTTCAAGAGAATCACCCTATCATTCCGTAATTTTAGCTAAATGGTTGAAAAGAATAATTCAAATATGTTTTAAAACATTGTTGTAAGTTTACATAATCATATAAGCTTCTTCATAGTGCCATTGCCCTCTGATCTCTGCAACCAAAGGGATAGCGATATTTCATGGCTTAGCTGGTCTGAGCCATGAAATATCGCTTTATAGCGATATTATACTTATGTATATCTTAGTATATCAAGGCCAAGTTTCACTAACTCTGGATAGACCTTATCTTCAATCATCATCATAACAGTCCACTGCTGGACTAGGCCTCTCCTTTGAAAGGAGGGATTGGCCTACTACACCACGCTGGCCAAAGGGGTTGGTATTGGGTTTGTATCAAGATTTCCTTCTCTTACAGTGCTGTTCTCTGCATAATATGCTCCCTCTGTCGGCTCTTACGTCACCCATGGGATGATATGGGGTGGTGACATTCCGTATTCTTAACCCGTCACCACACGGACCGTACAATCCGTCACACACTTATCTTCCAGATACATAAAAAAGTTGAACGAATTGTTTGTTTTCAGTCAATGTAATTAAACAGGTACTTATGAGAGAGCGGTGATACTGGCTCTAAGGGGTACTGATTACCCATAAAATACTGTCAGTGTTCTGAATGGCAGCCACAACTGACGATGGATTCTTTGAGGCCGAGCTTCAAATAATGTTAAAAGGTCGCGTGGGCGCTAGCTGTAATTAACAATTTACTGGGTGTTTCTATGTATGATATATTATTATATGTGTTTACAAAAAAAGTATATATGTATGTTTATCCATTATCTAGTACCCACAATAAAAGCTCGGCTTAGTTTGGGACTAGATGGTAAAGTGTGTATGTGGTAGAATATTATTATATTATTATTTGTCTATACTTACTTATAATATTTTTAATTATACTTCCTGTCTGTTCTGTCGCTCCTTTAGCGTGCTGAATTAATTCGCTATGTCTAATAACAACAGATAAAAAAGTATTCCGTTTAAATCTTAATATACACAAAAATATTCCAAATTCCCTTCGCTGAACTAGATTGGCTATATAGTTGAGGTCGGTTCTTAAAGAAAATGTCAGATCAGATTTTACGACCTTTTACGCTTCAGATGAAACTAAGATATGAATATTGATTTGCTCATATTGCCAGGCGGCGAAGGTCAGAGCATATGTCACTATAAATATGTAGAAATATTTCTAAATATAGGTACCAGACACCTAGTGAAATGCGAGCTAATAGTAGTAATTTAACTATTCTGGTAAGCTTGATATGAATTATTACGAAATAAGCATCCCAAACTGTTCTAAAAATAATATAACATAGTATACATAACTTAACTTCACGCCTTTTATCCCCGATGGGGTAGGCAGAGGTGTATTACACACCCACACTCTGCCAGTTATGTTTAGGTCCCAATGTAATAGACAGCGAGCCTATTGCCATCTACCGGGGACTTTATTAAGCGAGCGATAATTAACATTTCTTTTTTTTAATACACACATAACTTCGAAAAGTCAGAGGCGTGTGCCTAAAATAATATAATATTCTACAAAAACACACATCACCATCTAGTCCCAAACTAAACACAGCTGGTACTACATACATATTAGGTATACGTATCATCTACATTATGTGTACCTAATACACAGACCAAGACAAACATTCATGTCACGTGATTACGCACACAAATGTTTGACTTGAGCGAGAAGTGAACCTGCAACTTCAACGTGGCAGTCGGGTACACTCCCGCTACGCCAAAAGGTTGTCATTAAACAATAAGTGGATTGTTAGTTCCAAGAAATAGGCGTCTTATTACCAAATGTTTACCTTTATCACTGGTGTTCTACCAATAATTTTGTTTTATTTGTATACTTCTGATCACAAGCCTAATCTATACGTAACTACAAGTAACAAAATCGATCCAACAAAATTATAATATCGTCGTTGATTGTTTAAAATAAATGTTGATAATCGTTACCCTTTAAACTTTTAATACGATCCTAACTGTTCAAATTATTCAGAAACATTAGCCGATGTAAAGTATTATTCAATAAAAAATACCTCCTATTTTATGCATATGACAGGCATGTAATAATAATTATAGCCTCTTTTTCACATTATTTCAATAAAATTCAAATTCAAATCAATTTATTTATATGTAAGTATATACACAATACATGTATATTTACATGCATCACCATCTAGTCCCAAACTAAGCCGAGCATTTATTATGGGTACTAGATAATGGATAAACATACATATATACTTGTACTTCGGGTTGACAATTGATTGTCATAGTAACATATTTTAATTATGCTACATACATTGCAGATTAACATACATATAATATACATTTTTTGTTAGTAAATAAACTTTAATACTATTTTAGTTTCGCTTTATTTGCGTTGTTGATGTGCACTCGAGTCGCATTTCATGTCCTTTCGTCTGTTATGGAATTAAATGGTTTTTCTTTCATTATTTCTTATAAAAACTTTTAGAAAAATGCTTGAGACCTATCACATTATCACACACATTCAGTTCAATATCCAGAAAGATAAAAACCAATACGATTGATTTCACTTGTAATTTCAAGGATCTTGTAAACGACTGAGCACAGAACTCATGTTCGTTTCACCATTAAATTCCTCTGTCTCTGATAGATTCGGTCCGGCTGCTAGCAAAACGTCTTGTCAAAGACATCGAGCACTGTGTTAGCTGTTAGCTCAAACGTGAATATTGATTGTTAGTTTAGTGAAGCGTTTGCTACTATTAAAATATTGATACTATGCTCTATTCTAATGTTCTGTGGGTAAATCCAGTACAAAATGTAATGCAAGGTTTATTGTAATTAAAATATTGTAATGTTTATTTTCGGTTCGTGACATATTTGTAATAATATGCAGCCACTATAATTATTAAACTTTAAGCTCGATAGTAACACTAAGCAATTTCAGTCTATTTGGAAAATCTACGTCAGCCTTTCCGAGACCATGATTGTTCCTGAAAATCAACCGATATCTGAGGTAGTGATACATTTTATTCTAGATCTTTTCCAAAATGAAATCCACAAAAAGTTGATTAATTTTATTTGAACAAAAGTCAGTTCACAGTATCATTCGATATTTTTGCTATTATTTATGTCTCTTTATTGCCATGTACGCTTACAACGCAAGCTGCAAGCTTGGCTGCCACCCACCCTTAATAATATAAAATATAAAACAAAGGAATCAGACCGATACTCCACAACTCTACGTATGCGAAGTTAAAAACATTTCGTTTTCTTCCGGGACCTCTTATTGCGAGGAGAGTCGGCTATTTGACCTTGACACACAAACTTATGTATACTTAGTACACGAAACTTTGTTACGTTCTTGTTCTCAAGAAATCTCGGGTTATACAATTCTAAAATGTCCGCAATTAGCCTCAATCCTGTTTTGTTTGTTCAAAGAGTTGTTTTAATTTGTTTGCCAGCTGATAATGTGGCTTTAGAAACAGTTTATTAGTTTGGTTTTGCGTAATATTTAGGGTTATTACTATATCTCTTTGACTAGGTGCAAACAAGTCAACAGATTATGGTTAAATGCAAAATTGAGATACTTACCTAATAAGGTAAATATTTAGTGAAATGTTCAATAAAAAACCTAAAATATATTTAATTATTGTATTGAATATAATTATGTATGTACGGACATACATATTGCTTTGACATACTAGGCTAAATAAATATAGAGCCTACAAAACGTTTTATTATATACTTTTACTACTAAGGATTGGGCCATTATACGACTTCGTTATACCAATATATTTTAGACGACGAAATATCGTAAGATCAAAGTGTTAGTTGTGCCAAAGGCAAAACATTGCAGAGAAATATATTTTATCTTGAAAACTAGACTCTATTAAGAGAAAAGAGAAAGCTAGTTATGTTGGTAATATCCACGACTTTTTATGTACCTAACTAGAACTGCGTGTGTTCAGAAGTTTTCTTATCTGTTTTGTGGAATATACGTATGCATATCTTAAGTTGTTTGTGGTTCAGTAGATTGCGATATGCCACCATAAGTTTGGTACTATACTTACAGTTGTGATAATATTCAGAATTATATAGAAAGCGTCATATTTTCTAACTTGACTTTTCGAGTTAGGTGAAAGAAATCGTCGCGAGAAAATCTACGAGTATATATCTGAGGGTACTACATTATGTTCTCGGAAAATATGTGAAGTCTACCAACCTACACAGGGCCAGTGTGGTGAACTATGGTCTTGCTTTTTTAAGTCCATGCTCAGCAGTGTGACAGTTTATACCTATGCAGCACTGATGATTATACCTGCTTTACGTTCGGTAAAATGAAACTGTTACAATTCATTCTCAAGTACAAGCTTTGTCGCGCCAAGATTGCTTTGGACGCAGACAAGATCAAATTAAAACAGGTTTAATAATCATAAGCTTAAACATTTATATTTGACACTTTGATTAAAGCACTAGAATGATGGAAAAGACAAACCAAAACGTATACAGACAATACAACTCAAATACAACAACGCATAAGGCTCATTGAACATAAGATTTACAGCTCTGTCATTGAAATATGAAAAGTTGAGGCCAAGAAATTGGTGACCCATTTTAGTAATGAAAAATGTTAAAGGCATTTGACTATCTTAGATCTCAAATACATCGCAGGTCGCAAACTTGGTTACTTAGCCACTTTATAGTGCTGACAGTTACATAAGTAGCTAATTTGTCTACTGTTTGACTTTTTTTAACGTGGAAATCTTCTTCGTTTTAGTGATGTGTTTTAATGTAATATATTCTTTAATCACATTTAAATTCCTCTCTTTCTTTAATAGTTGTGGTTTTTTTAGTTTATTATTAAGATAACGTTTAAACAAATTCAAACTTCCGGGAAACATATCATGTCATCAAACAAAAGTACATAATCTGCATCTACTTCAAAACCGCAAACTCTTCAAGGAAAGCCCCAAAACCCGATTGAAATCTAATTAGCCCGCCAATTTGAGTTGACTTCATTCAATCAAAACCTTCACCGTCACCACATTTATCCTTTTCAAGTTCAAGATCTCCGTAACATCCGAGCTCCTTCCAAAATTCTCGGTTAGTACGTGAGGCAATTTACCAATTATCTCATCTGTTCGTTTTGTTGGATCACGGACATTTATAAGGAGGAAGTGGATTTGTTTGATGCCATAAAATGTCATGATCTTTGTCATTGGTTTTTATTTGAATGGGCGAAAAATTTAATTGAGTTTGTTTTATTGGACCCATGATGGGTGGAGAATATTTACTTTGGATTCAATTCAATCCTATATTAGTAAGTTATTTTTGTTTGTATCAGACAGAGCGTAGCCTAGTGGAAATACTAAAAGAGTGGCCACGCAAAAACGTTAAAACGTCCATCTGAATCCGAATGAAATAAAATGAGGAAACCTGCATATCTCAGAGTTATTGTTCTCAAAAGACCAAGAAATCTACTGCTGACGACAAAATTATTTTGTTTTCGTCATAGAGAAGCTTTTAAAATTATAAGTACTTAAAGAGTGCTCTTCTTGCAAAATTTAATGAGCCCGGCACCACTAGTAAATGGCCAACTCAATAAATATTTGCCCATTGACTTAGATCATGATAATAATTTGAACTATCAATCTAGTTTTGATAAAGGGAACTAAACGAAAGCAGACTTTAAATTGGACTCAAGTAAATTAGGAACACAAAATAGGTTTTCTGGTTAATTATGCTCAGTTTTGTGTAACGATATGACACAAACAAACATATTACAATGTTTGTTCCCAGGCCCTTTTAAATATAGTATTATTTTTAGATTAGGAAATGTTTTTACTAACATTTGGTTATATTAACAGCTGTGTTGACCTTTTAAACAAAAGATACCGCGAAATAAATGAAATTTCTAACATTCGTGTTTACCAAAGAGATTACTAAAATGGTAATTTATAATGTTACTGAGATTATAAAAATTTTTTTTATTAAAAAGGCACCGACTCCAAAAATTGTTCCTCCAAAACCAATTATTTTTTGTTTTTTAGTTCCTTAGTGTTTTTTGAAGTCGGTTTCTTTTTATTAAAAAATATTTTTTATTGTTTGCTTTTTAGTGGTATACTAATAAAAAATAGTAATAGGTGGTAATTAGGTACATAGGATAGTGTAGGTGGTAAATGATGGGGAGGCCTTCTTTACGTGCTTCAATTCTGAAATGTACCTGTACCTTTCTGGCAATTTGAAGTATTTTTTTTATTATCAACTAACTAGCCTAAACACGTTCGTTTCAGTTCCATCATCAGTTCTCGGAAATCATCCAATACCAAAGTGTTTGCCAAGATAAAACAAATGAGCCTTAACACGATGAGATTGCGTTATTGTATTACAAAGATCCCATGGCCACCTTCCTGCTCCATCATCAGACCCTGCAAAACATCCAGTACCAAAGTACATGTAAAGACGAATCAAACAACCCTAAACTCGATGAGATTGGGTTATTGCATCACAAAGATCTCATGGTTACCTTCAAACTCTATCATCAGACCATGGAAATCATCCAGCATCAAAGTCTATGTAAAGACGACTCAAACGACACTAAAGTCCATGTAAAGACGAATCAAACGAGCTCAAACTCAATGGAATTGCGTCATTGTGTTACAAAGATCCCATGGCCACCTTCCTACTCTATCATCAGACCATGAAAATCATCCAGCATCAAAGTCTATGTAAAGACGACTCAAACGAGCCCAAAACTCGACGGCATTGGGTTGTTATCGTCAAATCGCTTCAAGTGTGCTTATAAAATTTGAAGGTTTCCTTCGATTTTTCAGGACTCCATGATCATATTCTGACCTGATGATCGTGGGACCAACTAGGAGGTATATTCTTTCAATCAAAACAAGAATTTCGAAATCGGTCTAGGCGTCTTAGAGAAATCGGGGAACATACATAAAAAAAAAAAGATTCCGACGAATTGTTAACCTCCTCCTTTTTTTGAAGTCGGTTAAAAAGGTATTATTTTGACAGAATATAATAACCACGGACCATTACTCGGCATAGAAAAATAAACTCTTATTAAATTGATAGTACCAAAACATGAAAACATTTTTTGCTAACGCTGTGTAAAAGGCTATTATTTTTCAACGGTAATTCAAATTAGTCCAAGTTATATAATGAGCTTGCAAGTAATTAATATCGTACTAAATTCTTTAAACTAGACTCTGCGAGAGCTTACTAATAGCAGTAAGAAGAAATCCAAGTTTTAATTACAAAGCCTTTTCTTTCTTTTAGTCATCTTAGGATTTTGCCGCTTGGAACGCAACACGAAATGGGAAATATTTATGGTAGTCCGTGAATTCGGACATTTTTGTTATTCGGCTACGTCGCATTATTTCTTTATTATCACGAAATAAATGACCAACAATGTCTCGTTAGCTGTTGTACACAGCTAATGATTTCGTTAAAATATTAGTCTCGTAACATAAATTTACCGTTTCTACAATTTTATAGGCTGGTGCAGCCTGGAAGTCTGCTTTTTTTCTTCGCTACGTCACAAGATTTCTTTATTTATAAATGTGCGAACGTAGCTGCGGCATTCTCTAAATACAGATATAAAAAGCTTAAGAATTTATCTACTTAATCCTGCCATATGACCTTACTCAACTAGGTATTTACTTATATGAAAGCCTATTAGAATAATTTGCAGACGATCAAAAGATTAAGATTTCTTAATAACATCTAGAAACGCGAATGAAATTGGACTATCCATATTGTATTAGTTTCAGAACCGAGCTGTGGATGGATTCTGTCATCTGTCTGTCAAACAAACTAAGTTCTGAAAGTTAACTCGGCGATGCTGTTCGAGAACTATAGTATCTTAGATTCCAAATAATTTGCACAACTAAAGTAGTGATGACATGAGTCAAATTCTCTGATTGAACATCATTTTTTTTAAGTAATTGAGCGTTTTGCTGTTATGAATTTAAAACCATTAGAATTCTAATAAAATATTTTTTGGTTGGTCCTGGAGTTTTGTGATACTCGTATGTCTAATACAGCGTTACCTTTGTCTCTTGTATTAAGAACAAACAAGTTTGTTGAAATGTTATCTCGGTGAATGGCATTAAATAATACCAACATTTGTCCGAGTTATTAGTTTACCTCTATCCACGCGCTTCGATACAAATTACCTATTTACAAGTGTAAGTAAATTTACAAGTTTTTCTTAGGAGAACTCACACACGATCATCTAATGCTAAATTAATCAGAGCTTATGCCTACTAATGCCACTAGACAACTGATAAACACAATTGTATATTCTTAATAGACCAATTATACACAGACACAGGACTTATATTAGAAAGAAAGAAAATAATCACACAAGCACAAGGAATAGTTTATTTGTAGCAAGTGACTTAATAACACGTAAAATCGAAAATGAACTTTAGTACAAATTTTCATTGAAAGAAGTACAATTTTCTTTGGTTTGATGTCTTGTTATTGAATGTTTATTTTGTGAAAAAATTCTCAGCGTGTAGTTTGTCACGTACTTGTCCTGTTTTCTGTAATATAAAATAATTACGAACCTATATTAGATTAATAGCCAAAACGCGACCATTTCCCTCCAAACCATTAATTCACATCATTGAGGTAATTCCCCACACCCTAATTTAAAAACTTTCTACATTAACATATATGAACATCATTGAAAATATTTTTAATTATTCATTAAGCACCCGAAACTCTTGGGTGGAACAAGGGTTAAGTCAAACCGATGTGTATACAATTGTGAAGGGTTGGTCGTAACTATTGGACTAGGGGTACTGCTACGAGCCCCTGTGGACTCGGCGCAACGATATCGCTATACGATTCCCTGTGGGTATGCCCAAGGAGCAGATAATGTATAGGGGTAAGTTTATAGTGTAATCATTATAGGTTTGAGCGGCTTTGTAACCAAAGGGGCTGATACTTTAGTAAGGGCAATGATATAAATATAATAAAAGGGGAAACGTATTACGAAACGTATGTATACTCCTCAGCGGTTGAAGAATTTTCAAAGCGGTTGACATTCCTATTCTAATTCAAATCATCTTTATTGCTCAAGTTGTGGTATTACAAGGATCTTAAAAACTAAACAGTACAGCACAACTTACCTTACTATTATACATTGTTTCTATATAATGTCTTTTTGCACGCTTTATACGGATGCGGGTGGCTCAAGATTGGTCTACGTGGAGAACCTTGGGGTAGGCCTATGTCCAGGAGTGGACATCTTGCAGCTGATATGATGATTTTGGATCTTAGAGTTGATTAAAAGTTAAAATATTATTATCGAAAATTTATTTTATTATATTACACCTATCTATAATTTATATTTCATCTTCCTCCAATACAGAATTCGGGAATATTTTAAGGATATCTCAGGTCCTTTAATTTTGCTGACTCTGAAGTTAATGGATGAGTAAAGTTTACAACTACCGACATTGATACCAAACCGTATGCACACCGTATTATGAATTAAACTTATGTTGACCAATACTCGTGAAAATATCGCATAACAGCATAGAAGTAATTACAATAATTATATTATGTCCTACTTTTGGGCAAAACTTAAAATGCATAAATCCTTAGTAGAAATCAAATTTTGCAGAATATTGCAAAAGTCATATGACTTACCATTTAACGGTTCACCATGATTTAATAAAAACGAAGCGCTCAGTGATAAAACACTCATCTTACGGACGACCACAGAATAGATTATCCTAGTTTACCTGCCTTTAAAATAGACGGCGTTTGGGATTCACACTTTTTGTAAAGTCTTGCAGTGTTTTCGCCGTTGTGCGATTTTCTGCCAAACTATTTTTATGTATCAGAAATAACATCTATACATACGATAAACTACCCCAGCCGTCCTGTCATAGAGGGCGATAGTTTCAAATAATACTAAACGTACTTTCGCACTTTTTTATCAATAATAATAATAATAATAATAAACCATGTATTGGGATCGATCTATCATTACTGATAGAACTATTGTGGCTAACAAGCCAGATATAGTAGTGATAGATCGATCTAAGCGCCTTGCAATGATCATCGATGTCACCATTCCCCATGACGAGAATCTCGTGAAAGCCGAGAAAGATAAACAAATAAAATATTTGGATTTGGCTCACGAGATTGTCGACATGTGGGATGTGGACTCGGCGATCATTGTACCGATAGTCGTGTCAGTTAATGGTCTCATTGCCAAGAGCCTCGATCACCACCTCAAGAGGCTCGCGTTAGACGGTTGGATTAAGTCCTTTATACAGAAGGCAGTATTGCTGGCCACGGCTCGTATCGTCAGGAGGTTCCTCTCTCTGGAGCCCTAACCACCGGTAACTTGGTCCCTGAACCCGATACCGGTGAGCCCCGTAATTTTATTTTATATTTTTATATTGTTTTTTTCTAAATCACATAAAAATGTAAAATATAATTTATGAGAGAATGTTAAAATAAAGAGAATAATAATAATATATTTATTTATTACTCTCAAAAAGGTACATTACAAGTTCTTAAACATAGGGCTGCATAAATAAAAACCTTAATGAGAGCTGGAGTTTGTACTAGGTACGAAACCTGTGTGACAGATCTCCAGGCTCTCTCCACGGGTGACATACGGTAATGCAGAACTAGTGTTTAGAAGCGTTTACAAACAATTGTACGTAAAAGGTAGGAAAGGAATAACAAATAATAATGTATAAAAGATAAGCTACAATTATATAAAGCAAAAATATAGCCAAGACTAATATAACTAGGTAAGTAATGGAACACTAATTGGTAGGATGTCAGTAGGTAAGTACAAAGAATGCGATAAAACTTAAAAATGTAGGACACTAGGCGGGTACCATCAGAATATAACATACATAACTAAGTAGTGTGGGTATTACGGAAAAAACGTTTCACCAGTACAATACTTAATGACAAAACTAGTAATCGTTTGGGGTGTGGTACAAGTGACAAGAATACGGCGACATTATTGGGTTAAGATTATAATTATATATGTTTGTATATTATTATTAATATAGTAGCGCTCATAGCGAGTCGTGGCTTGCGGTTCGTAACAGATCGGCAAAGTTAAGCAACGCTTGCTCAGGTCGCCACTTGGATGGGTGACCACGTGTGGCATTTACATCCGAGCGCTACCGTGCTTCGGAGGGCACGTAAAGCTGTCGGTCCCGGTTCTTGTCTAAGGATAAGGGTCGTTAGGCCATGTCGGAGGCCTTCGGGCGGTCTGAAAACTCCGACACCAGAGTTGGCCACACACTCACACGAAAAACAAAACAAACAATTATTAACTATATTATTATAATTAATTGTTGGTATAGATATGGTAATGTGTTATATATGTGTATATATTATATGAAAAATATTATTATACATAATTTGGTATATAGATAGGTACTGCAATTCCGGATAAAGGTTAAGATGTAAATTCAGTAATCTTTATTTGCATTCCACAATGTGAACTTAGATGTAACGTAAGAACTATGAGATCATCATGGACCCGGTCAGGCACAGCAAAACTTAGAAAGGAAGAGAGCATAATGATTCGTTTTATTTATTACTAGCTGACCCAGCGAACTCCGTATCGCCTTTTTAAGAGTTTTTATTGAATTCCCTTTTTTCCAAGCCCCTTTTCTAAAGTTACCACTGACTTAGCGCTTAATCTCTTATCATTTCAGTGTCTATAAATGATGCAAATCAAACATAGATTTTTATATAATATTGAATTGCCCATTCCTTAAAATATCGGAGACGATACCCATATCGACTTTAAAAAAAAATCCCGTCCGCCATCTTTAATTTCCTATCCGCCATCTTTGATCACGAAATAGATGTTGTATTTGGATTCACCATCCCTTAAATCATCAGAGACGATACCCTTATTGATTTTTAAATTTTTTCCCATCCGCCATCTTTCATTTCCCATCCGCCATCTTGAATCACAAAATAGATGTTGTATTTGGATTCCCCATCCCTTCAAACATCGGAGACGATACCCATATTGATTTCTAAAAAAAAATCGCATCCGCCATCATTGATCACAAAAAAGATGGTGTTTTTGAATTTCCCATTGCTTAAAATATCGGAGACGATACCCATATCGACTTTAAAACAAATCCCGTCCGCCATCTTTGATTTCTTATCCGCCATCTTTGATCACGAAATAGATGTTGTATTTAGATTCGCCATTCCTTAAAACATCAGAGACGATAACCATATTGATTTTTTAAAACTTTCCCATCCGCCATCTTGGATTTCTCATCCGCCATCTTTGATCACGATTTAGATGTTGGATTTGAATTCCCCATCCCTTTAAGTATTGGAGTTGATACCCATATTGATTTAAAAAAAAAATCCCATCCGCCATCTTTGATCACAAAATAGATGGTAGTTTTGAATTCTCCATTCCTTAAAATATCGAAGACGATACCCATATCGACTTTAAAAAAAATCCCGTCCGCCATCTTTGATTTCCTATCCGCCATCTTTGATCACGAAATAGATGTTGTATTTGGATTCACCATCCCTTAAATCATTAGAGACGATACCCATTTTGATTTTTTTTATTTTTCCCATCAGCCATTTTTGATTTCACATCCGCCATCTTGAATCACGAAATAGATGTTGTATTTGGATTCCCCATCCCTTTAAATATCGGAGACGATACCAATATTGATTTTTTTAAATTTTCCCATCCACAATCTTTGATTGCCCATCCGCCATCTTTGATCACCAAATAGATGTTTTATTTCGATTCTCCACCCTTTAAAATATCGAAGGCGATACCCATATTGATATTTAAAATTTTCTCATCCGCCATCTTTGATTTCCCGTCCGCCATCTTGGATCACAAAATAAATTTCATATTATTAATCAGCGTCCCGAAAATCTCGAAAATGATTCCCATGTCGATTGTATCCTATTCGTTTAGCCTTTTTTTGCCTTTGACCCAACCCTCCCCCTTCTCGTTTGATCATTTTATTATTTTTGTCTGGCCCCTAAAAGTTGTGGCGTAATTTTATATAGCCTATAGCCTTTCGGAATAATTGGGCTATCATAGGCAATAACAATTTTTAAAATCCGACTGCTAGTTCCTGAGATTAGCCGACATTATGTTTTAGCCTTTTTAGCCTTTTGCCCGGCCCCAAAGGGTCGAAGCGTTATGTTATATAGCCTATAGCCTTCCGGAATAACTGGGCTATCGTATACAAAAAGAATTTTTCAGATCCGACCGGTAGTTCCTGAGATTAGCGCGTTCAAACAAACAAACAAACAAACAAACAAACAAACAAACTCTTCCGCTTTATTATATTAGTATAGATAATAATTATTTATTTAATGGATATTTTTTCTTTCAATAAATATTATACTATAATTATATGTATTATGTTATTTTGTTTAAGCTTAATTATAGTTAGTAGGTATTCAAATAATAAATTTAGTATTAATTTCAAAATTATCGTTTAGGTACTCATTGATACTATACTAACATTTCCTTGATAGTAATAATCTTACTTTATTTATAAATCGCTTAAATTTTGTTTCTTCCTTTAGTGTATCAGGTAATTTATCATAAAGTTTAATGTACATTGCATAATTATGTTATTGTTGAATGGAGGTTTAAGTTGGAGCTGGGAAGGTTAAGCCTATTCATGCGGGTGAAGCCACGGGCCAAGGCTAGTATAGTATTTTCTCTCAACTCAGATGATTATTGGCCAACACTGAAAGATCATTATAGGATACAACATATTTCCGTCAAACCATTTATCACCCAAACGTGAAAAAGCTTCTGACGAAGCAAAAAAGATAAACAAAACAAACAAAATTAGGTACCAATCAATAGCGAAGCTCAAATAATACCTTTTGTTTGTTATGAAACAATGCTATGGATCATTGTAATAAATAATTTATGAAAAGCTGTAAGTAGTCTTATACAGTTCCGTTATGAACGAAAACGCAACTTATCACTTAGCGATAGTGGAACTGATGAAAACTTATTATCCTTAGAACAAACAATGGAGAAGGGAATAAAAAACAAACGGAGGGAAGAAAATATTCTCTCAATAACGATAAATAATCTCCGTTTTTGTCGGCATGGCGATGACATGAACTAGTTTCATAGTTTTATATAAATAATATGTAATTCGTTACTGATTCAAGTTTGGTGAGACTCTACTTTTTGAATGATTTTGTAAGCAGCGATAGCTTAGTGGAGAGACCTACACGACTTCTATAAAGACAGAGAAGCTCAGGTTTGAAACCACGGCGCGGACCAATAAATTTTAGAATGTGCGTGTCATATTCTTAATTGTCGCTCGCTCAACGTTATAAAGTATAGTGAGGAAACTTGCATGTCTGATATTCGTGCATAATATCATTAAAATACGTATCAAGTCAGCAAACCAACACTTGTTCAGCGTTGTAGACTCGCGTCTAACTTCTTGTATTTAGAAGAAGCCCGTGTCCAGCAGTGGTGTTGTAAAAATATAGTGTTGATATTAATGATGATTATGTATTGCGCTTTGTTTAAATAAGAGTTCAAGTCTCTAACATACCATCATATTCTATACTAATATAATAAAGCGGAAGAGTTTGTTTGTTTGAACGCGCTAATCTCAGGAACTACCGGTCGGATCTGAAAAAATATTTTTGTATACGATAGCCCAGTTATTCCGGAAGGCTATAGGCTATATAACATAACGCTTTGACCCTTTGGGCCGGGCAAAAGGCTAAAAAGGGTAAAAGATAATGTCGGCTAATCTCAGGAACTAGCAGTCGGATTTTAAAAATTGTTATTGCCTATGATAGCACAATTATTTCGAAAGGCTATAGGGTATATAAAATTACGCCACAACTTTTAGGGGCCAGACAAAAATAATAAAATGGTCAAACGAGAAGGGGGAGGGTTGTGTCAAAGGCTAAAAAAGGCTAAACGAATAGGATACACTCTATATGGGTATCGTTTTCGAGATTTTCGGGACGCTGATTAATAATATGAAATTTATTTAGATATTTTAAGGAATGGGGAATTCAATATTATATAAAAATCTGTGTTTGTTTGTTCATCATTTATAGACTCTGAAATGATAAGAGATTAAGCGCTAAGTCAATGGTAACTTTGGAAAAGGGGCTTGGAAAAAAGGGAATTAAATAAAAAATCTTAAAAAGGCGATACGGAGTTCGCTGGGTCAGCTAGTTTTTGTATAAATGAGGCACTTAAGCGTATGGTAACAGTTTTTCACCAGACAAAAAACAAACTTTGTTAAACCTTGCGCTTGAGGCACTCAACCAAGGCAATATGAAATTGTGCCTAATTTGTAAGTACTGCCTCGTTCGCATCGTTATATAATTTTCAGCTCACGGTTTCCATTTCCAAGTCGTAAACAGTATTATTAAGTTAGGCTAATATTGGTATCAGCAAAAATCTACTCCTCTTTACATTAACATAATTTATTTACTCACAAAATATAGGTAAATGAAATATTAAGTATCGAGTATGGCGTAGCACTAAAATCTTTCAACTACTCAATGTTATGAAAACATATTATATTGCCTACCTAATTACAGAAATACTTTGATTATGTTATTATTGTATAGCTTAGACTAACCTTTTATTTACATACAGACGCAATATTGAGTAGATACCAACGCAAGAGACTTAGTGAAATTCACGCAGAGTTCAAGGCCTTTGCATCTCAAGGGAAGCCATATCAATAAGGATAAAACTTGGTGTACCAGTAATTCCAATAAACTTGGATTTCAAGACTGTTTTTACTTATCATTATATAGATTCTTGGCAAAGTTTTGAAAAGGTTTACAAGGTTTGAAAGGATTAATTGAAAATATACTTCTGAAGTCCTTCATCTAATTTCCTAATAGAGTAGGTTAGCGCTCTGACAATGCTTTTAAGGCTACCGTTTTAAGCTTACTATACTGAATAGGATCAGTATAAAAATAAACTACGTACGTACGAATCGATTAAATTGCAGATGACACAAAAATGTCCTTGTTTTTAATAAACTTCGTTAACCAAAAATATGATGCACCCTATGACAATATTTTATTTTATGTTCTTTCAAGTGGAGCTCAGAGTTGATTAAAACATGGAGCTTATATAAACAGCCTGTATTTTTAGATTGTTGATTGCTTACGTGGGCGATGATTTGATGAAAACCTTTGCAGTTGATTTAAGAACCCCTCGAAGACTGCAAACTGTTAGTGACTATAAATTGACTGCAATTTAAATTGTGTGCCTGAAATAGAGAGATACTTAAGAATAAGTATTTGATTTGAAGTTTGTGGCAATTTTCTAAAATTGTGTTTTTAATTAGTACTTAATAATTAATTTAATAATATTTTTTAACTACATGTTAAATTCTATTTTTAGATTAACTAAGATCTGGTTTTGTGGACTACTGAAATGATTTGTCATAATTTCGTAAGCATAGGTTTATCATGGTTAATATTGATGATGCAAAACGTGTCAGGAAGATAGCATAACTTCAATTACCTAAATGTTAAACAATATCACATTGAAATATTTTCGTGAAAAATAAAAAGCCTGTTGAAAATGTAACCTAAAATGTTAATATATTTTTTCATACACAGCCTGTTAGATTGCTGAATAAAGAGTGAACGTAAGCTATCTTTCAGAATCGAGCGGAACTTGCGAATGGCCTCCTAGGCCCAACGTTTGCTTTCTGCAGCGTCTGATTTCTCACAGAAATTTCACGGTACGTTTCACAAAAATAATCCCCGCCCTCGCCAGCGCTGTGATAAAATACGTCCACATACCTGTCATACATTTTGAAATACTTTTCGCTCCGCTGAAACTAGGCCCATATGGAGAGAAAGGCTTTTTTATTATACACCGCGGACATTTTTTGCATAGTTAAATTATTGCTATGGGTTTTCTTACAATAAGCATAATACCTGCCTATTTTACCAACTATACTGTTTTTGGTCAAACTTCCGGTTTAGGTACAATTATTGGGCGTTTCCTTACAAAACATTATATGAACCACCCACGCGGATGGTAACTTATTCACTTTCCTACATATACGCAACTTTTAAAGCACTAGATCCGATAATAGTCTTTATCATTTAAATATGTGACAAATGTTCAAACTGAAATACTATACTTACTAAACAAGAATGCAATTGATTTGTTGTTGAGTTACTTTGATTTCTATTACTACGGCACGTCTAATAGTCCAAATAATTCTGATTTATTTTGTGCCTAACGGCTAGCAACGTGCCTCTTCCGAATCAGTAGGAGTGTGTTGTCACAACATCAACAAATACTCGGCAATATAGTTGCTACTTTAATATGTAATGCCTTCCCCAATTCTCTCGGGAATCACAAACGTGATTTTACGGTACGTTAGTGTTAAGAAACATACATAATAAAATATAATACGAATAGTTCCGTAGGCAGTTTGGAAACAATTTTCCTTATAGGAAAAGAGTCAATGGCACCGGATCATAGTGATAGAGCCACAAATGAAAATCTTTCTATTTCTACTTAAGGAAGGTGCGTATTATAACAGCGGCTTATGAAAGCGATACCAAAATCAGTTTCGTTTGCGCTATTCCTTTGGAAAATTTTTTGTAAGTGTGCAATAGCTTTCGTTCGAAAGTAATGTTCGATAAATAAGTTGGCATGTATATTATTTTAGGTCTATTTGTCTAATTGATTTGCCGCTTTATTGCATTTCTGGTCTGTTATGCAGATCACAAATGTTATAAAATCCTACTTCGCAGAAACTATATAAAAATACAATAAAATGGCTGCAGACCTGATTGGTAGCTGTGCTGGTAGTAGTAGGTAACAAGAGTGACTCTTCCATTAAAACAGACTATACAATATAATATTTATAAGGTTCGAAGCCAGTCACGGTCAGCATTACGCGGTCTAAAAAAGAAATGCCTTTTTTATCAACAAATTTCCCAGGAAACCCAAAATAAAACCCTCTAAAACAAGTTTAACGGACGCAAAGCTAGTGATATGAATACAAAACTGAATTTATCCGTAATTGTGTTTATCCTACCTGACCTACGTAATTTAATCATCACTGAAGGAGCCAGGGTAAGGTTGACGTAAGCTCGTTGAATAATACTTTTCTCGTGCATAATGTATAGTCTGGCACCTGACATATTGGCTAGGTGAACATTCAGCGTAGAAAACATTTAAACGGCGGGGGCTATGAGAAAAACATATACGTTGCAGCAGGGGATAGAAATGTCTCGTATTTCCTGGGGAATATATGTTTTGGTGAAAATAAATATAGGATGGGTGATGTGTAACAAAGTAAGTAAGCTATCGAGACAATCGATTAAATGTATGGTGCAGTGGCTTTTTATGCGGGTAGTGGGTTCAATTCACAAACGGAACAACACTGTGGTCTATAACTTGTTGCTTTGAATCAGGGTGCTGAATCAATTCTTTGATTGAATATTTGTAAAGTTCGTGACTCAGGAGTTTCTGCCCGTGCAGAAGCTATCTTAAAAGAAAGGAATACTATACGCTTCAGGGATAAATATTAGTATTTCCGCTTTTGGAGAATTTGCAGCGCAGCTTCAACGCTTATTAAAACAAAAATCTCTGGTAGAAATAACATTTATGTCACGTTAATGTTTGATAACACTATAGGGGAATCAAGCACTCATCATTCAATGCATGCCACATTAACCGTTGAAGCAATTGGACTAGCCGTTAAAATCTATTATAGCAAATCGTTATTTTTCTTAAACTGCTATAATATTTATGATATTAACTGCAAATGTTATTTATGATACACGAAATCGAGCAAATGTAGTGGTAATGCCAAATTTGTGGTCCCATGACGGCTATAACTTTGCTTTCGCACTATAAATTAATGCGGATTTAACAAATAGACTTGTATAACTAAGTATAGCCGTATTCTCTATGAATATACTACATTAACATTATGAAAGCGAAAATAAATCTGTCTGTCTGTTCAGAAATGGCAATTAATATGCAATTTATTTCCGGCTACTTCAAAATTGTTTCTGAATAGTTGTAGTTATTTTATTTTCTTATATTATGCTCATTGTTTCCCATAATTGGTAAACGCAATGAAGGCCCGTTAAAAAATTTTGGTGGGTTTGCAGTACCCGAAAGAAATAAGTAAATAAATTAAGTAAAAAAGAATTTTCAGACTAGGTACATAACATGTATGTACAATATTATCTTAAAATGAAATTTTAGTTTGTGTCTAACCTCAATCCATAGCTTGAATAAATCTTCTTTTCTTCCAAATTCTACCTTGACTACATCGCAATATTTAGGGATACATCATTCCTCATTCCTACATTCATCACTTCTTAGAGAATAGGCTGAATAGTCCTAGATCTAGCCTTTTTCAAACATTATTAACATTTAGCTCAAGAACGTAAGCAATTCAATAAGACATCTTGTACACAGCTCCCCATCAGAATCAAACACCCACCATAGGCTGGCCTCTATATCTACAACAAGTCATCATAATGAATGGTCATCGTTTGCTGGACATGTACATTTCCAGAGTAAGCTGGTCTGTCTTTTTACTGCAATTTAATACACTTACAGGTCAACTTAGTTTGGACCTATAAGCTGTATCTTCAGAAACAGTGGCACTACAAGATCTGTAATACTATTTTTAGTGCTTGAGCGTAATGTAACAGATACTATTAATAGATCAACAGAACTCATTCGCAGAGTGTTGTTCTGCTCCTATATACACGAAATAGCATCTTTATTGTATTGCTTGTCCTGGTGATGCCTTTTGTATATTTTCCTTCAATACCTACGATCTTTACAAACAACATTTCTTTTAATCATTTTTCCTCTGAATTTATCAGAAAAAGCATTTTAATATTTTTACATAGTAATCTAATAGCATTCTAAACGCTGAGTTGTTTGTATTTCAAACTCAATAAAAGCTGCCGAAAATTTCTCAGAATTCTAGAATCCTCTCAATATCTTTGCTCAGCACGAAATCTTGTGATAGGTAATTAATAATAACTAAATTACAACAAGAGCCTTAATTTGAGTAAGCCTCACCTTAGTTGGCAATTCTATTGGTAATAAAATGGTATTAAATTATCTAGACTAGACTGTGTTGCTTACACATGATTTAGAGTGATTCATACGCCATGAGAAATTGACTTTCAAACACGTCATCTTCGTATAACCATAAAAACACTGAATGGTTTGTTATTAATTTTGAACAAGGACTTTTTTGATCGTAAAAGTGTTTTCACTTCGCTATTGTTCCAAATTGTCATATCGATCGGTCACCGAATGGGTTCATAGCCTGACAAGAGTTGTCTGGCGTTCAGGGGATCAATTTATGGCTATCTGAAAACTGAGTTACGAAAGTTATAAAAATTAACAGTCGGAACGTTTCTGTTAGCAAATACCTATCCAAACAAATAAAAACCGGCCAAGTGCGTGTCGGGCCACGCGCAATGTAGGGTTCCGTTGTTGGCCATAATGGCCGTACTGATTTTTTTTTATTGCTTGGATTAATCTTTAAGATTAAGCCAGCGCTCCCAATGTGAACTCACAGAAAAAGGTATTTATAAGTTAACCGACGATTACTTGTAAACTAGTGATGTCTACTTAGCCGTGATAGTTTTCCTTTTACATTCGTTATATGTACTACATTTGTGATTTTTTTCACCTCCAAATTAATAGTTTAGCCGGCACAGGGGGGGGACACTTGAGTCTAACAATTTTTTTCACTTCAAAACTTGATATTTGACAAACCAATCACTTGATCGAAAAATCATTTGAGCAAACTAATAATATTTTTTTTAAACTTATCCAATGATACCCCACATAATGGGGTACTCAACCAAAAAAAATTCAACCCCACTATATATGTAGGGGAGATACCCTTAAAAAAAATATTTTCCTAAATTTTATTCTACAGTTTTGTTGCAATATCTTATGTCTATATTCATGTCAAATATCAGCTTTCTAGCACCAGGTGTTTTTGAGCTAGGCTGCGGACGGACAGACAGACAGACGGACGGACATGACGAAACTATAAGGGTTCCTTGTGGACTACGGAACCCTAAAAACGCATTACACAGATTCGAAAAATATCTTTAAAATAAGATACAAAATAAGTTTCTGTCTTTTCATACCAATCTGAGCAACGACGCTACAATGTATGATTGTATTGACGATGACATTCTATGTAACATTAAAGACAAATAACAATTATTTTTTATTCCACGACCACCGCGCCTTTAAAACCCAGTGTGAGGATAAAGACACGCGAACCGTTATAAAAAGTAATTTATGGTTGAATAAACATAAAATTTCCAAAACGTAAAATAATAATAAACTGTAAGTTAATGAGAAATCATCCTTAAACTTAATTAAATTCGATGAATAGGAAAGTGCTTGGACCGCCTGAACGAGGATAAATAAAATGGAATACTTTATCAAAGGAATGAATTATAATTTGTTGAATCGCCTTCTAGCAAGTGGTAGGCTTAAACTGCTTAAGGTTTTCGGGTTTGCAATTCTTATAACGACTTTGGTAAGAGTTATTATTTAATTTTGTTGTTGCTAAGCGTAGTGGTTTTAATTATTACTTCAGCACTATAAATATACTTTTTGGACTGATAATGGCGAATGCCACAAAATGAATAAGTATTTTCTGTATGTCGTTATGAATGAACACTTTTGGCTGCAGGTAGTGTTCTGTCGCTTCAGTGGCAAAGTGCCACAAAGACACAACAACATCGAGCATTACTAACTTAGTTTATTAGACTGTAAGGTTTTACTTATAATCTATACGTCCTTGCAACGCAAAATAAATGGTTTTATTATTATTTGTTTATGTTTTACATTTCTTTTATCTTCTAAAGCTTCTGACTAACACATTTGTGCGGAGTGCCTGCCAGCTCTTATAGCTGAATTATAGGTGCTTAAGCAATGTCCAATATAAATTAAAGAGGACATCTGTGTCCCTTGATATTTATTGTAGGTAATCTTTCAAAGATTATGATAAATCAATGCCAATAAATAAAATAAATATGGTGGCATATAATATGCCAAAGGAGTATAGTATATCTTATTCACTGTCAGTTCGTAAAAATTCCTTGCAACAATGTTTCATAGAAACTCACATATCGAAAGCTTTCTTATATTGGAATAGGAAAAGTTCATGTCAAACAGATTGGCGAAACTGATTGATGTTTGCGCGGCATTCACAAATAATCAAAACTTTTCTGTCTATTATATTACAGTAGGTACTTTATCATCTTTCTTGTAGTTTTCCGTTCCTGGTATTATCTGTCTCTTTTTAGCAGCATTTTTCCTGGTAGCAATTACACTGTTATTTATAAATTATTCTTCAAAAATGTTGAAATAAATCAAAGACTATTAGGAAATATAAACTAAATGTAACATCGGACTCAGTTCCCGATTAATATTATAAAGCAACTAAAATATGTATTTTAGTTATAATATTTTATTTTGATTTTCTAATATTATTGTATTTTGATTTACTTACTGCAGATATACGTGCTTCACAAAAAAGGTTGCAGTAGTCTACGTAGACCTACTGCAACCTTTTACGGAAAGAAGGCCAAACTATAGGTTCTTGGAACTATGTTAAATCCATTTAGGCTGTGTATATACAGGATAGACTAGCTCTTAGAGATTTTTACCACGTTATCAAAAAAATAAAGCCTCTACCAGTATTTATAATTCAACAGCCAATAAACTTAGCGATTACTTACTTACTATTACACTTATTTCGAAGGCGATATGGAGGACTTTTATGACGCTCTCTAAATTATTTTATTTTCTGTTTTGTATGTTCTGTATATATTTATTAGGATAGTATTTTAAGATTTTTAAGTTGTATTATATACCTGAATAATATGTACATTGTTATAAAATAAATATGTTACCCTTAGCGCTACATAAATAGCCTTGAGTACAAATAAATAAAATACTAAACTCGAACATTTAATTCAAGAACTGTCGATGAACTTTAACAATAGTGATTTAGCTGAACGTTTGCGACTACACTTAACAGTAGTTATGGATTTCAGTCCTCTGATCCCACAAGTCGTCGGTCAGTCTCATTGTCAGATCAAAGAAAATACCTTTTTTTTTCTTTCGCCTGTGCTGTCCCACTGCTGGGCAAAGGCCTCCCCCAAATCTTGCCACGCTCTTTTGTCGTCTGCAATCTCAAGCCAACTCTTGTGGTAAGCGTTTAGGTCATCTAGCTACCGTTTTCAGGGGCGACTCCGACGACGACGTCCATTTTCTGGCACCCACATTGTCGAAACTTTCACCCAACGTTCCTTATACATACGGCTGATATGGCCCGCCCCGGCCACGCCCGCATTATTTAGGGTGACTGCTCGACGTGTACTGCTCAGCATCCGTGGCTCATAGCGTGATTTTACATAGACTAATCTTCATGTTAAAGTCTTTCACGGTAATAGAATTATTCGAATCGGACCAGTAGTTCCTGAGATTAGCGCTTTCAATCAAACAAACTTATTCTTTAGCTTTATAATATTAGTTTTATTCATATACTAGCTTTTGCCCGCGGCTTTGCGCACGTTATGTTCGGTGTTACACAAATCTCTTTGATTGTACGAATACTTTAATATATTAACTTTTATAATTATGACAATATGATTGACGGACAGTACTGACAGATTCGATAGCACATGCGCAGCACTCAATTATCACAGCGCATGCGTTCTTACTTCCAACTCACAGATTTGTTGCCTACAAACTTTAACCCTCCTTACAATCCCTCTAAGGTTAATTTTTGCAACTAATGGTAGCCTATGTCCGTCTCCGTGGTCCAACATATATCTCGGTGTAGGCGACATCGCCGACAAGATGCAGGAAAGTAGACTGAGATGGTATGGTCATGTGAAAAGGAGGCCACCAGACTACATAGGGAATTTGGCACTACAGCTTGACCTCCCTGGTCGGAGACCTAGAGGACGATAATAAGGTGGAGAGATGTAGTGTTAAAGGACAAGAGGGTATGTAATGGTACTGACGATGATGTAGCAGATAGAGCGAAGTGGAAGAGTAAAATAAAGAAAGCTGACCCCACCACCATGTGGGATGCATAGCTAGGAAGAGAGAAAGAGTAGGGATTTCTACGACGACGGTAGCAAATCCCAAGCAGATAGAAGAAATAGTACCTACTCTTACACTAGAATAATTTTTATTGAAGATATTTCTAGAAACTAAATCCATGACAACAGTGAGCTTATAGGGGTAGCTAGGTGCTTATCCACATATTACCGTACTGAGTGTGATCTTACATAACCGCAGGGCCTAGAAACGACCACAAACATAAGCTGAAAAAGAACCGTTCTTCTGTTAAAGAGCGTCAAATATATTCCACTGCTGAATTTTATGCGACATAGCTGATGTACAAAACCACGTTGTAATCTATAGCCGAATGAAAGAAAATAAATACATACATATAATCACGCCTTTTTCCCGTCAGGGTAGGCAGAGACAACGGAACGCCACTTGCTTCTATCCTTATCCTCATCACGCGCTTCCTCTACACTCATTACTCATGAAAGAAAATGTATTAATCATATCCCATAAATACGAGCTAATCTACATTTGCTTAATAAATATGAGCACGATGAACACTGAGATTATATGAAAGGGATATGAGATCTTAAGTAACGTAATTATTTCGTATTCGCTTGCCTTATCGTATATTCTCGTCAAGATTTTAATAAGATGCTCTTTTTATACTACCTGTACGTACAAGATTATTAGTATGAGACGGATCGAAAAAAAAACGCAGAAATATCTTAAACCCAATTTACGTTATTCATGTAGGTACTGTAAAATTTATTAATTATAGCTTAACGTTTTAAATAGCTTAATATTACGGTTTTCAAAATGTTTACGTAATTAAGCGAGATATAAAATAATATTGAATCCAGAGTCACCATGACCGTCAACATTTCGATGACACATTCCTCTTCAACACAATGTCGTTGATACAAAGAATATCAATATTATTTGCATCCGGTACAATGTACGATAGAAATGAAGCATAACATTTTCAAAACCAATAAATCATCAGAAATAAAAATATTATATATACCTTACACGAAACTACATATTAGCGTATAACAACTATCTTTCATCACGACAAGGAAACTTTTAATAAACCAAAAATATTTTCACATTAATACATTAACGAAATCTCACCGCTGCCTATAAAATCCATTACTGAACAGACCAGCAATTTTACAGTTCGTTTGTGACAAATATACGTACATAATTCATGTATCACGGATGTTTCAGAACGATTAACTGTGATATTAACAGCCACGTTTATGTTAAACCATTTTAACCCAAATAGAAGATCAAACTGAGTTAGTGAGTTTACAGACGAGCGACATTACGTCGGCGATTGTTGTGCCTGTCGATGACATTAACAGTTAACTTTGGCAACCGTCGTCTACTTGATTACCTGCTTATTCGTTTGTCTTCCTATGCAATAAAACAAAAAGAAGAAAAGAAAATACTGCCATTATGACACTATCATTTTTAATGGCGAGGGTATAAAATTGAGAGGTATTTCTATATTTATAATTGTATTTTTACAATAAAATTATTTATTATTATATCCTGGGTTCTTTGTTTATATCAAGCTACTGCTTTGTCGGAGCAATAATTACAAATAAATTACACTAAAATGTTTTTAGGCTATATAGCCCCGCAGTATGTAAATTATAATCAATAAGAAAACTTTTTTAAAGAAACAAGTCGTTATAGTTATTCTACTCACTTCATTTGGTTTGACCTTAAAAATATCATGAAAAATGGAATAATTGATTTATCCAACTAGTTTTGTTTACCAGCAGTACGGACAGTGTAGACAGCGATGGACGACGACTATTAAGTTGCTCGTTTATAAACTCCCTAATCGAGCATTTCCCTAGATCAGACATCAAACAGACAAGATTTCGGCATATGCACGTGCGTGTAAAAATAACCTTACCCATGTTTTTTTCGCTTGAGTGTGGTCTGTATTGGTGTTCGGTTTGAAGTTAAAATAGCCGTGCATTTTTGCGGTTCGATATCAAAAGATAGCGGTAGAATTATGAACCGTTTGAACGTCGTAATAATTAGAGCGAGAAGGCATTTTTATCGCGCTTGGAAACGAGGGGACTGCTTTGAAATTGTAGACACATGGATGTGTTTATATTTTTATAGGTATCTGTTTCCTGACAAGCTTATGGAAAATCTATGTTAAAGGAAAATTTTAATAGTTTTTTTTTAATTGACCTTAAAATACTTCTTAAATTGATAAATGTCAAAATGTAGGCAATTTATATAATACTTTTCTCTCGTTTTGTATAATTTGAATTTATAGAACAATTCAATCCTAGACTTGAAGTTTTCCTAACAAATGACGTCACTGTAAGTGTATAGACGCATTGTTTTGAAGCGGGAGCGTAAAGAGGTCGATGCCCGGAATAGCCCGGCCGTATGGCGCGCTGCCAGGGAGAACACTGGGAAGTTACGCGATTCAGATATTACATAACCTACGCAATAGCATGCGGAATTGATAAGCGGTATTCAGAGGGACATATTAATCTATAATAATATATTTGATATATTTGGGCTAACGTAAGCTATAAACGAGTCTCAGAGCTCACTGAAAAGCCGCCACCACCGAGGGCCACCGAGCGTGGTCGCGGAGAGTCTCTCCGCGACCACGCTCGGTGCAAGACGAGCGAAACGACGGAAACAAATAGGTATTTATACCTTAAATAAATTAATTGTACGCGATTAAGACCCGCTAATTTATTTTGTATCGATCGTACATATTCTGGAAGTGCAGGAAAATAACATTAATTAATTTCTCGTTTTTTCAATTTATATATTATTTTAACCATTTTGAGGCGTTTTTAAGATAAAATTATTATTTTTAAATTCTGAGTCGCAATCAGAATTACTAGAACTCTAGTCACAAAGTTGCGTAGGCATTTACTCGGATGTATTTCTAAATAACATGGTTCCACATGTATTTCGACAATCGTACTTCTCGCGATGAAAATATATTTTCAACGTCTCACTCCTGCACTATAATACTATTATGACTGGCCTCATTATATCGCAAATATGCTCGACGGAATGGAATAGTTTCACTTTCTGTCAAAGGGGTGAAACTTGCTGATAAAATGAGGATCATAGTAGGTCATTTCCCTTCCCCTTCTCGCTTCCGCGACACACATGTGCATATTTTCTTGTAGGGTAAAGTTTTACTATTATATATTTTGTCCTAATTCTATTGATAGTCCATAATGATAGCTTAAGAACATTAGTGCAGTGATGAATTTAAAACATACAAGAAAAGCAATAGGGTAAGGAGAAGGGATGTGCGTCTGAAAGTGCCTACTTGTAACAATTACTTTGGTGAAAGAAGTAGAAAATACCTAGTGCCAACTATTTATAATGAAATTATAATGTCCTGTAAAAATTAAGAAATACAAAATACGAAAGGATTTTAAAAAAAAAACAATTAAAAACATATCTTTTACAAAAAATTGTGGATAATATACAGAAATGAGTACATAATTATAATATATAAAACAATCAGTATTAATATAGACTATTTATATGTATCGTATATATTGGTGGCGGGTTTGATCATATTTAAGATCTAGTAATAGGTATTAGAATAAGAATTGTTGAACTATTATAAAACGGGAGCTACATCTGCCAATAAACAGAGTATAACACTTGTTAATTATTGTAAAACAAAACGTGAAAAAATGCTTATTATTATTATTATTATAGTTTTATTAAAGACTCATAGTAGGTACTTAGATAATTATTGTGTTCTTTGTAATGTTATCGAAAGATATCTGAAAGCACAATTTTACCACTAGTGGAGCCATGCTGACGTCAGCATGAAGTAGTCGGCTCAACCACGGAAATACCTACTACCCTCACTGAATACCAGACGCAAAAGTAACAGTGTCTATTCTCTTGCATTTCGTTTGGGGAACGAGAGTGCCGAAGGTCCCATCTCTTTTCCTTCTCCATCATCCTGCTCCTGTTCCTTTTTGTATTCCAAAGACCGGCAACGCACATGTGACGGGTTTACTTTTTAAAGCAGAACTTTTTTCGTCATAATATTATTTTGCATAACAACTCATAGCATAATCTTCATTTCGCAGAAAGTTGTTTGGCATATACTCACTTATCATAAATTCGAAACTCATAATTTTGTTAGTCCGAATCATCTTTAGGCACAAATTTCATGTCCATAATAATTGAAAAGCAGACATGCAGCATGCAGCCAGCATCGTTCAGTCACGGCTCCGGCGCTGTGGGGTTTGGGCGGCCCCACGCGAGCTTATCGTCGCAGATGGTTTCAACGCTCACCTTGCTTGCCTCGCCGCCGCGGCGGCGGGCCTTCAAACAAGTTCTGCCATGTTAAAAGTATGCCGTTGCAAATTAGGACACGTAAACATTCTGCCAATCAATAGTAATGCTAAATAATTTTTATGCCTTAAAATTTTCGATTAAAGAAGATTATGCCAAGTGTGTTATGCCAAATAAAATTCGGAGTATCAAGATTCTGCCAAATGGAAGGAACCCTAAAAATATCTGTCACTGGTCAAACCATTGAAATGTACTACCGTTTTGCGTTGCAGAGGTCAGACTGCACTCTGCTGCTCTGTGGGTTCATTCATATATATCTGAGCACAGAATCCCTTTTTTCTGTATGGCTACCTACCAAAGTTCTATAAATTTATGAAAATCGTTTTAATGCTTTGGTTGTCAAAGCGTAACATACAGACTGACATAGCTCCACTTATAATATTAGATCGAACGAAGACAGATAGTAGACCCAATTCTTGAGATACATATATTGGCACTTAGGGTAAATTAATCATACCTTATTATTATCGGCCCTGAGTCGCAAACTCGGTCATTGCCACTAACACGGTCTTAATTACGAGTCGCTGTAATGTAGTACCAATCACATCGTAGCTCGCTGATAGCAATTAATGGTAATAATACCTAATATTCGCATCAAAGCTGTACATAATGTGCGGACTGATATAAGTATTAGTTACATAATCTGCTGATTATGATATTTCTTATACATTAAACCTACAATACATCTAGTATGTAAGTCTAATGGACTATTGACTTTTTTTAGGTGTAAGTCTGAGTTCAATATTAATGTTAATCATTACATATAAAAACGAAGCCTCCTCTGCGCCTGACTGTCTCTATGTCCGTGCGCAATAAATACAAATGCTACTGAATGGTCTGGAGGTTTTCACTTGTGGACGTAAGACGCACCATTAATGAGGAATAGTTTCGGTGTCTCATTAGTTTTTGACGCCAGCTTCGCTGCTTGCATGTCGAAGGGCGATAAATCATATCGCAATGCGACAAGCACGTGAAGCCACGGAAACTACTTTATTTTATTTTATGTTTTAAGTACCATATAGGGTAAAACAGCACATTTATAGGATCAATTTGTAGTCCACTGCCGTGTCTGTCAAAGACTTTTTCACATTGAAGCGTGAAGGTATTAAGTTGAAATTTTTATGAGAAACCTACTTGTGTTTATAGACCCCTGGTACTGTAAAAAAGCTTCAGCCCCTCCGTCAACGCAATAAAAAGATATAGCCATTTTTAACTCATTTTGTAATTCGGATACTTTTAAGGTTCTTCTCGTAGGCATAAAATTTTCTTACCTGGAAGAATGAAACTGAGAAATATTTCAGGACATAAGTGCAGGAATACCGATGATATAATATGTACATACTCGTAGTAATTTTCATGTATAGCATGCGTAATTATTTGCGGTTACAAAATTCTCCATGCAGTTCAAAAGTCAATCGACATCTAAACTATTTATAACAGGAAAAAAAATCGATAGCTAATTGCATATGACAAAATATTGTATCAACCTAAAAGTATCGTTAGTTCTTCAAAGCAAGGGATTTTTCAAATTTAGACAGCGACAGACAATTTAGTGGTTTCCATACCTTACTTCTTACAATCAGGTCTATTATCGTAAGCAGAAAAGTCGGACGGAACGCCAAAAACTTCTACTCGAACTTGCTCGATTGTTGTTACAGCAATTTTTATCTAGTCTTCTACTCCTTGTTTTAATGTAGCTAACCCTTGTGTAGGCATTTATAGACATGTGCATTAAAGATAAAAATATAACGAGAAACTGACTGACTGAAACTCAAAATGTTGCACACATATTCTTTTCTTAGGCAGTATAGATAAAAAGGTACCCATTTGGAAAGAGTTTTCAAAATTCCACTGTGCAAAACCTATGTAATACAAAGCTTGTTGGAAGGCCTTCCTTCCCGTGTGGACAAAATCTCGGAAAAACCTTTAATAAAACAAGGTAGGCTCTTCAAGTCATTTTAAAATAATGAAATCTTATACGAACCAAATTGTATACTACTTTGATGCACAAATCATAAAATATAACCGTAGTACAGTTGGAGTTTCAAACAATAAATATTTTACTTTACAAAATATACAGAGACTGTACCTTTATTTACTTCGCGTTTGTGAATGCTAACAATATTATACTTATTCCCGTAAGATGCCAACATCGTAACGAGTAACTATTACTTAATAATGTAATACGTGTTTCATAATTCAACCATCACAAAATTGGATAATATATATCCAGCAAAAAACGGTACACCTGGGTCTCTCTGGAGCAAAAAATATTACACCAGAAATTCTAGGCCCTCTAAGTTTACAAGCGGGCCATATAAAAGTCGAAGGCAACGCTATATTTGGCCTTTGCGGTATGTACCGCCTAAATAAACATGATTCAGTTGGCCCTAAGCAACGCTCGGAGTATTTTGATAGTGGGCTACGCCGAACTAGTCTTGAAAAACCCACTCGAGAATACATGTGAGAAAAATGTTAGAACATCCTTGTGATTTTATGACAATATTACTTTATTTCTATGCTGATTTGAGCGCTTAAAATGTGAATTATTTCCCAGCGGTGCCGAAGTGCCGACGTATTTCCAGATGTAGAATAAAACGCTGCATTTTCACGTTGGCAAAATTTTCTGCGTGCCCTTGTACAGAAGAAACTCCTAAATTTCTAATTAGTTACCTATGTTGTAGATCTTAAAGTATCGTATAGTGGCGGATTAAGTACAGAAAGTGCAGCGACTATATTTCGCTCAACCTTTTGTAGTCCAACAGAGGAGTGCGAAAAATTGTATAATGATTGTTGAAGTTGTTATATGACAATTGCTAGCACTTGATGTTTTCCTAGTAGTAACGCAAATAAAACCTTCCTTGATTGTAGTATACTCATATCCAACGAAGCGCTTTAATAGAAAAATAATACCAAAATTCTTTTTTTCATCTGTCTGCTAATTTGGTATTTTTAGCACACGCACTTGACCAAGATGTTCGGTTTCTGCGAAGTGTTCGATTTAAATGCTCGTCCGTTATGGCCACTCTAAACATCGATTGGGTAATTTACCAGAGTACCTACTCGAATCCGTAAAAACCCAATCGCATACAAGTATTCACCCGCTGAAATGATTTTGAGTGTCATTCGAATAAATACGGATTGATTGAGGCATCTATTTCCAGGTCGCGGGACGAATTTTGGGAGGCGTATGGGCTCTCACCCATTAATTCAATCATATTATTGAATTTTATCGCATTATCGGTTACCAAATTCGTTTACAAATAGCTGACCAAAAGTTCCATCCGCATGAAACTATCCTGAAATTGGTCACCACTGCATTTTTAATAGGTATTACTAGGAAATGAAAGTTGATATTCTGTCATATCTGGTTAGACCAGTAAGTGGACCTCGGGCTCCAAGGCGCGTAAGTCTTGGATGCAACCGGGATAACGCTAGGGCGATGATGATTACAAAAAATGAAAAGATACATAAAGTGGAATTCTGCAATTTAGACGAACTGTAGACTTTGGAGAAAAGTATCGTGACAATGGATGAGTAATTAAGGTGTCAATAAATAAAAAACAATCTGCTAAGATTGTAAACATAAATTATAGTTATCTATGTACCTACACAACAAAATATTACTGGTTTATTAATCTTCTTATTACTGCCTGAAGTCAATTTAGATTATCATACGCAGAAAATAAAAGAATCTAAATATCTTGTATCAATTAGATAAGTATCTATAATGAAATAAAGTAATGACGCAAGAATCTATAATGAAACAAACGCAGTAAGGACTTTAATCATTGTACGGTTCGTACAAATAAGTGAAGTTGTAACGAACCTAACGACCCGTCAATCTAACTTAAAACAAAATATATAAAAACACACAATTTAAAATCACAAAAGACCTCTATCTGTTTCAAAGCTTTCATTAAACTATACAAATAGAAGTAACCAAAACATTTTTATAACAATGCTTAAGTCTATTATTTTACTTATTCATCATAATTGCATTACATGAAGTATTCTTTTCATCTCGCACTAAACGGGATTTTTATTTTGTATAAATTGATACATTAATCTTTTGTATCAGCAAATATATTTGAGATATTTATTATAGAAATAATTTATGAACTCTTTGTCCTTCGTTTAGACGTTCCATTGCGCTGAAATATGATGTGTATTTTAAAATAACGCTCGCGATATGGATTATCGATGGCTTTGAAATATTTCATTTTGTAAACCACATTCTTTATTCTTTCTAAAGTAGAAACGTTATTGCTGCACATGTGTGTATACTTGTGAATGCAAAGTTTTAATCATCATAATTTTAAAGGGTTTACTTCAATAATATTAATATTCATCGATTTCTTCTATTTATATTTATATGCAACCGCAAATACATTTCCAAAAATTCATTCGAAATACTGTCTTATTAGTAGAATCATTCAGTTCAAAATGCCTTAATATTCACGGAACTATGCTATACCCAAGAAAGCTGTTGTCTTTAAGACGAAACTGGTTTTGTTTAAAGGTTTTGTAAAATAGCGTGTAAAAACAAATTTTCTGCTTATCAAAGGTCCTATCAACGAGCACAATTATATCGCGAGTTTGCTGCAATGGTGTGATAGTGAAAGTCTTTTACTGACTTTTTATTGTAAACTAAATATTTACTATAAGATTTTATATGTCCTCAGGAGGGAAGGTGGACGTAATTACCGTTTACATTGTACTTGAATAGATTTACTCCTTATTTCCTATTTATATGTACAAAACAACTTATCATTCAGTAAAGAGATTGACAAATACACTGCAACTGTTCAATATTTTTTGGATCACACTCACGACACGCGTCCGACGACAATAGCCTGTCTACAATTTAGAAGTAAACTTTCTAATACAATTATAACACTAGTAATCTAAATCAATATCTTAACTTTCGGCAGGTCATAGATGTAATTGCGAATCATCTCGCTACCATACTATCTATTCTCTATTGAGCCCAAAATAAAAAAGTCCATTCACTCAAACCCCGGCCCGTCAAGTCAACAAGGCGCCTTCTTACTTAAATTTAATCCTTGTCTAAGTAGATACTTAACCTTACCCATAGCTGGGCCAAAATTTTGTAGTTGTCTGTCCTACACCCGTGTGCTCCAACGAGCCCTGTGATGTAATACAAGCTAGACCTAATTAAATACACCTAGGTTTATCCTCTGAGTTTAAGCTTTGTTCAAGTTTACTTCATGCTAAGTAAGAAAGAATAATATTTTGAGAAACTTTACTGAACTGTCTAGGAGCCGTGTCCAGGCTGAGTTAGGTTTGTCTTTTTGTCTCAGGTTTTATTGTAAAGTGTTTCTCACAAAGGAAATTATTTTAATAAAGTAAATGTTCGTTGACGTTTGCAGCTTAATTTGTGTGATTTAATAATTTCTTTTGTGCTTTGTCTGGGCTTACCAGGGTTATAGCAATTACTCAATTTAAACAAAATAGATATAGAAATTAATTCAGTGTTTCTTTTTTGTGATATCACGTATATATAAATTAATAGTTTTTAAAAATAACTAATTTCTAACCAATACTAACGCGAAATTTTGAAAATGTTAAATTGCGTGGTTGCAATTTTCATCTTGGACAGACTATTTATAGGCAAGTAATAATTTTGTATTAATACTAATTCAATAGAAACTTAAGTCTTTAAAAAAAATACACACTGCCTGAATTAAGCGAAATAAGTGGAATTCGGTTCTGGTCGCAGTTCTTACCTAACTAAACCAGCCATTGTTTCAGTTGACCCTACACAAAGATTGTTGTATTAACGTAGATTTTGGCTAATAAAATATTTACCAAGCAATGCATTTTATCAAATGTTATTTATGCTTTACGTTGTTTTGCCAACTAACATGTTTAAAAAAATAATCAATTTGTAAATTAATGTTTTAGCATAAAATTTTCTTTTTAATAAATATATTGTCTAATGAGTAGTTTATTAAACAATAGTTTGTAAAATAATAAATTTATCACGTATAAATTTGTTAAATGTTATTTTTCAAATGAAAATTTGTTATTTGTTTTTTGTCAAATGATCGGACACCGTAATATTCATCATCACCACGACAGTTTAGTTGCCCTAGTTACAATCCGCTGTCCAAAACCTACATCTTAAAGTCAAGGTACAAAGCGATGGTATTAGCATTTTGAATACAAAAGTATTCATGTACGAAATGTGTTCATGTATGGCTAATATAATATAATATCGTAATGATATGATCATTTAACCTTATATTCTTTTATAATCTAGCACTTGATGAGTATATGTCAAGGATTCAATTGTTTTGCAAGTGTTCACTAAAACACTTACACCCTCAGACGTCACAGGTCAAATTCAGGTTGAGGATTCAAAAAGATTCAGTAAAGGATTGTCCTTACAAAGTCTTAGGTAGGTATGACCTTTATCCAATTGTTTGACAAGGGTTTAAAATAAAGTACTTACATATTGTTTTTATGCGAAGTAACGTAGAAAACTCGCGCCCCTGTGGAATTGAAATTTTCTTGACGAAAATCTCAAACGGCGAGCGTTTCGAAGTACAGAGTCAAAGTAAAGTGAATTTGACTAGGAAGGAAAAATGTCAACACGGAGTATGCTGCTATTTCGAGCAAGGATAGCCAGATGAGACAGACTGCTACCGGTATTTCACATGCTTATGCCCACTGCCTTTTCCACGTCATGTCTGCGTATTCAATTGTTAACTGTCACTTACTCCGTACAACCGGGGCTGCACCCAGTGCTGTGCAATCCGTGGAATCAAACAAGACACAGGTAAAACAAGTGATAATTATAACATAAAGTATACAATTACTAGGTTATTTACTGTATATAACTATACCCTTACAAGAAAAATACATCACTTACCTACTTAAAAAGTATCGCTCAAGTACCATTTTTACATGAAAATTAAAACATTTTTCATCCTGCAGCCGAAACAAATTGGTTATACACTGAAAACGTAAACACTCGATCAAGTAGGAGGTAATTACAGTGTAAGGTTAGGTGTTTGGAGGAGAATAAAACGATCTAACTGCTTGTTAAGAACCGAGTCATTTATTATAATAATTGGTATTATAAACACGTGTAACATACATAGGTACATAATGTTAAACATAGATACATACACTCTATACCTTCCCCGGAAGGAAAAATAAAATAATATGATAGTATTATTTTATTTAAATGAGCATTCAAGATTAATATTAAAAAAACATTTAGGTATATTTACGATTACATTCTTGGTTAAATTGTATATAGAAAAGTACATTATGATTAACATGAATAATTAACAAAGGTATACATCAAGAAAATAATGGCAAAATAACATATTGTCAAAAAATAAGATGCATTTGATTATATAAAACAATATTATGAGTAATATAACTTAGTCCTATTCTTATGAACTAAATCAGTTTTTCCATTGTCTTTTAATATTTTAACATTTGGTGAAACATCTTTGATAACTAAAACAGCCCGTTATAAATACTTTGAAGTTTGTTTCCAGTCTCGTTTTTCACTAGTACCAAGTCATGTTGTTTATATGTAATAGGATTACATTTTAGATCATGCTTATGTTTTCTTAATGATTTACTTTCCAATAAACTATCATATGCTTCTTTTTGCGATGTTTGTAATCGGTATTTCAACTCTAAGGGATAATTATCATAGTTATAAAGAGGATCTACCGATTTTTTGCTTAGATTGGATGGTATATTGCATCTTTTCCCGAATACGAGTTCAAACGGCGTAAATTTAGTAGAGGTAGGCAAAACACCAAAAGGGAAGCCATGTACTCCATGAACTTGGATGGTTATTCGTTTGAATTCGCAGAAAATTACCCAAACTTTTATGAGTATTTTCCAGTGAACCTATTGTTTCGTGATGGTATGCCGTAGCATGTAAAGTAGTTATATTTAAAAGTTTACATGTTTTTTTAAAAACAGACGATAAAAATTCAGTGCCTCTATCAGTAGCTACTCTAGCGGGGATACCAAATCTAAGTATAAAATTACTAACAAAATTTTTCGCTATCTCCTCAGAACATTTAGATCTCATAGGATAAGCTTCTACATATTTACTTTCATTCATAATATATCTGATACAAAGCAAATAATACAATATATTATCCACCTATAATCTCAAGGTTTCTCATTTGATTTACATATCATCTTAAAAGGGCCACAAAAAATGCCACATCAACTTATTCATGTACATGCTCTATCAGATAGCTTATTTATTGCACGGATAGAGGCAACAAAATAAAAACCTTATAAGTATAGATCGTCTTAGATATAATATCAGCGAGCCACGGAAGTATCTTCTTAACAAAACTAAGTGCTTGTTAAGTGCGAAGCCTCGGAAACGTTTGTCTATACAAAGGCAGGGCGATTTAATACGCTTCTGCAAAACCTACTAATTCTAATTTTATATAAGGACGATATACAGAAGTTATGTGACACATTGAATTTTCTTCGGCCATGTTTTACTATTTATTTTACAGAAGACTAACCTACAGGGCAAATAGGAAAAACCTGATTTATTTAACAGAAATATGCCAGCAGGAAAGAAACGCTATCCGAGAATTCGATTCTATAAATATTCTTATCTTCTGAACTTTTATGATTTTCAATATCTTCGAATCTCTTAGGGAACTTAAGAAACCTTTTAAACATACTGATATGCTATCTAAATATATAGATTTGTAACTCCCACCTAATTTGGATCGATAAGCAAACTTTGCTCCAATTCAGTGAGTTCCTAACACAGTGTTGTACATAGATGGTTCCCCGATAGCGAACCGTACCAAATAACGGGCGAACTTTAAAACACTTTGAATACAAACAGATTATCTTAGACTTACTTATCTTTTCGGTTCAAGTCACTCAGGACTTGCTAAAGTTTTAAGGAAAGTAACGGTTTAAATATTTTGTTTGGTAAGTTTTGTAGGACGATAAGTGGTCGACGTATCAGAAACCAAATTCTATTTCGCAAACTTGTGCTAGGCCAGAACACTTATGAATTGTTTTAATCCATATTAAATTCGAAAGCTTTTTTTCCTTATTTTACGTACGTAACGGAGCGATGTTATGGTATGATTTTCGTACCTGGAAATAGTTGGAAGGTTGGAGTGTGACTGGCGTTTTGCCAAATTATAGAAACATCATCATCATCACCATCCTAGCGTTGTCCTAGTTACATCCAAGACTTCTCGCCTAGGAACCCGGCGTCCGCTTACTAGTCTAACCAGATTTGACAGAATATTAGCTTTTTTGCCGCGATAGAATATGAAACGATAACCGAATTGGTAACTTTATGGTGCTGGACCTGAGCATTCACTTGTAACAGAACAACGACCTTTCGCCGTTTTTTGGTTTGCCGGACTGCACAACGATCAGACTCGAACATTACAACGAAATTTTCACGATTTTTACCGAACGCTCTAATCAGCATAAAGGTCGAAGTAAATTTACTGTCTATTCGCTGGAATGCACGCCATAACGTTAGGAAGGATGCTCACTAAATCACTCTCTTTTTTTGTTATGTAACATGCGCAAGAATGCTTATTACAAGTGGATGCTCTGGTGTAAAAGCACCATTATAGTAAACTAGACCATGCGGATGGCCTAGTCTACCTTACTATAAAATAGCAAAGATGGTCGGTTAAGTGAATCCAGGCCGCAGTGTAAAAGGCTTACTCTTTACAGCACAAAAACACATGTGATTTTTTAACTGGTATTGTTTTGCAGTATTCTTTGTATATATTCATGCGTTTTATTTATAGTGGCATAATCTTACGATAAAAACATATTTTAAAATCAATTTTCTTATTCTGAATGAGCTTCCACCACATGACATAAAGCATAATATGAACTGGCAGAGAAGCACTGAGCTATACGAAATCACGTATGCTACGGTAGGCACCTATTATCTACGAATTGTTCAGTCGAATACCTTCCAAATAATAAAAGAACAATTCAAAGCAAACGACGTACATTTGCGATTGTCAGAATCGATGCAGGCCTCAGACATTCTTACAGTTATACACAGTTACAAATATAAAATCACACATTCCGTTTTATCTTTACTTCAAAACTAGGTCTCCGACCTTCTAAAGAACTCAGTTGTATAAACAAGTAGGTAATGTTTTCTTTGAGGTGTTGAATGAAACAGAGCATCGCTCTGAGAGGAAGAGACGCATTGCTAGATTAGTAGATTTGTTTTTACGACTTAAGGGCTGCGTTGATCAAAGGTTTCGTACCATATCAATCAGTCAAACTTGTGATACAGACTAGCAATTGGATTGGCGATCAGTGAATATACAGTTTATTTTCAGCTTTGCTCATTTATTGATTGGCATTAGAATTACTTGTGATTATTTTGTTTATGTTCATATTTTGGATGGTTTTAAATAACACGGATATGTGAACATGCTGTATATTTCTTTAAAATATGACGCTAATAGCGGTTTTCAGCTTATATCTTATACTAATATATAAAGCTGAAGAGTTTGTTTGTTTGTTTGGTTGAACGCGCTAATCTCAGGAACTACTGTTCCGATTTGAAAAATTATTTCAGTGTTAGATAGCCCATTTATCTAGGAAGGTTATAGGCTATATAAGATCACGCTAATAGCGACGGGAGCAGAGCAGTAGCCCTAAATAAAGGAAAAAAAGCATGCCCGCGGGCGTAACCGCGGGCATCCTCTAGTATAAGTTAAGATAAGATAAAAATTCTTTATTGTACACCAGAAAAGCAGAAATACAAGAATACAATGATTAAATAAAGAACTTAAAACTATTGGTACAAGGGCGGTCTTATCGCAAAATACGATTTCTTCCAGACAATCAAGAATGGAATAAATCCTTAAGTTACAGAGAGAATGGGTAGGTTATGATGTACTTTATGGAATAGTGAATTCTTATAAGCTCAACAGAACTAATAATAATACTTATATACCAATATTACTACATACATAGGTATAAATATTATAAAATATACATATAAGTAGATACATTGGGTGTATAGGGTTCCCACCAAGAACATAGGGTCCCAAGCCAACCTCACCTGCAAGTGGTGCACCTGCCGATCAACGGACGAGGCTATGGCAAACAAAATATCCCGATAAGCGGCAATAGGCTCGCCACCTATTACATGGGATCAAAACAAGAAAAGTGGGCGTTTAATATGCCTCTGCATACCCCTTCGGGAACAGGCGTGAGTCTATGTATGTATGTATGTATAAATAGATACCATAAATAATTATATATATACAATATCAGTGCAAGTTAAAAAGAGTACTTAGTCATGAAATATTTGCCAGGTAGTGTTGGGTGACAAGTTTTTTAAATACTGTCAAGGATTGAGCCTGTCTGATTGTCTCAGGCAACGAATTCCACAATCGTACAGCCTGTACAGTAAAAGATTTGTCGTAGAAAACCGTAAAGTGTGCAGGCACTTTCAATCTGAGATTCTCCGATGGTCTTAAGCACTTCGTATGTGTGTCGTGAAGGTATTCAAAGCGTGTTTTGATATAAATGGTAAAAGCAGGATTGTAAAGAATATTATAGAGAAGACAGAGAATGTGAGTATTCCGGCGAAGGCGGATTGGCAGCCACTTGAGCTTCATGCGAAATTCAGAAATATGATCATATTTGCGTAAACCGTATATGAATCTTATCCAGAAATTTTGGAGTCGCTCACGTTTATCAAGCTGATCATTATTGAGATCGAGATAGCTGGCATCGGCATTGTCAAGAATGGGAATAAGAATGGATTGATTGTATGAAAAGTGCAATTTTAGAGGCAGTCGGAAGGAAATTAGGCAGTTTTGTCAATAATCTATGGCAGCAAAAGGACGTCGACTGATGTATTGTGGCTGGACGGTCCAAGAAAGTGTTGTGTCTATGTATATCCCCAGATTCTAAACATGTTTACTGAAAGGAATAGAAGCACCTGCAAAAGATACCTGGGGAAGCATTGACCAGTTAATCCTAGAAATAAGTCGAGAGCTGCCGATAATTATAGCCTGGGTTTTAACAGGATTAACCTATATCTTTAATCAAATAATGTTATTTCCCATCCCTTTTAGTAATACGTGTATGATATACTTACGTGCCTTGAAATCTAAAGCTCATTAGTTCGTCACTTGATCCGCTTAGTTAGCTGCCTAAATGGGACCAAGACGACGAGCTAGAACATTATTTATCACAAACTTGTTTTTGTTTATAAAATTCCTGTTTCAATCATATTTTATACCTGAAATTATCTGTTGTGCATTATATTGATCAACTTCTAGGATATTCATGTTTCTAAAGAGAAAGTAATACAGATGGACTAGTATTCAATCTTCAAACATATTTTCTGGAAAAAATAATTTAAAGTTTGTCTCTCTAACAAATTGCTGAAATGTTAGCATGGTTCCAAAAATCTACAAAGACAAAGAAATCGTGACTTATGATGCAGTCTGGATTTCAAACTTAAAGGCAGTGTTGTCGTTTGATTGATAGCCTAAGTTTATTCAAGAGATAAAATACCTACAAAGATCCTTCAACAGAATATAATATTAGTATTATAAAAAGAAATAAGTCGCCTCGGCTTTAATAGGATTACGCAGATTTTCTTTGAATAATAAGGGCGTCTTACAAGATAGATTGTCTTTAAGGAATAATAAAAGCGTATAGCACTGTCGATTTATTCAAATGTTTTTGTTATTATTTTTATAATAAGTAATCTATTAGTTTTCAGCAGCTGTAATATTTTGTTTTATACGTTTTGCCCTTCTTCCAGTGACCAGATTCAGTGTTACTGGAAACATTCCTGTCCTTTTTCTATTAAACTAGTTTAATTTTACGTTAATAATTGTAAAATCAAAATAGAGCTCAATTTTTTGCAGAACACGTCTTGCATCTGCAATAGCACCATTTATGGCAAAAGCCGACACTCATGTAGGCGGTGCCGTGGGTAGAATCTAATTAAATATATTACAACAAACACCAAAACACTAATGTGGTTTTAGATAACAGTAGAAAATGAAGGCCTAAGCAAACCTAGGTTCTATCCTTAATCAGAGATGAAACAGTTTAAGTACATACTACAAATAAAAACATGATCCTTTCAATGTTACCGTGACATTTAGACTTTCCCTCGTTGACTGTATGTATAATATATTTAATTTAATAACATGGAGTAGGTACAAAAGAATCTCCGTAAAAAGTCACTGTCAAAATTAAACGAACACAAATATAAATATTAATAATGTACATACTATTGAGTAACAGAATTATTCGGCAGGCGGCTGCCATGTAATAAAACGCCTAGTTGGTAGGCAATTAAAATTTGTGAACCGAAATATGAAAAACTGAATGATGGAACATAAAGGATTTATTGAATGGTAGATAAAAATCAGACAGAGTAATCCGTTGGAGCGTTAAGAAGCTATTTTCAGTTGCATCATCTGCATGTAAATCCTCTCTTAATTACAATTCGTGTTCATTAATATCTGTTGTAGAGTTTATGTATCTATGTTTAACATTATGTACCTATGTATGTTACACGTGTTTATAATAACAATTATTATAATAAGTGACTCAGTTCTTAACAAGCAGTCAGAACGTTTTATTCTCCTCCAAACACCTAACCTTACATGGCGACCCTGCCATGTTTGGTGATGGGGTGTCGCGTCGCAATGCAGGCGCACAATGTGTGTGGTATAGACTGTCGTTCTAAGTGTACGTTGCGTTATTGAACTTTGTTCGAGGACTTTCAAAAACTTTTACAATGTGCAATTCTAACACTCCAAAACAAGAAGAAGTAATAATAAATCAGAACGGCATTGGAGCTTCAAATGTGGCTAGTACCGACCAGCTACAATTTCACCTTTCTGCAATCAGCATTGTGATGATGATAACTTTGGGTCTATTGCTCATATTGGCTGCATATTTCGCATACAACTGCTATAAGAACTGCCATCACACGTGGATTAATGACCAAATATTACGTCAAACTCTGAGAAACTCATATTCACGGCGTGGTCGTCGGGAAGCTGCAGAAGGAAATAGATGTTCGGCGTGTCATACCAGGTGTACGTCGTGTTCAAACAGTCCAGGGCGTGGGTCTTCACTTCCTAAAGAAGACTATGTGCTTAAACCGTGTGCGTGAATCGTGTGTCGTAAAGAGATCTCTTTCTGGAATTGGATCTGTCCTATACCAAGGTTCTACTTGGTGTGTATTACTCTTCTAGCTGTCGCGTAAATTATTTCTCTTCTTTCGAACGTATTTTGAAAAATCTAGTCCCTTCTTACAGTCACACCATAGTGATGGGCGATTTTAACACTTGCTTGTTAAAAAATGATTCTCGTTCTTCTTCCTTGTGTAGTATTGTCGAATCTTGTAATCTATCCATCCTTCTTTTAAGTGCTACACATAACTTTCCAAATTCTACTCCTTCTCTTCTTGATCTTATGTTTGTCTCTTCACCTAGTCTTGTCGCCAAGCATGGTCAGCTTGCAGCTGACGCTTTCTCTTACCATGACCTAATTTTTCTGTCTTATAAACTTCGTCTTCCTAGGACAAAATCCAAAACTCTTCTGCAGCGCAATTTTGGTGGCATGAATGTTGAAAGTCTCCGAAGCGACGCCAGCATGATTGACTGGAATTCCTTACTGGGTGCGCAATCCATTGACGAAAAAGTCGAAACATTCACAAACACGATTACTCGGTTGCACGATGTTCATGCACCGGTCGGTGCTGTCAGAGTCAAGCAACTACCTTCACCTTGGCTCACTAATGAAATCAAACAGTTACTGACAAAGAAGGCAACAGCTAAAACAAAATATAAATGTCGAGCGACCCCTGGTAATTGGGATAACTATATCGCGATTAGAAATCACTGTAGAAAGGTGTGTAGAAAAGCACAACGTCAATATATCCATAACTCTGTTGAGAACGAGGATCCAGCTAAAGTCTAGAAATTTCTAAGAACTCTGGGAGTTGGGAAGTCTACACATGAACTCACTACTGATGAAATTGATATTGATTTATTAAATCGACATTTCACTGCTTCGTCCCAATTTGATAGGACTACTAAAGCTAATACTTTACACGATCTTTTATCGCTTCCAACCCCAGTTTACCCATCCTTCGTTTTTAATCATTTATCTGAGTGTGATGTTAAAAAGAGCGTACTATCTATTTCTTCCAATGCCGTCGGTAATGATTGTGTCAGTCGAAAGATGATCCTTCCCATCTTAGATGAAATCCTTCCTATCCTGTGTCATATTCTAAATTATTCCTTATCCCGGGGTGTATTTCCATCTGCATGGAAAGACGCTCAAATTATTCCTTTACCTAAAAAATCCAAACCCTCGTCCTTTTCCGAGTTTCGTCCTATCTCCGTGCTACCTTTCCTCTCCAAAGTGCTTGAGCGTCTTGTCCATATCTAACTTAGCACATTCCTTAACAAGAACCTACTCCTCAATCCTCTACAATCCGGATTCCGACCTGGTCACAGCACTGTTACGGCACTGATCAACATTACCGACGACATAAGGCTTGGTATGGAGAATGGAAATCTGACTGTACTTACCTTACTTGATTTTAGTAACGCCTTCAACACCGTTGATTTCCATATTCTGCTTGGCATACTACGCTCTATTAACATATCTCCACAAGTGATTGATTGGTTTCACAGTTACCTGTTTGGCCGCCGACAACGTATACGGATCGAAGACTCTTTCTCTTCGTGGTGCAATACTACAGTCGGCGTCCTACAGGGTGGCGTTCTATCTCCCTTACTTTTCTCAATTTTTATAAATTCTGTCTCTTATCAGCTTCAGTCATCCTACCACCTTTATGCAGATGATCTTCAAATTTACACTCAAGCTCCTGTACACGAGTTGTTTGAAGCATTCCGCATCATTAATACAGATTTAGACCGGATAGCTGCATGGAGTCTCAGATTTGGTCTACGAATCAACCCTGCAAAAACGCAGGTTATTGTTGTTGGCAGTCCCAAGATGATCTCACGTGTGGACTGGACTCGTCTACCTCAAATTAACTTAAGTGGTATTCCCATACCCATTAGTGACTGCGTAAAGAACCTGGGTGTTTATTTAGATAAAACATTATCCTGGGGCCCACAAATTGGTCAAGTCAGTCGCAAATTATTCGCTGCGTCTGGGACGTTGCGAAGATTGCGGAACTTTCTGCCGACTGCCACGAAGATTGCGCTCGCAAATTCTCTTCTCTTGCCTATCCTTGACTATGCTGATGTCAGCTATCTAGATCTCACTGAGGAGCAACTTGATAAGCTTGAGCGCCTTCAAAACTTTTGTATTAGATTTATATTTGGATTACGCAAATACGATCACGTTTCTAATTTCCGCAAATTGCTCAAGTGGCTCCCAATTCGCCTTCGACGGAATACACATTCTTTCTTTACTTTATAACATTCTTTTTAATCCTTCATCTCCGCCTTATTTAAAGGAACGTTTCAATTTTCTATGTGACACACATTCAAGATCGCTGCGATCATCTGTGAATTTAATATTGACAAGTCCAATGCATTCGACTTCTTTTTATGACAAGTCATTCACGGTACAAGCCGTTCGCTTGTGGAATGCTTTGCCTATATCCATAAAGCAGGCTCAAACGTTAAATACCTTTAAAAAATTATTAAAAGACTACTATTTATCTATTTAATCTTTTCTATCTATTGTCAAACTCATACTTTGTTGTTCTATCTTCCATTTTCTACACCTTTATGTATGTATTATATATTTTATAATAGTTATTTATGTATGTTTATGTAGAATATTTTTTTAGTACTTTATGTGTGTATTTTTAACACTATGTATGTAAATATTAGTTTAATTTTTTAGTGTGTTTACTGTAAATAAAATTGTATAAATCATTAGTATCGCCAAACTGCCCTTATTCCAGGCTCCTTGCTTTTCTAGTCCATCCAAAGGTTGCCTGGAAGATATTGCTTATAAGTGATAAGGCCGCCATTTGTACCTTAACTTTTATTTTACAAATGTATAGTAAATTGTATTACTTTGGTGTACAATAAAGATGATTTGTATTGTATTATATTGTATTGTAAATCAGAATAACTATCATACACAATAGTTCCTTCATTCAACTTGTCTTTCAAACGCTCTGGCGTCCTTCTTTCATAACTTAATTTAAATAAATTTTCTTTAACTTTTCTTAATTTCTCATATATATCATTGAGTTCATGGGCCATAATAAGACATTTTTAAAGGAAATAAAAGTAACTAGCATACTTAATAACTAATAAATAGAATTATATAAATCGGGTTACCATGGTTCAACGTAGTTTCATTGGCTTTCGTTCACTTTTACGCACAATACGCACTCGCCACGAATCTCTTTACGACACACGATTCACGCACACGGTTTAAGCACATAGTCTTCTTTAGGAAGTGAAGACCCACGCCCTGGACTGTTTGAACACGACGTACACCTGGTATGACACGCCGAACATCTATTTCCTTCTGCAGCTTCCCGACGACTACGCCGTGAATATGAGTTTCTCAGAGTTTGACGTAATATTTGGTCATTAATCCACGTGTGATGGCAGTTCTTATAGCATTTGTATGCGAAATATGCAGCCAATATCAGCAATAGACCCAAAGTTACCATCATCACAATGCTGATTGCAGAAAGGTGAAATTGTAGCTGATCGGTACTAGCCACATTTGAAGCTCCAATGCCGTTCTGATTTATTATTACTTCTTCTTGTTTTGGAGTGTTAGAATTGCACATTGTAAAAGTTTTTGAAAGTCCTCGAACAAAGTTCAATAACGCAACGTACACTTAGAACGACAGTCTATACCACACACATAGTGCGCCTGCATTGCGACCCGACACCCCATCACCAAACATGGCAGGGTCGCCATGTAAGGTTAGGTGTTTGGAGGAGAATAAAACGCTCTGACTGCTTGTTAAGAACTGAGTCATTTATTATAATAATTGTTATTATAAACACGTGTAACATACATAGGTACATAATGTTAAACATAGATACATACACTCTACAACAGATATTAATGAACACGAATTGAAATTAAGAGAGGATTTACATGCAGATGATGCAACTGAAAATAGCTTCTTAACGCTCCAACGGATTAGCGAGCGTTCACACTACGCCGGACCGGCTAATTAGCCGGTCTGGCTTAATGCCCGGACCGGCGAATAACGAGCCAGTGGCAGAACAATTTGTATGAAGCTATTCACACTAAGCTGGATCCGGTCAATAGACCGGATCCGGGCATTAAGACGGACTCGTAGAGCTGAGCTAAGAGTATGCGTTAGAATATACCGATCGTTATGGCAACGATCATATGCTATATTAGGTAAAGATAGTTATACGTCCATTGTTTGACTATCTAAATTTCATAACGAGTATAACAACCATGAAATGCCGCGCGCGGTCAGACTTTACCTAGGTGGTTATATTTTAACGTAGCGTTTTTTGACAGCAGAATGGTTGGCCGGTGACCATTTAGATAGACATTTTGTAACATTCCAAGACTTATTTATTTCTTCTTATTGTATTATTTTTTTGATATATTTATTGTTGAGTTTCCTTTACTCTTTGATAAATAACTTTACGATTTGATATATTTTTACCATTTTTATACACGTTTTGGATTTATGTAAATTTTTAAACGTTTTATGTTACATAGTACAGATAAAAATATAATTATTTTATCTGTACGTAACGGTATTACTTTTGCTATTTTTTTTCACTTTTGTGCTCAATTTTATTACATTTAGCTTTTTGTTATTATTAGCACCTTTTTTGTTTAATTTAACTTTATATTTTAATTTCATTTTGATATCTTTGTATACTTTTTGTACATGTATTTTTTTAATTTCTCTCATTTTGGCGTATTTTTGTTGTCTTGTTACGGTTTATTTGTTCAATTTTAACGTTTTGTAATGTTTGTGAACTTTAAAACAAACAGCTTTTTGTGATACCATTAGATTTTTTTCTTTTTGTTTTTTTTTTGGCGGTAATCTTCACGTAGTTTAATTTTATTTTAAATTTGCATTATATTTAAATTTCTTTAATCTTGCCACATTTGTTATTTGTTTAGATTTTTCTTTTTCACAATATTTTTTGTTGATTAACTTTTTGCTATTTTTGCCGTAGTTGTTGCCATCTCAATACATTTCATTATAGGTCTCGATAACAATCTTAGCATTCTTAATGGTTTTTTAAAACGAGCCTTACCAAACCACTTGCTGTTAACATTCTAGTTATGCATTAGACATATCTACGAGTAAATACTTCTTCAAATTAGTTGATCGAACGATATAGATAGTCATGAAATATAGATAGTTATGACAACGTGCACAGACCCATGCCTAGTGCCGGTGACATAGTGTTACCAACAGTTGAACTAAGCTCTCCACCAGAAACCACAAATAAAATTTCCCTAGACACATGACACCCACTTAAATTATCATTATAATACTTATTTCACTTCGGAAAACAATTGGTATACAAAAATAATAATTCGTTCTAATAGGTAATATGTAAAGAAAAATGCATATTAAATGTTAAATCAACACATCAAGTAATATAATAATAATAGATTGAACAATGTACAAATTATTTTAAAACGAACGTTGTATTCAATTTTAGGCAACATACAATATTATTAAGCGGGTCTTAGTCGCGATAATTTACTTATTTAAAGGCATAAATACCTTTGTTATTCTCCTACGTTTCTACCGGCTTGCAACGGTTGTGGTCGCGGAAGGACTCTCCGCGACCACAACCGTTGCAAGCCGGTAGAAACGTAGGAGAATAACAAAGGTATTTATGCCTTTAAATAAGTAAATTATCGCGACTAAGACCCGCTTAATAATATTGTATGATGTATACAAATCGCGAAAGTTTAAAATCGATTAATTTTAGGCAAATGTTGAAACCCCCAGTTTTAGTGCTAATTCTACTAAGTTGGTAACACTGATTGGAGCTGGCCTTAGAATAAGGAAAATACTATAGAGACCGCATTACAATAGCAGTCTTGTCCAATATACATAGTTACTTTGACTTATGATTTTTCTAGCGTAGAGTAAGATAAATGTCTATAAATGATTATATTATTTGATTTAGTCGTGGCTTTAACATAGCCCGGCGCATGCAAAAATAATTTTCAAACCAATATAAAAAACGCCTGGCAATGTAATAAAGCCCCGACTAAATCATCTGACTTATGTTTGTTTGTATTCTATATACATTAAAATATTATATTTAAAAATTGCATGTTGCCTCAAATATATTTTTGTTCGTTTTTTCATAATTTTCTATAGCCTCGCTGCTCGCCAGCCAGGTCTGCAATCATGCCTCAAATACCTACCCAAAATTGATGCCAGCTCTCCTAGTAGGTGTAAAGTAAATATCGATGAAACATAAATATAGATCAATAAATTTTAACGTAGGAACAGACACTTGTGATTTCATTTACAAAACCTGTTCAAATTAAAACCTGCATATTATTATTATTATATGTAACCAAGTCAGGAACAAATAAACAAATCGTGTTTTTATCGCTGATTCCATTGTCAAACGGACATTGAAGTTCAGTAACGTCAATGTTTGGTTGCCACCAGGCACCGTGTACTTAATTTAAATGGCAATAAAATTCAAATTCAAACCCATGTATCTGAGTTTTGGAAGTTATGTGCATTTATTAGGTAAGTAACTAAGTATCGCTTGCTATGATCTAGGAAAAAATCGCGACTAAACATGCATAGCTTAGTAGTTGTTTGCCAAAAATGGTTTTATATATAAACTGTTATTAAGAACGCGAAAGTTTTTAAGGATGTATTTGTTTCTCTTTCATACAAAAACATTTTAAATAAAAGTATCGATAAAATTTCAACGTCCCTACAAATATCAGTACAATTTTTATACGCATAAGTCAAAATGTCTATGAATGAAGTTTCTAAGTTTCACATGAAGTTCTATTTAATTTTGACTAAAAGAATCTGACATTGGTGACCATGGCCAGCCATGGTCACCAATGTCAGATTATTTTAGTGATGATCTTGTGATGCAATACTTCCATCTATAAAGTAAATTTAATCTAGGGAGCCGGCCGTCCTCCGGCTAATTAGCCGGTCGCGGCGTAGTGTGAACACTCGCTCCGGGCGCCGGCTTCCGGCTTATTAGCCGGTCCGGCGCAGTGTGAACGCACGCTTACTCTGTCTGATTTTCATCTACCATTCAATAAATCCTTTATGTTCCTTCATTCAGTTTTTCATATTTCGGTGTTCACAAATTTTAATTGCCTACCAACTAGGCGTTTTATTACATGGCAGCCGCCTGCCGAATAATTCTGTTACTCAATAGTATGTACGTTATTAATATTTATATTCGTGTTCGTTTAATTTTGACAGTGACTTTTTACGGAGATTCTTTTGTACCTACTCCATTTTATTAAATTAAATATATTATACATACAGTCAACGAGGGAAAGTCTAAATGTCACGGTAACATTGAAAGGATCATGTTTTTATTTGTAGTATGTACTTAAACTGTTTCATCTCTGATTAAGGATAGAACCTAGGTTTGCTTAGGCCTTCATTTTCTACTGTTATCTAAAACCACATTAGTGTTTTGGTGTTTGTTGTAATATATTTAATTAGATTCTACCCACGGCACCGCCTACATGAGTGTCGGCTTTTGCCATAAATGGTGCTATTGCAGATGCAAGACGTGTTCTGCAAAAAATTGAGCTCTATTTTGATTTTACAATTAGTAACGTAAAATTAAACTAGTTTAATATAAAAAAAAACAATTGGTTGCCTGTAAAGTCGGTATACGGGCGAAAGTTTTACGTGACAACGACTTTGAGTGGTAAAATAATTTTAATGTGAATATTCATTCGTATAGTAGGAAGAAGGATGAAAGACGCGTGCCTTTCACTTTTTATGTCTGTCTCTCTCGCTCTTAGGCGGGACGCGTGCCTCTCACTCGCTCTCATTGTGAGCGCATAACGTGAGCGGAGCGTAACGCAGTTTCTTGAAGTGTCACCCGGCAAACCAATTTATAAGACGTTGTCACGTCAAAAGGACAGGAATGTTTCCAGTAACACTGAATCTGGTCACTGGAAGAAGGGCAAAACGTATAAAACAAAATATTACAGCTGCTGAAAACTAATAGATTACTTATTATAAAAATAATAACAAAAACATTTGAATAAATCGACAGTGCTATACGCTTTTATTATTCCTTAAAGACAATCTATCTTGTAAGACGCCCTTATTATTCAAAGAAAATCTGCGTAATCCTATTAAAGCCGAGGCGACTTATTTCTTTTTATAATACTAATATTATATTCTGTTGAAGGATCTTTGTAGGTATTTTATCTCTTGAATAAACTTAGGCTATCAATCAAACGACAACACTGCCTTTAAGTTTGAAATCCAGACTGCATCATAAGTCACGATTTCTTTGTCTTTGTAGATTTTTGGAACCATGCTAACATTTCAGCAATTTGTTAGAGAGACAAACTTTAAATTATTTTTTCCAGAAAATATGTTTGAAGATTGAATACTAGTCCATCTGTATTACTTTCTCTTTAGAAACATGAATATCCTAGAAGTTGATCAATATAATGCACAACAGATAATTTCAGGTATAAAATATGATTGAAACAGGAATTTTATAAACAAAAACAAGTTTGTGATAAATAATGTTCTAGCTCGTCGTCTTGGTCCCATTTAGGCAGCTAACTAAGCGGATCAAGTGACGAACTAATGAGCTTTAGATTTCAAGGCACGTAAGTATATCATACACGTATTACTAAAAGGGATGGGAAATAACATTATTTGATTAAAGATATAGGTTAATCCTGTTAAAACCCAGGCTATAATTATCGGCAGCTCTCGACTTATTTCTAGGATTAACTGGTCAATGCTTCCCCAGGTATCTTTTGCAGGTGCTTCTATTCCTTTCAGTAAACATGTTTAGAATCTGGGGATATACATAGACACAACACTTTCTTGGACCGTCCAGCCACAATACATCAGTCGACGTCCTTTTGCTGCCATAGATTATTGACAAAACTGCCTAATTTCCTTCCGACTGCCTCTAAAATTGCACTTTTCATACAATCAATCCATTCTTATTCCCATTCTTGACAATGCCGATGCCAGCTATCTCGATCTCAATAATGATCAGCTTGATAAACGTGAGCGACTCCAAAATTTCTGGATAAGATTCATATACGGTTTACGCAAATATGATCATATTTCTGAATTTCGCATGAAGCTCAAGTGGCTGCCAATCCGCCTTCGCCGGAATACTCACATTCTCTGTCTTCTCTATAATATTCTTTACAATCCTGCTTTTACCATTTATATCAAAACACGCTTTGAATACCTTCACGACACACATACGAAGTGCTTAAGACCATCGGAGAATCTCAGATTGAAAGTGCCTGCACACTTTACGGTTTTCTACGACAAATCTTTTACTGTACAGGCTGTACGATTGTGGAATTCGTTGCCTGAGACAATCAGACAGGCTCAATCCTTGACAGTATTTAAAAAACTTGTCACCCAACACTACCTGGCAAATATTTCATGACTAAGTACTCTTTTTAACTTGCACTGATATTGTATATATATAATTATTTATGGTATCTATTTATACATACATACATACATAGACTCACGCCTGTTCCCGAAGGGGTATGCAGAGGCATATTAAACGCCCACTTTTCTTGTTTTGATCCCATGTAATAGGTGGCGAGCCTATTGCCGCTTATCGGGATATTTTGTTTGCCATAGCCTCGTCCGTTGATCGGCAGGTGCACCACTTGCAGGTGAGGTTGGCTTGGGACCCTATGTTCTTGGTGGGAACCCTATACACCCAATGTATCTACTTATATGTATATTTTATAATATTTATACCTATGTATGTAGTAATATTGGTATATAAGTATTATTATTAGTTCTGTTGAGCTTATAAGAATTCACTATTCCATAAAGTACATCATAACCTACCCATTCTCTCTGTAACTTAAGGATTTATTCCATTCTTGATTGTCTGGAAGAAATCGTATTTTGCGATAAGACCGCCCTTGTACCAATAGTTTTAAGTTCTTTATTTAATCATTGTATTCTTGTATTTCTGCTTTTCTGGTGTACAATAAAGAATTTTTATCTTATCTTAACTTATACTAGAGGATGCCCGCGGTTACGCCCGCGGGCATGCTTTTTTTCCTTTATTTAGGGCTACTGCTCTGCTCCCGTCGCTATTAGCGTGATCTTATATAGCCTATAACCTTCCTAGATAAATGGGCTATCTAACACTGAAATAATTTTTCAAATCGGAACAGTAGTTCCTGAGATTAGCGCGTTCAACCAAACAAACAAACAAACTCTTCAGCTTTATATATTAGTATAAGATATAAGCTGAAAACCGCTATTAGCGTCATATTTTAAAGAAATATACAGCATGTTCACATATCCGTGTTATTTAAAACCATCCAAAATATGAACATAAACAAAATAATCACAGGTAATTCTAATGCCAATCAATAAATAAGCAAAGCTGAAAATAAACTGTATATTCACTGATCGCCAATCCAATTGCTAGTCTGTATCACAAGTTTGACTGATTGATATGGTACGAAACCTTTGATCAACGCAGCCCTTAAGTCGTAAAAACAAATCTACTAATCCATCAATGCTACTCTTCCTCTCAGAGCGATGCTCTGTTTCATTCAACACCTCAAAGTAAACATTACCTACTTGTTTATACAACTGAGTTCTTTAGAAGGTCGGAGACCTAGTTTTGAAGTAAAGATAAAAGAACATTAGGTACCTATGTAAAATTTGAACGAGGCAAAGATAAAACGGAATGTGTGATTTTATATTTGCAACTGTGTATAACTGTAAGAATGTCTGAGGCCTGCATCGATTCTGACAATCGCAAATGTACGTCGTTTGCTTTGAATTGTTCTTTTATTATTTGGAAGGTATTCGACTGAACAATTCGTAGATAATAGGTGCCTACCGTAGCATACGTGATTTCGTATGGCTCAGTGCTTCTCTGCCAGTTAACATTATGCTTTATGTCATGTGGTGGAAGCTCATTCAGAACAAGAAAATTGATTTTAAAATATGTTTTTATCGTAAGATTATGCCACTATAAATAAAACGCTTGAATATATACAAAGAATACCAATTTAAAAATCACATATGTTTTTGTCCTGTAAAGAGTAAGGCTTTTACACTGCGGCGTGGATTCACTTAACCGACCATCTTTGCTATAGTAAGGTAGACTAGGCCATCCGCATGGTCTAGTTTACTATAATGGTGCTTTTACACCAGAGCATCCACTTGTAATAAGCATTCTTGCGCATGTTACATAACAAAAAAAGAGAGTGATTTAGCGAGCATCCTTCCTAACGTTATGGCGTGCATTCCAGCAAATGGACAGTAAATTTTCTTCGACCTTTATGCTGATTAGAGCGGTCGATAAAAATCGTGAAAAAGTTCGTAGTAATGTTCGAGTCTGTTCATTGTGCAGTCCGGCAAAACAAAAAATGGCGAAAGGTCGTTGTTCTGTTACAAGTGAATGCTCACTTGCTCAGGTCCAGCACCATAAAGTTACCAATTCGGTTATCGTTTCATATTCTATCGCGGCAAAAAAGCTGATATTCTGTCAAATCTGGTTAGACTAGTAAGCGGAAGCCGGGCTCCTAGGCGAGAAGTCTTGGATGTAACTAGGATAACGCTAGGATGGTGATGATGATGATGATTCTATCTCGGCAAAACGCCAGTCTAAGTCACTCTCCAACCTTCCAATTATTTCCAGGTACGAAAATCATACCATAACATCGCTCCGTTACGTACGTAAAATAAGGAAAAAAAGCTTTCGAATTTAATATGGATTAAAACATTCATAAGTGTTCTGGCCTAGCACAGGTTTGCGATATATACGATACGATACGTCGACCACTTATCGCCCTACAAAACTTACCAAACAAAATATTTAAACCGTTACTTTCCTTAAAACTTTAGCAAGTCCCGAGTGACTTGAACCGAAAAGATAAGTAAGTCTAAGATAATCTGTTTGTATTCAAAGTGTTTTAAAGTTCGCCCGTTATTTGGTACGGTTCGCTATCGGGGAACCATCTATGTACAACACTGTGTTAGGAACTAACTGAATTGGAGCAAAGTTTGCTTATCGACCCAAATTAGGTGGGAGATACAAATCTATATATTTAGATAGCATATCAGTATGTTTAAAAGGTTTCTTAAGTTCCCTTAGAGATTCGAAGATATTGAAAATCATAAAAGTTCACAAGATAAGAATATTTATAGGATCGAATTCTCGAATAGCGTTTTTTTCCTGCTGGGATATCTCTGTTAAATAAATCAGGTTTTTCCTATTTGCCCTGTAGTTTAGTCTTCTGTAAAATAAATAGTAAAACATGGCCGAAGAAAATTCAATGTGTCACATAGTTTCTGTATATCATCCTTATATAAAATTAGAATTAGTAGGTTTTGCAGAAGCGTATCAAATCGCTCTGCCTTTGTATAGACAAACGTTTCCTAGGCTTCACACTTTACAAGCACTTAGTTTTGTTAACAAGATACTTCCGAGGCTCGCTGATATTATCTAAGACGATCTATACTTATAAGGTTTTTATTTTGTTGCCTCTATCCGTGCAATAAATAAGCTATCTGATAGAGCATGTACATGAATAAGTTAATGTGGCATTTTTTGTGGCCCTTTTATGATGATATGTAAATCAAATTAGAAACCTTGAGATTATAGGTGGATAATATATTGTATTATTTGCTTTGTATCAGATATATTATGACTTCATTATGCGGTTGCTGGAGAACACTTGTTTGTTATATTCATTTGTGCTTTGAAGAAATAAAAAGAAACATTGGCAATTGAAGAAGGTACAATGGTTTTAAGCGGTTGACTTGTCGTAAGAACTGAGACTGAACGCCGAATGTCGTGGGTTCAATCTTTAGGCGTGATCTATAAATTGTTGTTTCTAAACTGGATGAAAATTGTGTCCTTTTATTGAACGTCTTAAAAGCGTCATGTGCCACAGGCTTTATGCCTATTGCGGGCTTTAAATAAAAAAAGGAAACAAATATAATTTCCTTATAAATAGAAATTGTTTTGCTTAAACATGTGTTGCTTCAATTGCTCCAGTAAGAAGTAATCGCACTGTAAATATTGAAGGGCTCAACTCACGTAATAATGTATTGTACGCGGCATCCCGACTAGATTCGAGTCACTAATCCTCTTACGCCTACCAACTGGCGCACAGTTTGGAGCTTTTGTATTATAGGTATCGAAATGTGTTTTGTATTTTTACTAAACAAATAAAAAAAAAAACAAATATTGCTTAAGTACTGTTTTCTTGATGATTTGATTTGACTCCAATTTGCTGTGGTTAAAATAGTCGTAATACCTAACATTAGGCGTCGTGTTCTGGGTTTGATTTCCAAACGAAACAAAACTTTGAGTGACCCACAATTTGTTTCACGTCTGGATGTACTTTGTGTCCGTTGACTGTTAAGTCGGACACATGATTTACGATCTAACTCAGTAAGTTGTCTCTGTTTATATCACTGTTTATATCACACGGCTTATCATAGAACATTTCAGCCAGTCTATTCCCTAAACAACTGAACAAATATTAACAAAATCTTCGTAGATATACCTAAGATACTAACTTCTTAAAAGTTTGTAAAGAATATTCCTTAAAATATTATTTATTTACAAGAAAATATATAGTAATCGACTTAAACGTCTAAGTTAACTTTTAAATCAGTTCTATTTTCCTCATTAAACTTTTATCTAAAGGATTCAATACTTTTTGCATCTTAGGTTCGGTCGGTTGACTTTGTCAAAATGGAGGACTCGTAAGTGAGTACATTAAAGACGTGCGGCAAAAATGCTCTCAAGGTCATTGAACTTCACTTACAATGACTGCAGCTCGGGTCGCCAATCTCTTCCTCTTAACCAGGCTACGTCTGCAGTGGCTGACTTTGTAAACGATTTATGAACCACCATATATTATGGACCACTGCAAATTGCTCCCAAGTGGTAAGTGCTGCCCAACTTCTGAGTACTTAGTCGGTTGAGAGAAAAATCGTTTCTTGTCCTAATTACTTGTAGTTGCCTCCAGACGCTCAATATCAGATGCGATGTATTTTAATTGTCACGGCATCGAAATAAGCTTTTTTTATGTGACGTACAAGAAACTAAATATCCGTCGCAATATTATAAATAAAAGGTATGTACAGGGATGTACAAGATTATGTTTTATTTTAACATCCCAAAACGACTGAACCGAATTTTGTTTTGTTTAATATACATATTGATTAAATTTTGTAGAGGAACAGACAGCCTTTTATTGCGCAAATAAAACTAGAAAGGGTTGCATTATGGGGTACATTTAAGTAAATAAGTAGTTAGTATGTGAAAACAACATATCTGTGGTGCAACATATCTGGGTTGTATGTGTTATGGTGCGCCTGCATGGGCTGATAGAGCTACTATCGGTGCTGTACGACGTAAAATGCTACAAAGTCAACGTCTCGCGTTGATATTTTTGTGCAAGGCTTATAGGACAGTTAGTACTGAAGCTTTGCCAGTACTGGCAGGTGTATTTCCAGTCGATCTTGAGGCACAAAGACGAGCAGCAATGTATTGCGTGACACGAGATAACATGGATCTAAATTTTCTAGCTCCGCGCGACAGACATAAGATCGCTAGATTGTTGAACCATCAATCCACAGTCTATGACGATCTTCTTGATGAATGGCAATGTCGCTGGAACACATCAACTAAGGGCCGTCACCTCTATCAGTTCTTCCCATGCGTCCGAGAGCGACTGGCGAGGAACTGGTTGGAGGTGGATCACTGTGTAGCCCAATTTCTTACAGGTCATGGCAACTTTAAGAGCAAGTTGTATTCATTTAAGCTAGTTGATTCACCGTTATGTCAATGTTCAACATCTGGCAACAATTATGAACAATCTGCTCATCACATTCTATGGGAGTGTAGTCTTTGGCAAATTGAACGTAATATCATGCTTAACGAATTAGAGGTAACTTCTGGAGTAGTGTACTATACGGATCTTGTGGCAAGTAGGACGAATTTCCGTGCGTTTAGGCGTTTCTGCCATACATATTACTGGAAACAGGCATAGTTCACAATTTAGGCCCCCTTAATGCTCATGTCCGTGGTGCTTATCTTTTCTCATCACTATATCTCTTCGTTGCTTGTCTCCCGCTTTGTTAAGGAGGGAAGTGGATTATTCATTTTCCAACTCCTCCAATATACTTCTGATTAAGTTCGTTGCGGGTTCCAAGACAGTTTAACTTTCCCCGGGACTTCACGAGTGTCAAAACTCGTTGTCATCAATGGTCACTGCTGCTGAACCTGGCTACACAGGTGACACAGTAGTGGGAATGAGGGTGGGATTAGTCCCATTTTAAAAAAAGTATGTGAAAACTAGTACATTCTGTGCAATTACTAGTATTTATATACCTACTTTTTTATATGTTTCACTGCTATATTATACTGTTGGGTTTTTGTAAAAATGTGGGTTAAAAGCTGTAATCTTTGGCTATAATAACTAATCTAATACAAAAGCCACCCTTGACCGATAGTATCGTCCTATCACATGACATAATTAACGCCATAGCCGACACGCAGCTTCGTTAGTACCAACGTGACAAAAACGAAGATTAGCGAAGATTACCAGATCATTAGGGCATTACGTTTCAGGTTAAATGGCCGCTGTATCGATTGATTCGGTCGTGAGGTCAGACAAGGATGCCAAAGAATTTGCTGGACATTTTCACAATATGCACTTGATTTTTTGTGGTGAAATTTAAAGTTACAGCTTTGAAATTTGCACATGATTGTATGAAAAGCATAATTATATGAAAAGAGTAATTATTGTAGAGGTAGCGGGTGAGGTTTGTAAGAATAGAAGCAAATGACTTTCAGTTGTCTCTGCCTATCCCGACTGAAAAAAGCGTAAGTATATGTATGTATATATGTAGATTTGTGCAATAGAGATTTAATAAATAGATTTGCCTTCAATCAAAGAACATTTTTATGACTAACTAAAAGGCTGGCTACAATTGTGTCTTGTGGAAAGCAATCCGATGCTTAGTGCTATCGGGATGTTATGTTTACTTTACATATCGATCTGCAGTCTTTCACAACGCTTCACCAAAATCAGTTACACGTCGCGATTCCGTTAACGTCCGATAGAAGTCAATTATTAAAGCTTTGTCTTATGCATAATATGGTCAAAAAAATTACACACTGCACTTCAACTCCACACAAAAACCTTTACAGTCGATCAAAATAGAACTGGCAAAATATTTAAGAAATACAATTTTGCTAACACCCCGACTCAACACCTGCATGAATTTATTCATATAGCTAACCTGCATTCTGTATACACAACTCTACAATAGAATTTCCATGTCATTGAACATCAAATATCAATAGGATATACCAGCATTGGTGCGAAGCGGAAATCGAACCAGTGACCCTAAGCGCCAACGTTGACAACACAACCACAGGTCCATTTAGGTCAGCGTACGTGGTTAAGCAATATTCAGAACGTTTTGTGTTTACTTTGAGTTGAAACCCGTATTAATTCGACTTCTAACAACGTTATTCAGTACAACAAAACTGAGTAATGTTTATTTGGACTGCCTAAATGTTATTGATAAAAATCCTTTCATAATATGGCAGTAGGCTAAACTTTGTTTACATCGACAAAAATTAAACACGATAATGAAAAGCAAAATAACACTACAATCATTTTAATATACATACAAGCAATGATTTTACGAAAGTAAAAAGAATTAGATATGTTATAGGCGTACCAAAAGCAGGACGCTAAGCATAAGCCAGTTGGCAAGTCTGACAAATGTGTGACATCGCAAGTCGGCGTCAAAGTGAAACTGACACATCTTGTCAGTTGAAAATAGAATATGGAGTTATCGATGTGTGCGTTAGTGTACCGTTTCTGCGGATTGATTACTACGTAGGTAACGTATCTACCCTTTTCTTGTAATATCATTGCATAAAAGTATATAAGTAAAAGTTTACCAGTTAGTTGTCTGGTCGTCATACTGCTAAATTCAATATTCGATCTATCCATTCTTCGAGATTTTAGATTCGTTTTTGACATAAGCTCCATACACGAATGTCGAATCTCAAAATCCATGGATAGATCGAATATTAAAACCAGCCGATAGTACTGGCTCTGCTTAGTTCGGGATCAGTTGACCGTTTGTGAGGTGAGATGGTAATAAAAACATCAACAGTTCTTTCCATCCCCATATGAATATGCGATTGCTAAATTTTAGCCAGTAATAAATAAAACATAATAATTCTAGAATATTAATATGTCCTCTATAAATTAATTTCGTATAACAATCCTTTTAAGCCTGTTTTAATTAATCAGTAAGATGTTTAATTGAATATTATTATAGCTGTTCTCATCTAATTAAATAAATAATTATTTTATTTGAACAATAGTTTTTAAAATGTCATATAAGTTAACAAGAAATGGCCAGTATTCATCCACATGTACCTTTTTGTAACAAATGGATGTCACTCGATGTTATTATACTTTTTACATAAGCTTTTTCCGCGGGCTCCTGCCAAATTCATGTCGGACCACTTCAATATATAACGGAAGACAATGTAGGCACGCACTTGTATTGTTTGAAAAGGGTGTGTGATACTTGTCTTGTAGACATCCTATTCAATTACATATGGAAAATATTTTACTCAAATTTCCTGGAGTAATCCCTTGTAACTAAACATAGATTCTATCATATCTATAAAATAGTTCGAATATTTATAAAAAATAATATTTTGTCGTTTTACTCGCAATTCAGCTTAGGTACCTCTAACAAATTTTAAAAGGACTAGGTACGACCTACTCCTACAAAATAATTAATCGATAGAAACTCGAATTGTGATATTTCAGCGACAATCTTATGAGTTTTAGGTAAGCTATGGTTGCTTAAATGTCACCAAATAAGTTTCAAACTATGTCTCAGTTAATGGGTGAGCTTAATATCGTCTACCACTCAAAAAACGTCACATACTGGCAATTATGTACCATAATACCAAATTCTGAAGTTATGTAGCATACCTATATCGTCTGTGATTTACACTTTCACTTCAGCCAAATGATATCGCATATTCCCAACATGTTCGCTAACGTCACACATCGATCTACATGTCACACATCTCATCACAATATCGTACATCGCTCAAACATTCTCTTATCGGAGCCGTCGGGTCGCTATTCAATAATATCAGAAGGAGAAAATCACCGCACATTGAGGACGCATTATTGCATTCTATTGCGGTGAGGAAGAATCCCGAATGCCTGAGTGCAACCAATTTCCGTTCCTCGCAATCTTTCGTGACATATAACGCATATTGTATATCTAAATTGCTAAGGATATGGAAAGATTTTGAGATCTGAATTGGTGTGGTATTGCATGTTTCCAGGTTGTGTTGATGTCTTTATTTGCAGAGAAAATTTTAGAGACAGTTTGTAGTAAGACTAAGCATCTACTGCATAGAAGATACAGGTGATAGGAGGGCAGCTCAACATGTCTAAAAAGGCGTGCATTTTGGTGTTTCGCATGGATCAACATAACTAAAATAGTTATGTGACATACAATTTTCTCGGGAATGTTATGAACGATATAAACGTGTATATTAGCAACAATTTGATGTTGAGTTGCCGGCATTTGAAGTCATCGTCGTTAAAAACGACTAACATGTTAACGCTTTTTAATTCATCATCATCATCTTCAGCCCCTTACAGTCCCTGCTGGACTAGGCCTCTCCTTTGAAAGGAGGTATTGGCCTACTATACCACGCTGGCCAAACGGGTTGGTATAGGGTTTGTTTCAACTTTTCCTTCTCTTACAGTGCTGTTCTCTGCATAGTATGGTCCCTCTGTCGGCTCTTACGACACCCACGGGATGATATGGGGTGGTGACATTCCGTATTCTTAATCTGTCACCACACGGATATTAATACCAAAGATATATTTGTAATCTTTTCCACAAGATTGTTGTTTTACCAGTAATTTTCTTTAATTTATCAGAAATATGAAGTGCGCATTGTCGTTAAAATTTTACATTCTTCGGAGGGCATGTTATTTGCCTGTTTGCCAATAGAATAATTTGCATGCCCGGCCATGCTTTTACACAATTCTATTTATCAACATACCAAAATATTTATTATTATTCACCCTTTAGGGAAGTATTTTCTTATTTCTTTTTACACTGTACTTCAAATAGCGAAGTTTACTCTCAAAATGAACATTACCGTTCAGAGGGACACTCACAAAAGTTTTTATTGCAGTTTATTTAATGTTGCCTCTGTTCCGTATTATTTGTTTTCTTTTATTTGAAGCAAATTGAAATAGCACCCGAGGTAGTGATTGAGTTTAGTTTTGCTTAGATTTCAAAATTTAGCTTCAAACTTTATTTGCTTGGATAGCGCAAAAGCTTAGGTGGTAACTTTGTAGGCAACATCAGTAGGTACAACTGGTTTCCCAAGCTGTTTTTGTTCTTATTTCTGAAATTTGTGCATATATCACATTTTCTAGCACTATACCATACATATATATGGCCATTTTATATGTTACAAAAGATATTTATGTTTATGAAACTATTTAAATCGATTCTCCTAGGTTTTTATTAAGAAGTAATTAAATAGGTATGGATCAATATAAAGCTGTCGTTTACATAATCAATAATAAACCCGTGAATGTACATTCACACAATATAATATTCATAATTTCGTTTTTGACTGATTCAGTAAGTATGGTTATAATATGATTATTGTGCTTTAGTATTGAAAGATTTTTAGTACAGATTTCGGCTTTTAGAAAAATCAGATCATCTTGCTACAGCCTTCTATGGCTACTCAAAAGAATAACAATATTGAATTCTGTAGTTAAGAACTTTGTCTACATATAGTGATATCTGCATAATAGCCGGCACCCATATACTTGCAGCCGCAAGTACTCACTGAGGCACAAAATATAATACAATATACATACAAAGACGTTCATACATCGTTTCATAATCGGGCTATATACTTGTATATTATTAAGATAGAGGATTTTCTATTATTTCTAGACTTCGCTAATGCTCCGTTTGGAAAACTATATCATACCCTAGCCTTATTTAGGAATCCACACTATCTACTGATGAAAACCGTAAAAAATCTGTTCGGTAGTCATTTTATAATATGCATTGATTATTTATTCATCATCATCATCATCATCAGCCCTTTATACTTCCCACTGCTGGGCACGGGCCTCTTCCCATTATGAGAAGGGTAAGGCCATAGTCCACCACGCTGGCCAAGTGCGGGTTGGCAGACTTCACATGTCTTTCAAGAACATTATGGAGAACTCTCAGACATGCAGGTTTCCTCACGATGTTTGCCTTCACCGTTAAGCAAGCGATAATTAACAATTTAATACGCACATAACGCCGAAAAGTCATCGGTGCGCACCGTGGATTCGAACCCAGACCCTCTGCGTAGCAGTCTGTCGGTCTCTCCACTAGGCTATCGCTGCTTGTTTATTTATTACTGAGGTTTAATTGTTGGGTTATACTGAGTCATAACTTTTATTAAGGCAGTAGAAGAAGAAGGCGTAACAAAATAAATGTAATAAACAGATTATCCATCTCACTAGAGTCTGTCACTTCCTCACGTAACGTGTTGATCGATAGATGAGATAATGACGTAACGGTATCGCCAAACAGGCTTCAGACGAGAGAAATGAAACCGAAGATGATTTAAGTTATAGATATCCGAGAGATATATATTATATGCATCACATATTAACTGAGTGTTGTGTGGTAAAAGAAGATGTAGTGACAAGCATCGAGAAAGGTATGCTAAGATGGTTTGGACACGTGGAGAGAATGGATGACGAAAGACTGACCAAGCAGATATATAAGGCAAGTGTGGAAGGGACAGGACGAAGGGGAAGACCTAGGCGGACGTTCTCTGACCAGATTGGAGACATCCTAAAAACAGGACAGGTTAGAAGCACCCTGAACAGAAGAGCATGCATGAGGAATCTGATGGGAGTGAATGAAGCAAGAGAGATATGTCAAGATCGTTGCAAATGGCGCTCCGTAGTCTTTGCCTACCCCTCCGGGAAACAGGCGTGTGTCTATGTATGTATGTATTAACTGAGTGTGTAATAATCGTGTAGATATATATAAAATTCTTGCATTACTGACTGACTGACAGACTAGCTACAGCCGAAACTATTAGGCGCAAGAAGCTGAAATTTGGCATGTGTAGAATGTTCCTTAATGACCGTAGGGGTGCACATAGAAGAGATTACTCAAATTCCCACGGGATCGGTAAGAAACGGTTTAACTGGAAATAGTGCGTGCGTAACTGCGGGCATCCTCTAGAAATATATCATCATCAGCCGCATACTGTCCCACTGCTGGGTACGGACCTCATCTCACTATGAGAAGGATAAGGTCATAGTCCACCACGCTGGCCAAGTGCGGGTTGGCAGATTTCACATGTCTTTCGAGAACATTATGAAGGAGAACTCTCAGACATGCAGGTTTCCTCACGATGTTTTCCTTCACTGATAAGCAAGCGATAATTAACAATTTAATACTCACTTAACTTCGAAAAGTCATTGATGCGTGCCGTGGATTTGAACCCGAGACCCTCTGCGTAGCAGTCTGTCGGTCTCTCCACTCTGCTATCGCTGCTCTAGAAATAAATAAAAGCCACTTTTTCCATAGATATTATTATATTTTATAGTGCTACGAAACATTATGATTTGGTCACTAAGCAACTTGCAGAATCCTGTTCTTTAAAAGCGTTTCTTGCTCTGCCGCAATTTCGTTTCGTTTTAGTATCATCTACCATCGGTAGCTAAACGATTACCTATTCAATGAGCATTTAGACAGGACGTCGAAAAGCTGTCTCTTAATGCCTCACTGGTTGAAAGCCGTAGGTGAGCAGCAGTAGAATAGGTTACAAATAGGACTGATTTTGCTTTTATTTAAAGTAGATACATAAATATTACTATTTTCATTTCATTCTACGCACTGATAAAATAATACGAACCTCTGAACACAATGACCAATTAGCATATGTTGTGATTGTAACTGTAAACGTATTACTTTACGCGTTGTCGATTTTATTGTTCAAATCGTTTTATTTTCATACCTACCACTGTTAGTTAAACGTGCAAATATGAAAATTTTGGAATCATTACTAGCAGCGACAAGTCAATTTGTGACTATTGGATAAATTTTCGTGGTTGCGTGTTAAAATGCATGAACTCTATTTTGTGATCGTAGTCAATGATTACATTATTAGTCGGCTTGTTGGTAGGGCTGACTGATGACCTGGTAACACAGAAAAGCGCGAATGTGTGAAGATTGGTAATGTACATTTCAAAACGCGTGAGAGGTAGTAGCAACAGCATTCTGAAGATGATTGCAAATAGAGCAGATTGTCCCATTCAGCACAGGTGGATGCAAATTATGATGGGCATGCAGTTAAATTATTATAATATTGTGAATTTGATTTTATTCTTTTGACATTTATTGAGATTTATTTTGTGACATATTAGGTATTTGTTTATATTTCTTTTGACATTTATATTGACATTGGTTTTGTGACATATTAGGTATTCGATTATATTTCTTGACATTTTTATTGACATTGTTTTTGACATATTATTGATTTTATTTCTCATTACATTTTTATTGACATTGTGTGACATATTTTGATGCTATTTCTTTTGACATTTTTATTGACATTGGCCAACTGTTTAATTTTCTCATGACATTGAATAATTGTTGTTTTATGCTAAGCTATGAAGATTTTTTTGTAATGGAATTTGTAACAATTTTATGGATCTATATCTGAAATAAATGCTTATTATTATTATTATTTGTGGTTTGATTTGTTTATTCTCGAATAAATTCGGTATATAATGATAACCACGGGTCTATGCCAAGTGGAGATCATTTGGGACATTATTTGTCGACAAGGCCTCATCCTGCAAAAACTTACGAACAATACGGCAAGTGTTGAGTATGGCAGCTTTCTGCATTGTAATGTAGAGGTTGGTGGGTAGTTCGATTTGTCGTAAATAGTGAATAAGGTGTTTCGGTATGACACCCGTGCTAGAGAGTACCAGGGTTACAATAAATACTTAGTTAATTTGCCAGATTCTAGTTAATTCCTCTTTTAATTCAGTATATTTGTGTATTTTTTCTGTTATTGTTTTCTGTAGATTATGGGTGTTGGGTACTGCTATGTCAATTAAATAGACAAGTTTACTTAGTTTATTTATCACTGTTATGTCTGGTCTATTGTAATGTATAGTTTTGTATGTGAGTATTGCTCTGTCAAAGTATATTTTGTGGTTACGGTTCTCTAGTACTGGTTTAGGGGTGTATTGGTAGTAAGGGACAGCTTTTGTGATGAGTTCCAACTTAATGGCTAGTTTTTGGTGGACTATATTAGCCACTTGATTGTGTCTGTGGGAATAATCTGTTTGTGCTAGGGTTGGGCAGGCGCCAGTGATATGTTGGATTGTTTCGGGTGAGCGGTGACATTTCCTGCATTTATCGTTTTGTGTATTTGGGTCTTTAAGTATGAATTTACTGTAATTTTGTATTAATAACCTGATCTTGTATTGCCAGCATAAATCCTTCAGTTTCAGGAAAGAGGGACCCTAATTTTAGCCACTTATTTGAACTGTCCGAATCTATATACACTTGTTCTAAATCGTGTAGATGTCGGCCATGTAATTCTTTAGTTCGCCATCTACAAATCTTTTCCTGTCTATGTTCCTCTACATTTTTAAAAATTGTATCTCTATTGGTTAAATTTAAAGGAGTATAGTTATTATCAATTTCAGTAATTGATGCATGAATTTTACTATTTATGGCTTTGGCATAGAAAAAGTCTCTAAGTTTTCGAATTTGTCCGTCCCATAACATAGTTAGGTCAATTAGTCCCCTACCACCTTTTTGCCTACTAACTGAAATCCTTTCTAGTGCTGCTTTAGGGTGAGAATAATAATGTTTTGTCAGTGTAGTTCTTGTCTTTATTTCTAGTCTATTTATGTCGGTGCGCGTCCATTTAATTAATCCAAACGAATAAGTTAACACGGGTATGGCAAATGTGTTAATTGCTTTAAACAAATTTTTCGAGTTTAACTGTTTTTTACATACTAGATTTAGTCGCTTAGTGTATTCTGATACAAGCTGGTCTTTAATTTGTATATGGTTAATGATGTTTGACTGGTATATTCCTAAATATTTATAAGTGTCCGATGGTTGCATAGATGTAAATATGTCAGTATCTGGACCGTTAATTTGACTGTTGGCTAGTTTTCCCTTTTGTATATGAAGTGTACGACATTTATCTAACCCAAATGACATATGTATATCTTCACTGAATTGAGTGGTATTTTTTAAAAGTAGATTTAAGCACTTGTCAGTTCTAGCGAATAGTTTAATATCATCCATATACATTAAATGTGTAATGAATGTGTCAGAATTTAATTTATACCCACTACTTGTACTATTGAGAAGATTAGACAAGGGATTCAAAGCTAGGCAAAACCATAATGGACTAAGAGAGTCTCCCTGGAAAATGCCATTTCCGATGTTGATTTCGCGGGTGGTGATTGTATCTATACCATTAGATAAATGTAATGTGGTTCTCCAGTCGGACATGGCATTTTTCAGAAAGCTGATTATGGTTGGATTGATCTTATAAATCTGAAGGACTCGAATTAACCATGAATGAGGTACACTGTCGAAGGCTTTTCTGTAATCTATATATGAAATGTGTAGGTTTCTTTTGTTGTTATGGGCATGTTTTAAAATTGTAGAGTCTATAACTAATTGTTCTTTACATCCTTGGTGTCCCTGTCTACAACCTTTTTGTTCTTCAGCCATAATATTATTGTATTCTAAGTGTTTATTGATTTTGTGTGTAATTAAAGATGTAATGAGTTTGTAAATAGTTGGTAGACATGTGATTGGACGATATTGTGATGGATTTTGAGTGTCACTGCTTTTTGGTAACATATAGGTAATCCCTTTTGTAATAAATTTGGGTATTTCTTGTTCACCTTTAATAATGTCTGAGATGTTTCTTGCTAAAATATTATGTAGTGTGTGAAATTTTTTGTACCAAAAGTTGTGTAACTTATCACTTATACAGTATACTCTATATCATCTACTGTAATGTCACTGAACTCCATACTCTCCACATTCATCATTCTACATTCTTCATCTTGTATCCATCCAGCTGTATCATTAAGATCCTGCCGTTTCTTCCAGAGATCGGTCCAGTAGTTTCTTAAATCTTCTGGGTTCGAGATTTCACGCTCGAGTTGTGTATTATCTTGCCTAAACATTCTGTAAAATCTTTTTTCATTTGAAATAAATAATTTATTATTTTCCTTTCTTTGTAATGATTTAACATATCTAGCTAATCGTTGAGATTTTACTGTAAGTTTTTGTTTTAATGTGTCTAAATATTCCTCTGGTCTGATATTATTTCGTTCATGTATTGTGTGTATTTTGGTTCTATTGAAAATTATCTCAACTGCTGCGACTACCCTTCTGCTCCTGTTGTTATTAATGTATTGAGTTAATCTGCCTATATCGGCTCTTAATTTTTTTATATCATTTTCAATTCTGAATTGCCATGCAGGTTTTTGAGATTTGTAGGTTTTGTGTGACGTGTTAACGTTAGGGCTACGTATTTTATATCCTAATTTCTCAGATATTACAAGTGCGCTACAGTAGATTAAAGTGTGAATATCAGTTAAATTTGAATCAATTGAGAAAAATCTATTTAGTATTTGTCTGTTAAAAATATCTATATAAATGTAAAGATTTCTGCATTCTCTTAGTTTTGGGAATTTAGGTCGCGCTGTTAGGTCAGTACCAGTATATTGTACAAGTGCGGTCTGTAACTGATTTTCTAATTCAGATATAATTGAGTCTTCTTGTGTAATTTGAGGGGTAATTGTGTCTTCTGTTGGTTGTGTGTCTGAATGTTGAGTAGTTGGTAGAGCGCCTGTCTGAGTAGAAGCGTTTGTCTGGGAGTGTAATATAATATGCAAATCACTTATCGAACTCGATGATACTTGTGAAAGGGGGATATTAGATGGTGTCTTTGGTGTTGATGGTGTAAAATGTTCATGTGGGGTGGGTAAATTTGTATCTGATAGTAATTGGTGATTTGTGTCTTCTAATTCATCTATTCTAAGTTGCTCTGAGACTTCTTCCTTTAATTTATTTATAATTTCATCGGATAGCATTTTATTTCTAACAATTACTCTTCTTTGATCGGCTATTCTTTGTGCAGAAACTTTAAGATGTGGGAATTTTAGAATAAATTGGTCGTGAAGTTTTTTGCAGTAGATAGTCCTATCTGTTTCTAGTTTGGTTATGTACAAGTATGTGCGCATGATAAAAGTATTAATTTCGTCATTCCATTGCATGCGCACTCTAGGTTTGCCAGCTTTAGTGGTCGCAGGACAGGTGGCTAGTACCCCCTGCGAAACATCCTCAGCTGGGGTTATGACTGTATTATTGTTGTGTGGTTCTATATTAATCTGTTCGTTATAATGACTACTAATTGAAGGTGATGTTTGAATTGATGGTGTATGTATGACATGGTACTTGGGCTATATGGTTCCACAGGGGAACTTGTCCTGTCAGTGAGTCTGTCAATATTGTCTGTGGATTCGGCTGTAGCATATTGAGTGGTGGAAGCCCGCCTGTTTAGCTCCACACCGCTGACGGTTCGCATACTGAAACACCCAGCGTCAGCTCCAGGTGTGCCCCGGCGATCACCCCCGGGCAGCGATCCTCTCAGTTTCCTTTTTAATCGGGTCTCCATATTGAATGGGTTACCATTGCCATGTTAGCCACGCCAGTAAAATGTTCGTGTGTCCGCCCCCCACGTGAGTCAGATGTTCGACTTGGACGTATGGTTGGATTTTAGGGGGCTTATTATTATTATTATTATTATTCCTCTTTATTACGTCTTTTCTCATGGTAGAATTTTATACACTTAAATAAATAAAAAAATTTAACCATATAAAATAGGACCACGGAGACCCACCGGTATCGGGTACAGGGACCAAGTTACCGGTGGTTAGGGCTCCAGAGAGAGGAACCTCCGAACTATGCGCGTCGTGTCCAACAATACTGCCTTCTGTATAGAGGACTTGATCCAGCCGTCTAACGAGAGCCTCTTGAGATGGTGGTCGAGGCTCTTGGCAATGAGACCATTAACTGACACGACTATCGGTACAATGATCGCCGAGTCCACATCCCACATGTCGACAATCTCGTGAGCTAGGTCCAAATACTTGATTTCCTTATCTTTTTCGGCTTTCACGAGATTCTCGTCATGGGGAATAGTAACATCAACGATCATTGCAAGGCGTTCTGATCGATCTATCACCACAATATCGGGCTTGTTAGCCACGATAGTCCTATCGGTGATGATAGATCGATCCCAGTACATAGTGGCACGACCATTTTCGAGAACTGGATCGGGCACATACCTGTAGTACGGTACTTCAAAGGGTACAAGGTCATATTTTAAGGCAAGCTGCTGATGGACGATCCTGGCTACTTGATTGTGCCTGTGCAAGTATTCGCCGTTGGCAAGACGAGAACAACCGGAAACTATATGTCTGAGGGATTCGCCGGGCTGGTGACACGCCCGACATATGTCAACAGTCCCATCCTTCAGAATATACTTACGGTAGTTGTTCGTCATGACAACTTCGTCCATAATTGCACAAACAAAACCTTCGGTCTCTGCAAATAAATCACCAAACCGTAGCCAGGCTACTGATGACATGAGGTCTACATCGGGCCCATGCAAGGCCCGATAAAAACGTCCATGCAACTCTTTGCCTTTCCATACTTCCCTGCGCTCTTCAGTACTAAGTACAACAGGTTTGCGCCAGCTCTCTTTTGCCAGACCCAACGGGGTAAGTCCGTTGTCTACAGCAACAATATCACGATGCACACCCGTATCAGCCTTAAAAAAATATTCTCTAAGATTGTACACCTCGCGGTTGTGGAGGTCCTTAGCACTTAAGAAACCACGACCACCACATTTCCGCGGGATGTACAACCTCATTACTGATGACCGCGGGTGATGCATCCGATATTCAGTCAATAGACAACGGACCTTTCTGTCCAGGGCTTCCAGTTCTGATTGAGTCCATCTGAGTATGCCGAAGGAGTATGCTAAGACTGGCATGGCCCAACCATTATAGGCACGCACCCTGTTGCCGCCTGATAAAAAACTTCTCAGTATTTTCTTCAGGCGGCCCAAGAAGCGCTCCCGCAATGATTGTTTCATGGCAGTCTCAGCAATACCTAAGGCCTGCGACATACCCAGATACTTGTAGGTCTCGGCCGCAGATAGAGATCTAAGTTGTGTGGAATCTGAAAGCTCTATACCCTCAGATTCCACAATCCCACCTCGTTTTACATGCATGACCGCACATTTACCCACACCAAATTCCATCTTGATAGAATTACTAAAAGTTTCAGTTACTTTTAGTAACGCTGTCAATTGGAAAGTGGAGGGGGCAATTAACTTCAGGTCATCCATATAAAAGAGGTGGGAGATAACTTGACCCCTACGCTGCAGCCGATAGCCTAACCCAGAACCCTCTAGCAAAGTGCTAAGAGGATTCAGAGCTAGACAAAACCACAAGGGACTCAAACTGTCACCCTGGAATATACCCCGTTCGATCTTAAGAGGAGCACCGCAATCGCGAATCTGCCGACATCCTGGATAGCGTAGGACCGTACTCCACTGTCCCATACATGCCTTCAAGAAGGCGCATAGAGTTATATCGACTTTATATAACTCCAGCACCCTCAAGAGCCATGTATGTGGCACGGAGTCGAAGGCCTTCTTGTAATCTATCCAGCATGTCGCCAGATCCTTTCGGTTGCGGCGCACCTGCTGGCTAATGGCCATGTCAAAGAGGAGTAGCTCTTTTGTACCACGGGCCCCATTCTTACATCCATTTTGAGCCACTGACATGATGTTATTATTTCTAATATGTGATAACATCTTTGTCCTCAAAATGGATGTAAGAAGTTTATATATAGTCGGTAGACACGTAATTGGTCTATAATTTTTGGGGTCCGTGGTACAACCTGACTTAAAGAGCAGGTGAGTGAGACCAGTTGTCATAAAAGTTGGGATCGAGCCCGATTCCAAAGATGCCTGGAATTGGGATGCCAACCGAGCATGGGCACTACGTAGCCACTTCAACCAGAAATTGTGCAGTCCGTCCGGTCCCGCTGATTTCCAGTTAGATAACGAACGGACTGCACAAGCTACATCTGTTGTTTCTATGGCTACGCGCTGCATTTGGGGTATTCCCTCACATGCTCGCTTAACATCCCCAAACCAATCACCTTCAGTGTGGCTAATGGGCATCGACCAAATGCTGCGCCAGAAAGCGTTCGTTGCCTCAACATCTGGCAGACGCCCATCATCCACACCTGAATTGGTTCGCTCCCAACTTCTATATACCCACCTTTCATCTTTTTGGAATGCCCTATTCTGGGCGTATCGGTCCACCCGCTTTTTGTACCGTCTTATACGGTTTGCCCACGCACAAACTTTTTGCTTCAGGTAGTCGATGCGTTCTGTGACTCGTGACTCGTATTCTTGGCGACTAAGGCCCGTGCCAGAGAACGCCCGAGTCACAAAACGCATCACTCTCGGTCTTGTGTTGCCCGACCTGAAGCAAATTAGCTTTCCGATGAGCGCCCTGGTCTCAGCGATACGACGCTCAATCCTGCACTGCCAGGCCGGTACAGCATTGGTTCGAGGGGCAGAATTACTACCATTTGGTATTTTAATACCTGCCACTCGACACGCTGTAACAGCCGCACAGTACAGAATCGAGTGGGTATCGCTAAGATCTTCACTATTGTCTAAATACGTGGTCAATAGTGAATCCAGGGCACACACCAGCGCTATATTTTTCTTGTGCGTGGGCAAACGTGGTAAGCGGGGCCTATCTGCTCTATTCACAAAACGATACTCCCGAATAGTGCATTCCAAAGTACTCCTTAATTCATCTATGTACTGGGTACTTACTTGTGTATCCCTACTATGCACCTCTTCAACAGTCCTTTGCGTTGTGACAATATTTGAAACTTGTGTATCGCTACACGTAGAAGAAGTGATAGGAGGGCTACGTTGTAAGTCAGAGCGTAGCCTCTCAAGTGCGTCGTTATCCAGCAGGCGGCATCGCTGGATAGCCCGCACTTGATCCGACAGTCGCTGTGCCGAAACGTTGACAGCCGGTTCCAAGCCCTGAAACAGAGGCAGCATGCGGTCACGATACGCCGTAAGGTTGGTACCTCCCTCTGTAGCCACAAAATATGCCCGCATGACGTTTTCGTTCATGGATTTAGTCCATTTCATGCGGTGCACATTACCACCGGCAGCGGGGGCCCTGTTCGAAACCGGTGGGTCTCGGGGTCCCAAGCGTAGCGGTGGCCGGCCTCTCCCACAGCGGCGTACAGGTGTTGGCGACGTCGGCGGGGAGAAATACTCGTCGCTCGACGAGCTCGACGCCTCTGTGATTGCCGACAACTTTGTTGTAGGTGCCGGCGGCTGCGAGGCGGAGCTGAGCGACGAGTCCGGGGGTGTATGACGTGCAGCAGCAGCTCTAGCCCTCGTCAACATCTCATTTCCTCGTTGTATTTATATTATAGTTTTTATTTACAATTTTCTTTGTTGATATGTCATTGACGTTAGTTGTCATCTTGAATGTTTTGTAGATACTTTTCTTAATTAATTAAATGGTTTCTTGATTTTGGTTTCTTGATTTAGTAATATGTTTATCATGTATAGAAGTCCTGTTTGTAGTAAAAATATATATATATGAATCCCAAACTTTGATATAAAACAAATATAAATATTCGAGGAAAAAATGTATGTCGTCTTGTTGACGTGTTGCTAGGTTATTTATTATTATTATTATTATAATGTTAACTGATTAGGAATACAATGCGTCACTACTCTATTTCGTTCCGTGAGTGTTATAGGAGATGACTAGGGAAAATACGCCAAACAAATTGTACCTTTAGCAAACACAAAAATCTCGACGTCAAATTCTATACCGCTGGTCAGCGTGGTATAGTAGGCCAAATCATTCAATTAGTATGTCCAGCAGTTGACTTCGGAAGGCTGTATATAATGGCCAGTTACTTATTCTTACTCTATTTCAATATTCTTAAATAGCTTTCCCTCAAAGTAAGGACCCTGTAGTGTGCACCTTCTATTGCAACTCTCTGAACTATTTCAATATCTACTTTTTCAAATTAAATGAATCACTGAATTAATTATACGTTGTACATTGGAGATTGGGTAAGAGTTGCAAATCAAATCAATTCGTTTCCTCAAACAATCCAGGAAATAATAAACATATATGGCAACCCTACTTGTTTGTAAAAAAATGGGGTTATATTTTGAAGGTTTTTTAATTTACTGTTTTGGATGATAATAGTATTCGGATATTAGTGGAATAAATATGCCATGCGATTTTAGTGACCTATTTATTTCAAAGTTTTGTGACAAGACTCACCACGCGAACTGATCGATGAGGAACTTATGACGTCTGTTTACAACAAACAGGTATATGCATTTAAAATATAGCTATTCCAATATGAACACTTTAGTTTAAAGAATATAATATCGACATCTCTTTAGATATTAGTATAAATACTTACACTCATTTCTTTATCAGTTCCAATATCTCAATGCTTAATTAAAACTTTTATCCTGATTTCTCACTTGTACATAAATATATAATTGATACACGCACGCATCTATATTATGCGGTTAAAATTCAAAGCAATTACGAAAGAATCGATTTCTTTAAGCTTCTACACACAGATTTCTTAAATTCTGAACTCGAAAATCTTCGCATCATTTGTTCTCCGAGTTTTAAAGGCAAAATGCACTTGCAAGTTATTTTTCTTCGCACCTACAGAGCAGTGTTTTGTCGAACAATTTACTTTCTTGTGTATTTTGTGAGTGTTGTTTTTCCAAGTTCCGTTAGCACTATTCAGTTTGGAATCGTATTCGAATAAAATTCACGGAAATAGGGTGTCATAGATTTCCTCTTGTTTGATGAGACAGTAATAACAATATCAAGTTTGTAGATATTGTATTAGTTAATTGTGTTTGAGAGTTCGTACTGAGACAAAATATATTATTTGAAGAACATAAAATATGAAAATAAACTAGACTATTTACATTAACGCGTATAAAAAACAGCGCTTTTTCTCATAACCTTGAACTGAATTTACGCTTATCAGAAACCCTAAGAAAATACGAAATCTCCTATTCATATATTTAAACGTTATGTAATAATAGGTTATGTTAGGTTCTCTTGTGACCCCGCACTCGAAAATAGGAGCTTCGCAGGGCTCCGTCATCTTAGCTTAGTGGGCGACTAGGTAATTTTTATTTACATCTAACGAGCTAATAGTGCTTTTGACTGACCCTTTATTGCAGTTAAAACTACTTTTGACGAAGAGTGTCAGTCAAAAGTACTTTTAACCGCAAAGGACCATGCCCATATTAGTATGGAGGCGAAAGTCAGCAATGCCATCAATGCCAGGCATTGCCCAAATTGCAGCTCTATGTCATACGATTACTTACTAACAGTATTTCTATGATATCTAGTATTAATGTCATATAAAGCACTGGTTGAAAAGTTACATACATACATACATATCGTCACGCCTTTTATCCCCGAAGGGGTAGGCAGAGGTGTATTTCTACACCCACTTTTCGCCAGATATACTTTAGTCCCACGTAATAAGGGGCGAGCCTATTGCCGTACCGGGCACATTCCAGACTCCGTGCTGCTACTGAGAATTTCGTGACAGAATAACCCAATAACACCGCCCGACCCAGGAATCGAACCCGGGACCTCCCGATCCCACGCGCATATTTATGCCGCGAGACCAACGAGGCAGTCGTATAGGGTTTGATGTCGAGTTTTCCGTCTCTACGCAAAGATGGTATTTGCAACGTGTTATCCCTTAGTCGCCTCTTACGACACCCACGGGAAGATAGGGGGTGGTGACACTTGTATTCTATGCCGTCAACCACACGGCTGATCGGCAGGTCTATGTCATACGATTACTTACTAACAGTATTTCTATGATATCTAGTATTAATGTCATATAAAGCACTGGTTGAAAAGTTATTGGACGTTAAACTAAAATGATAACTGCCTAATGCCTATTGTTTATACATTTTATCGTTTACAAACAGCATTGCTATTAGTTTTCCACTAGGCACTTCATAATCATCACATAAGCAAGGCCAGATCAGTGTTCATTTATATACTTAAATGTCTGTAAACAATTCAGTTATTTGGAATTATATAGTCTGTCTCCATAGTATCTCCATCTATATAAATGTGAAAACAATTTGGTTAGATAAAAAACTTAAGTAGGTACTTGAATAAATAATAATATGGAAAGAGTAAAACAGCACTCCGTAAAACCGCAACACTATCACAAGGAATTAATAAATCGGCTAAAGAACGTGGTTATAGACCGCAATAAACTGCACTTTTAGTGCATGAGTGAATGAAACATTATTTATCATAGGTACTGCAAAGTAAACAAGTCTTTTTTTTTTCGTTTTTTTATCCAGTGCTTGATAGGTTTCCAAATTAACAACATAATTCTAGTTTTCATTTATTAGGACGATCTTGTAATTTACTTTCACTGGGCATTTCTGGGGCACAGATGGGCATGGTCCTTTGCAGTCAAAGGTACTAATAACCAATAATTTTCAGTCAAAACCACTTTTGACCAACCTGTTCAGTCAAAAGTACTTTTGACTGATTTTGCTAGTCAATAGTACTTTTGATTGGTTAAGAGTTTTGACTGCAACAGTTATACATTGTAATAACTGAATTTTGGAAAAAGTTACGTTTACTGGCAGCTCCCATAAATGAGAAAGCGATTTTTTTAATTTTCTTACAACATTTAGACACATGGAGTATCATTTGACAGATATTTTAAGTTTTGCTGTTTTTTTATTAAGATAGATAGACAGAAAATTCTTTTTTGTATACCAGATACTGTACACATTCTACATGATACAATAATTTTACAAATGTACAATTAATAGGTTGCTTTATCGCTAAAAGCAATTTATTCCAGGCAACCTTGGGATGGACTAGAAAGGATCAGAGAAACAAAAACAGTGGTGTAATCATAGAATTAAGTAAAGTTAACTGTATATATCTAATATACATAAGTACATAAATACATCAAAGTTGTTTTATGATGAACTAGCTTTCGCCCGCGGCTTCGTCAGCATGAAATTTTAATAAAGAGTAGCCTATGTACTTCCCCGGGTTTCAGACTATCCATGTCAATTTTCATCTCAAACGGCTATGCAGATCAGCCATGTAGCATACATATGTATTAACAGATATTCATACTTAAAAAATAATTTTGTTTTCATAATCATCGAACTTCAGGTAAAGATTAGTATGTAGGTATATTATTGAAGTTATGAAGAGCTTATATACCTATTGAATGTAACAGCAGCTAAAATAAAAACTGAAAGCATTTCCACAAAGTACATATCAGACCGTCATAAGCGCGCTTAAGCGCGCCAACTCATGGAAAGCGCTTTTAATGACGCTGCGCTTAGGTCCATTATATCGTGATAACTTTTAAACTATTCATCCAAACTACTTACTGTAAAGACAAAGTTCATGTACATTAAATACTGAAGGCAATAAACTATTCTAATCTACTAATCATAATAAAACTAGTCTATTCTACCAATCAAGCCCTTTCATTTGATACCCATATTGAGGTATTTGTGGCAAATATGTAATCAGCCATTTTGCTGCGACAGCCATCTTGGATTTTTTATAGTGAGCTCTATTCTACAAATCAAGCCCTTTCATTTGATACCCATATTGAGGTATTTGTGAAAAATAAGTAATCCGCTATTTTGTGGCGGCGGCCATCTTGGAGTTTTCATAGTGAGCCCTATTTTACCAATCAAGCCCTTCTATTCGATACCCATATTGAGGTATTTGTGGAAAATAAGTAACCCGCCATTTTGTGGCGGCGGCCATCTTGGTTTTTTCATAGTTTTTTGTTTTTTTTATGATAAACAATATCACCGTACCTACATTATCTTCAATTAAATTTAACGGATTAGGCAACGCACGCGAAGACAGTTTTCAGAGCTTAGGATTTTTGCCGACTTAGTTGATACTCTTCCTTATATTATGGCAACATTATACAAAATCTTTATAAATTGTAGCCTATGTGTTATTCTGATGTATAAACTATATTACTGTAAAGTTGCTTCCAAATCCATTCAGTAGTTTTTGCGTGAAAGAGTAAGAAACATCCATCCATACATCCATCCATCCATCTATACATACATCTTCACAAACTTTCACATTTATAATATTAGGATAATTATTTATCACTAAGTACATAAGAGTTCCAGTTTTCTTATAAAACGGCTTTTCCAAATTTGAGCTTAATTAACGTTACTCAACTTCGAAAACGCTAACCTAGCACTTCCAGTTACGTATCAAAAAACAAAAATCCTATAAAACATATATTCTATAATTCGAAATACATGTATTCACAAATCATTCAGATTTGGTCAATTTTATTCACCCGCGCTCTGATGCTCATATCGTATATAAACGGGCCCTGGGTTCTCTCTAGGGGTCTGGCTTTGACTGAATAAGTAAATTTGTTTTCGCCCTCAATCCCGCGACACTAAACTTTGACAAGGCCGAAAGGTCTTTGAAATTATCGGAATTATTTAGTTGTAACCCATGTTTGCAAAGAATTACGCTCTGTAATTCTTTCGATCATCTTGATATTGAAACCTTATTTCCGTTTAGGAAAACTGTTGTTAACGGTATCGCAAGTATCATATGTATTGTTGGACGTACCTGTTCAGTTAATTACTTTTACAATACTTTCATCTGGTGTTGGAACTTCAAAGGCAACTGTAGACCCGGGACAATTTAATATTACACCCATAAATAAAATTGAGGATCGAAATTATATCAATATAAAATTTTCGTTGATGGTACCTTGCGTAGCCACTATTTTATCCACTTATATCAAATGACGCTCACAATATTATAACCTGTTGCAATATAGAATATTCTATTAAAATATTATAAGAATGTAATATAATAATTATTTTCGAGATTGAAAAGCCACAGGTATTTTTTAAGAAAGTTCAAATCTGTTATATCTGCCTTGTCTTTAAAAAACCAGAAGTTGTATGTTTAATATACTCTTCAATAAAAAGAATTGCAGTGACCAACACGCGGAACAATTTCTATTCACAATGTGAACAAAAATCCATCTTAGTTCTTTTGCGAGCAATGGTAATGAATCATTCTGCCTTTTCATGCGTCCATTGACTAGTGCGTTCAGACAAGACAAATATCCTACTCCGCGCCATTAATCCTTCTAATCTTGACAGAAAACCTTCGGAGAATTATATGAACAGAACTGTGGATTGTATTTATCAAAATCTCGGCCGCTACTGATTCACCGTGCTTGCCTAATGATATGAAAACTGTCGTACTATTTTCTGAAGATAAAATTGATGAACGATTTTTAAAGAAAATGTCTGAACCCTGAATAAGAGAGGCACAATTCACCAAGGCAAGCGTACTAATGAGGGTTATAAAACTCTTTTTACTAAAGGACGTAGATTTGTCGACAGATTTATCGACCGCTTGAGAAAAATAGCTCTTTATTTCCTTCTAAATAGTAGTTTTGGAAGGAAATATCTGAAGATCAGTATTGCAATAATAATAATGTCACTAAATTAATGGAGATATTGTTAAATACTGTAAATAATAATGTCTCAAAACAGAATTAGTACAGAAATGCATATTATAACTTTGATTAAAATTACACCGTGTAGGTTACATAATTTTTAGGAATGGCCATAGGCTTCTTCTCATGGTGAGTTGACAGGCTTTACATGACTTTTAAGAACATAATAGAGGTCTCTCAGACATACGATAATGATTTTCTTTCACCGTTAAGCAAGCGATATTCAACACGTACTGCACGCCTAGTCTGAAAGTCCTCTATACTAGGCTACCACTCCCTATTTGCAATTCAATTCACTCCATATAAATTCTATACATGATAACTTAACAAGTTATTTCTAAATTCAGTAAGGTTTTAAGTTTAGGTTAGGTCTTAACAATGATGATTAAAAAAAATACACTTTACATTAAGTAATCCACAAACAATACATATGATGCTCTATGCTCTGTCAGTCACAACTATTAAAAAAATACATTCGCATTAAAATTATATGTAATTAGTATATCAAATAAATTATACCTTGTAGTGCACTTGACAGTATGTTGATATATAGGTACAATTGAACAGCTTACAGTAGTGTCTTGTGTAGTGTATTCCACCAAACAGATCAAACAACAGTAAATATAATCAATCAATGAACAAAGCTTGCCTAATCAATATAATCCGGTGTATCCAACTCACTTGACAATTCTAAAGTGCATGAATATTTTATTGATAATCGCACACACCTAGTTCGCAAAATTAGTTTCTAACCGGCTACAAACCCATGCAAACACACAACACAGCTTTATTGATTAATCATTTGGCGACCTGATTCAGGCAACCGGTTTTCTAATGCACCAAATGCAGTGACAATATTCTACACTAGTTTTACAGCGACCAAATTTTTCTGTGCTCTACTATGGAAATTTGTATTTTGGTATAACATTGATGATAAGTAACACCGAAAGTAAAATATTTGAAATAATGAGAATAAAGAACGGCATTATACTCCGTCTAAAAGATAGCCCTTATTATCTGTATATACTTTGGATCTAGAAAAAGATGCATATGTAACTAAATCTTGTCAAATCGTTCTACGACAAGATCTTCCTTCGACAGCATGCAACTTCAATATGTTTTAATGTCGACAATATTATAGTTTGAAACAACTTAAGCGCGACACTATCGTACCCCGACAAAGCATTACTAAAGTAATGCTTTGTCGGGATACGGTAGCGTCGCTTCGTATCGTATTCAAGTAAACTTGAATAAGAAACGATGTGAGTTCGACGTCATTTGCTAGAAGGACATAAGTCAAATCGGAGTTGCAGGTTGTCAAAACAGGATCTTATAGTAAAGTGATTTGTAGAAATTCAGTAACTCCCATACTGAATCCTTTCGCTTGTATAATATTGGCATGAATTATAAATACCGCCAGATAATACCAGTGTCCAATATGACCAAAATATTCGAACATTTTTAACACGGCTTTGTAACAGTTGGGTAAATGTTAGCTAAAATAAAACTTTTGTGAGACCAGTAAAAATATCTACAAAAAAATTAAACAACGCTCCCCTTTCACACAAATCGAATGAATCTCGTCCATCGTTATTGATTGATCGGCGTAGCAACACGCATTTTGATTTCTATTTTAGATTAGATGCTTTTACGTGAAGAACATGACGGATTGATAGTGTAGAGTATTGTATGCCATACACCTACAACAATGTTGTGAAATATTATCATTGGTTTATGGGCCGCCAATGTGATCATGCCGTCACTACTATCACAGTAGTAGATAACTTAGTGAACAGATAGGGACTCATGATAATAACAATAACGCATTGTATGCATAACATATCTGATTTTTAGCTAACATCCAATGACGGTCAAGAATTCCTAATATTCAATGATGCAGCGTTCGCTATCGGCAGTTGCATTAGATGCGTATCTGAAAGGGGATGATGAAACCTTCCAATGCTGCTCAAAAGACAGATATATAACACAGTTGCAGAAATTGATAACTACTAGAGGAAAACGTACGAAGTATGGTATATCTCTCTTAAATGCAATACAGTTATATTTCTAAGTCTTCCCTCTGAGCGCCACGAATATGCTGAAACTATGGAATATTCGATGTTCGGTATCTTCCTTCTACTAAAAATGTTTTAGAGTATTGGTGGTGCTTACACATAGACATATAACGGCAGATATTCCATATTCGGGACGTATTCCATTATTATTTACATGTGGACGTATTCCTGTCCTCCACTACCATATTAAAATAGACCACAAATATTAAAATACCAAACAATATGAATGAAAATCTCGCTAATAATTAGCACAAAAAAGAGCTTAAAAGCTAATTACTGATCCCATTAGATTACTATTACAAAGCATTCATCCATATTTATTAAGTTCATGGACCTCTCAAAACTGCCAAAAAGTGGCAATTTGGTGCTACATTAATACAACCCAGAAAAATAAGACGAAATGTATTCACGAATTATATGGACCGTAAAAATATAGTATTTTGTGCCTTGTGCTTGACAGAAAACATTAAATAATAGTAAAATTTATATTCGTATTAATGCCTTAATAAATCGTGTCCAGGAAACAAACACTTGGGTAACTATGAATACTAAAATGAGGACGTATTACAATAATCTTTTTGGCAAAACAAACAACAGCCTCTAAGTGTTTTTGTGTAATGTCTTCATATTTTCTTAATGTAAGCGCTGATTACATTGTTATTTACCTCGGTGATTTGGTTAAATGTTCTAGCAGTAGGAATAACAAAAAAAAACAACACTCAAGGTAGAGTAGATCTTGAAGATTATTTGTAATGAAGTCGATTATATCTCTAGCAGTTTTACTTCATTGCGACACAAAGTGTTGTCTTGTGTGGGCATGAGACTCACTAAACTTGGCGCAATGTAATACTTTGGCAATAGCTCATGCCATGGTCAACGCAGTGACCGTGGCAATAGCGACAGTGACGAAATATACATATATGTGATATACCAAGTGTATTATTGTTTACTGGACGCATTTTAGCAAACTATGTCAGTCGTCAGTCTACTAATAAAAGTATTCACAAATAAAAATAGTCATATAAGTTCTATAAATAGTATGATGCATAGTACTAAGATGGAACAATCGTATTGAATGTTTCATGAAAAATTACGTAATGATTTTACTCTAGCAATACAAAGGCAAGGGGTGCCAATACGTCAAAAATGGCGTGAAGGCCTAAGGGTATTTTTAACGTTTTTATTTAGCTACCAGTTTATTTATATTTTTTTTGTTTGGGTCAAATTTAGTGATTAGAATTTTATCGCCTTCCTGATTACAGATTCATGTGATATTTGATACACACTCCTAATCACGATGACAATACGATGCGATTTTCATTACAAATATTATTATGTAAAAAAATGGCGTGAATGCCTAAGGGTATTTTTTTATATATTTGTAACGAAAATCGCATGCTATCTGAAATCCGTCTAGCTTTCAACAAAATCTGTATATCCCGATAAAAAATCTTATGACCTATAGTGTAAATAATCTCGATAGTTCAAATACTTATAATGTAATTTATAAATTTATTTTTATTACATTCGTTAAAGTATATATTTCGTTTTATTGTAGCATCTGTTACTTAGAAGCATTATTATTTGATACTATGTTATGCATCAAATAATAATATTTATAGGATAAATGACATAATAATACAGGAAAAAGAGAAGCAATTTATAGTGATGTACCTGCATGCAATGGCTCTTTGCCACTCGGACATAGACAGATCGTGTCTCATCTAATGTACGAGCGTTCGTATGATACGTTTCTAGCTATAGTAGTCACTAGAAAAATTCTCAACTGGTGTCAGATGGGTACGTTGGATTCCACTTTCAATTTTAAAATGATATTGTATAATTGTACTGTCGCACGGGTGATCGATTTTCACGGGATAGCCGGGATCGATCACTCGCCGAGCAATAAAAAGAGATGCTTAGGTTGTCTTACGGGAAATAAATAAAAATATCACCAGGACAGATTAAACTCGCGTTATATTCCAGATTCACAATTTTGATTAACAAAAGAACCGACACTAGGGGTTAACCGGCTAGATAGTTATCCAGGGCGTAGGTCGTAAGTTAACACTCCACAGGTCCACGGATGGATACTCAGCTTTTCGTGTCTCCCAGCAGAAGCAAGCCCCAACCACGTGTGTCGCCGGCATATATACGGTCGGCAAGCGGGTGAGGCTCCCCACCGCAGTGCGTCATCGCAGTGGGGCTCGCGAGCGCGGAGGCACGACGTCACACACCCCCCCCGTTAGGCCGGGATTTTCCCTAAGGAAAATTCCCTAGCCCAACGGGCGTAGCAGCCCTGAAGATACTCCCTGGAATTAGAGAAAACAGGGGCATGGGTACCTTGAACAAGTGACAACCCTATACGCTAATTAGTATACCTAAATAATAATGACCCACGCTTGCATTCTTCACGCGTACAACGGCAGTCTGAACTTGAACATAAACATTTATCATTCATAATTCATCACACATACCTACAAGTAAATGCCAAGGCCAGTGTAATGGCCCAATAGCAAAGATAACAATCTATGGAGAAGCGCTTAGGGTAATTATTAGGTAATAATGGTTTGTAGATATAAGAACTTGATCTAGCCCTACGACTTAAAAATCTTGGGTTCGGCCTTTGCCACTAGATAAGTAAACTTTTTGAATATAGTTAGGTGTAACAACAAATTTTTCGTAACGATGAACAAAAGTAATATAAGCCTCAGACACGACCGGACCGCTCAATGTCAAAGGAAAGAATTTAATAAATATTTTGCTCTAATTAATACTACAACACGACCAGTAAACACCTTTTGAATGTAAACAATGGTGAATCATTAGTTAGGCATTTATTTATCGGCGCGTCGCTGAGTGAACGCGCGTGCGTCATAACGACAACTAGGTAGGTACGATTCGACTATTCCGAGCTCGCGACGCACGGTTAATTACTCTGAATGTTTATAAGGTACCTATAATAACAATTGATTATGGAATTTATACAGAATTAAGAATAACAACAGAACTTCAGAACAAGGCACAGCGAAAAACAACACGCCAATCAATATGCATTTATAGAAAATACACATGCGAGAATCGAACACTAGACCGATCCTACAACGACTTTTTAACCATTGAGCCATAACTGATAGTTAGATAAACAACAGATTCTTTGTAACAATATTACATGTAATAAACTTTGTTACCATTTATAACTGAAACATTTATTCATTTTATGTTGGCCTGTTTACATAAATCATTAACACAACACAATACATTATCTTGTGGGCTTCGACTCGAAAACATAAGAACCATTGTTGGCCTTCACAAATGATTATGTAGGTAATTATAACTTAGTGTAGATATGCGTCTTACATTGTTGTGTTTATGCTTTTATTATTCTTTGTAATTAATCAACTTTAGATCTTTGATGTGCCATTCTCCTAAAGGTTTACCGGCCATGTCGTTAAGTTTGTATACTAGAGGTGACTTTTTTGAGGCAATCTTACATTTAATAAATTTAGGCGCCAATTTCTTGCTAAAGTATTTATCCTTGTCACTAAGTAGAAACGTTCTGCGCCAAACTATATCACCGACATTGAATTCTGCCGGTTTACGGCGAAGATTATAAGATGAACAATTTCGTTGGTGGGCCGACAACAGAGCTGAATGTACCTTCTCGAAAATAGAGGATAAGCAGCCTAAAGTTTCGGCATAGCCGTCCCGTGGTTCGAGCACCATATTGGAATTAAATTCCTTGTCAATATACTGAGAACCACATGTTATGACCTCCCTACCAAAAACAAGGAAATTAGGAGAATAACCAGTAACCTCACTAACTGCGCAGTTAAGGGCAAACTGAACCTTAGTGATTAAAGTGTCCCAGATTCGATGATCAGATTCTATGAAAGTTGAAATAGCTGTAATAATGGTTTTGTTGTAGCGTTCAACTGAGTTAACGTGGGGAGTATACAACGGTGTAAAATGCAAATTTGGAATTTTATATTTTGACAACATACTTTTAAAGGTTGCGCTAATAAATTGTTTACCGTTATCCAAAACAATAGTAGATGGAATTCCATGCACCAAAAATACATTTTCCTCGAGAATTTTTGTTATCACTTCTGCAGTTGCCCGTTTAATGGGGAAAAGCAAACAATATTTAGAGAAACAACAACTGACCACAAATATAAAAGTGTTTTGTTTTCTGCTGGGGGGCAATGGACCAATCAAATCAATACTAATCGTCTGAAAGGGCTTTTGACATGATTTGGGTTTTCCCATTAGACCTAAATTTGGGTGGTTTTGGTGTTTATGGGTGATACAAGGTTCACATGAACTGACGAACTTGACAACATCGGAGTACATACCAGGCCAAAAGTAATTAAGTGCAAGACGTTTGTATGTCTTAAAGATACCCAGATGTCCAGCAGTGGGCGAAGAATGATTCTCCCTTAGAATGTCAGTTCTTTGGTCAGACGGAATAACCTCTTTCCATTGAAATTCTCTAGTGAGAGGGTTTAATGTTTTTTTAAAACAATACAATTTATTGTTTATTACTTGATAGTTAACAAAGGAAGTCGGAGAACTTAAACAGCCTTTATAGATATTTAAATACCAAGGATCATTAGTAGAAACTGGTAAATTCTGATTAGGATTAATATCTATATTTATATCATTAGCAATAGCAGAAACGGGTAAAGAGCGAGACAGAAAATCAGGTAAAACGTTATCGGAACCCCGACGATGACGTATTTCGAAATTATAGGAAGATAAACGAACTCCCCATCTGGCTAACCGGCCAGTAGGGTTATTCAAGGTCAAGAACCATTTCAAAGCAGCGTGATCAGTGTAAACAATAAACTTTTTACCATTTTCAACATAACAACGCCAGTGTTCTATAGCAGATAGAACAGCCAGGGCCTCTCGCTCAGTGGCACTGTAATTTTTTTCTTGCTTACTGAGTGATTTGCTATAGTACGCTATGACTCTTTCCTCACCATTTAACCTTTGACAGAGGATCGCGCCAAGACCAAAATCGCTAGCATCTGAGTGTATTTCAAACGGTTGCGAGTAGTCAGGACAAGCCAACACCGAGGAGGAAATCAAACAATTCTTTAGGTTATTAAACGCCTCATTAGCCTCTGTCGTCCAGCAGAATGGAGGTGCGTTTTTACTTTGAGATGTTAACTTATTTAAGGGTGCAGCAATAGAGCTAAAATTCGGTATAAAACGCCTGTACCACGAGGCTGCGCCTAAAAATCGACGTACTTCTTTTCTATTAGAAGGAGTGGGATAATTTTTCATTGAATTAACTTTATCCGGATCGGGATGCAATCCACTAGAGTCGACAACATAGCCTAAATATTTTAGTTTATCTCTAAAAAATTGACATTTTTCGAGATTAATTGTTAAATTAGCGCTTTTTAGTTTATCAAGAATGCGTAATAAAAGAGTAATATGCTCGCTGAAGCTGGACGTGATACAGATTATGTCATCGATAAAACAGAAAACCTTATTTTCAAATTCTGGGCCATAAAATAAAATATCAACTAATCGTTGTTGAGTAGCTGGTGCATTCGTAAGACCGAAAGGCATTCTTTTGAATTGAAATGTGCCACGCGTGGGAATATAAAAGGCTGTTTTGCAACGGTCCTCTTCTTTAATTAATGTTTGCCAAAAAGATTTAGACAGGTCTAAACTAGACAAGTATTTAGCATCTCTCAGATTATCTAAAATTTCCGAAATATAAGGCAAGCTATAAGCATCTTTTTTTGTAACGGAATTTAATTTTCGACTGTCCAAACAGAAACGCAGTTCACCATTCTTCTTTGGTGTCAAAATGACCGGATTTGACCACGGGCTCTCTGATCGTTCAACAACATCCTCTGAGAGCATGTCGTCAAGATGCTTTATTAATATTCTTTGTTTATCGGGAGACATGCGATAAAATCTTTGCCGAATAGGGGGACAATCACCTGTATCAATTGAATGAGAAATAATATTTGTGCAACCGAGACCCCGCTTCTCGTATGAAATATCGGTAAATTTAGAAATAATGTTGTCAGCGGTAGCTCTCTGGTCGACTGTAAGATGATCATAAGAAACAAGATGTGTAGGGGGAACTGCCTGCAACTCCATTACTTGAGCGTCGGACTTGTTCACAATCAAAACAGACTCCAATTTGTTAGGAAATAGGCCAAAGCTTCGCCAAAAATCCATGCCAAGGATAAGGGAATTTTGAATCCCAGGTACAACATGAACTTCTAAGTTAATCAATTTATCCTGAAACTCGAAGGGTAGAAACACCGATCCCAAGGACTCAAATCGTTCACCGCCTGCTGTTATTAACCTTAAAGGTTTCGATTTATCCAAAACATTGTCTTTCAAAAATAAGTTATGCAAATTATTACCTAAAATTGTAACGCAAGATCCAGAATCTAAAAGACCTGTGGTAGGTATTCCGTTTAATTTTAGAGTAACGTAAGGTAAATATTCTACTTTAGAATTACGGATTGAGGAAATATGATAGCTATTAAAGAATTTTTTTAAAAAGTCTAACCAATTATTCCACTCTGTTTTATTACAATTAGTTGTATAATTTGATTTTCCACAATCCTTATTAACTAGTTTTTTGAAACTGTAGGGGTCGACTTAGATTTACAATTGGGGCAGTCTGACACCTTGAAACCCTTTGTGCCGCACTTAAAACAGATTAGGTAGTGTGGCTGACGGCAATTACGTAATGAGTGCGAATTGCATCTACAACGCACGCAAAAAGTTTTATTTATATTAGAAGTACTCGATACGGCGTTGACTTGTGGCACAGACTTGTATCTCGATGTATCGGCGACAGAGTTATATTTATTGAAGTTATTATGATTGTAAACATTTTTGTTTGAAGAAAAATTAGAAAACGGATAATTATACGCTAGATCGGGTGCTACAGTATTCTTTGAAACTTTAGGGGGTTCGGAAAATTGCTTACTGCGACTTTGGTAATTTTCGAAAAGACGACAAACTTCGACCAGACTATCAACGTCAACAACCTTTGCAGTGAGCAGACAATTAGTGTAACCAGGTCTAATATTATTTAGTAAAATTTCTAGCTTCTCCGAATCAGCGATAGGAGAACTAAGTCGCGAAAACAGACCGTGCATTTTTGCCACGTAAATAGTTATTGATTCATTCTCGCCTTGTGAGCGCTGACGAATCTCCGTCATAAGACGGTAATCGTAGTTATGCGGACTAAAATCTCGTTTTAAAAGTTCGCAAAGTTCTAACCAAGTCTTTACGTTATTTTTAACAGAACGATACCAAACTAATGCGTCACCCGAAAATATTTCAAAAGCGAAAGACAACATCTTGTCATGTGGAATAGATCTACAGGACATAAATTCATCAATTTTTTCAATAAAAGATCTTACACATGATTTACCGTTAAATTTGAATTTACCTAATTCCGAGAAAAGCTTACGGTCGTAATTATAGGAAGTGTTTCCCTCTGCCACTGAGCAATCCGACCGCGAACTACGACGCGTGATTAATTGTATATATTTTTGTATTAATTGTATAATTAATTGTATATATAAGTACCTACTTGTGTTTTGAAATAAAGCACACGAATATTATAAGATTCTTAGACCTAAATGTCTACTCAAATCAATTATGTAATTTGTATTCATTTTATGAACAAGCTTTGTATTGTATGACTGTATTTCGTATATTTAATAAACTTTCATCGGTTCATATATAGACTATCAATTCTTTCATAAATTTCCTTTCGCTCAATTACTAGTCAAGCCAAAGCAAACGCCAAATATAATCCCCATTTTAATATACTTGCCCCAGAAGGGTTGCCAAAGGAATAATAATTTTATTGGTTCGGTTGAATTACCTGATGCCCCATTCTATTTGTGATAGCCCTCATTACCCATGTGCATGCATAACAACGTGAATCTACATAATAGCTACGAGACCTATATAACTATCTGTAAAAACAAGTTCGATTCTAAGAGTTCGGTAGTTGAACGAGAAATTCTGATTGTTTCCACGAATGAAACTTTTATCGTATGCGTTATGATTTTGATGCTATTTTAAGGAACGTTAAAAAAAATTGTACAACTGCTGTTTCCTGTGTTCATTAATTGTTATTTATAATCGATATTAATGCTGCAATGTTGGTAGAATACATACATAAACTCACGCCTGTTTGCCCGAAGGGGTAGGCAGAGGCATATTAAACGCCCACTTTTCGCCAGTGTTTTGATCCCACGTAATAGGTGGCGAGCCTATTGCCGCTTATCGGGATGTTGGTAGAAATGGAATCGATAGTGCTATAAGAGATGCAAAATGGTTATTAAGTTAATTTAAGGTGAGTAAATTCGAAAGATGCTTGATTAGTAAGTTTAGAAGTGAAGTAGTGGATACCACGTCTAAGGAAATGGGAGGTGGTAGCGGATTCATTGGAGGATATAAAGGTGGGAATTGAGGCCAGAACGAAGCAAAATATCTAATAACCTAGCAAATGAAGTCAACTAGTTTTAAATAAAACGACCCTAGTTATGAAAGATGCTTGCCTAGACGGTACCTAATCATCCAGGACTTATTGAAAAATGTCTAGATTGGGTGAGAAAATAACTACGTATCATGATTTGTAAAATGTAAAGCGAACGTAAATATTAGCTTTTTAATAGGAATGAAATGTTACCTCTTTTTAATCATCATTTCTCTTAGCGTTATTCCAGTTTCAATCTGGGGCCGCATACTAGTCTAACCGAATTTGGCAGAATATTAGCTTTTCCACGGAGCGACTGCCTGACTGACTTGCGCAACCCGAAGGGATAGCGATATTCCATGGTTTAGACTAGTGGCAGTTTAGAAGGTACTGACAACCTGTAACGACTGTCAAAGATCTTCATGACAACCGGGACCGACGACTTAACGTGCTCTCCGAGGCACGGGACAAGCGATAATTAACAATTCAATACGCACATAACTCCGGAAAGTCATTGGTGCGCGCTGTGGATTCGAATTCGATACCGTCTGCATGGCTGTCTGTTGGTATCTCCACTAGGCTATCGCTGCCTTTTACCTCTTTATAATAAGAATGATTTTTATAATTGATAGAACTAGTAGGTATAGTGCTATATTATCTGTTGTTATGGTAGACATACTTCTTCAAACTAAAAGTCTTCTATAAAGACTATCAATTTCGCAGGTGCGACGCTTGAAACTGCCTCTCATTAGCATAGGAGTAATTAATTCCTGTCACAGGCCTGCAGTGTTGACTTCCCGTCGTCTAGTGTCGTCGATAGCGAAGTAATGAAATTAGGAGGATAAATCGGTCAACGTAGGGAGTGAGATGTAGTGGAAAGTAACATAGTGGAGGTTATTTCTATAAAGTTGGGTTAAATTGAGTTTTAGACTTGGCATTGCGTTTGTCAGTTGATTTTACATGTCGATAGTAAATGACTTGACGACATCGTGACTAATGGATTAAAATGATTAACGATTATACTATTAATATGATCATTATGGTTTAGTTTTTGTGGCTAATATGTTCTAATTATGAAATCAATACCTTGCACGTACTTAAATTACATCACTAATTAATTTATGACTTTATTTTATCATTTGCGGCACAAAACTCTGTGTCCGCCAAGCCACCTTTAACTTGTAATTTTTACTAAAAATAAGTTATTTTAATTTCAAATACTCATTACATAACGCTTTTATTGCCACACAACAAATCCACATCTGTGAAGACTTCGTTTATTCGCTCATAGTGCTTCATGTTTGTTCTAAAATAACAAATGCGGCTTTCCGTTCGTTAACCCTGATTAACGTAGGCATGTATTTCATTAGTTTCACAGTACACTATTCTCCTATAACAAACCAAGAAACCATTATGAGCCTCCGTCGTATCCGATTAATCCCGAGTCTAATTAAATTAGCTCCACAACTTATATGTACTTGGATAGGAAGTGTAAACATTGAACCGTATAGGAGTAATTGAGATGTATTTTGCGTTATAAGTATTATTTGTATGGCTTACATCGGTTGGGAAAATAAAGTAAGAAGGATACTATAATGATATAGTACATTGTTCACCGAGGGAGGAAAGGAACCGATTACTAGCGAGGGAGCAGTTTGTGGCCCGAAGGCGCTGCCTAGGGCCACAATACTCCCGAGGTAGTAATGGGACTTTCACCCGAGTGCTACACAGTGCTTTATACTACACCTGTGAGGAACATTTAAAGACTTGTATTGTAGAAAGTATTTAATAATATGAAATAATTGGTCATAAGTTTGGTTGTATTTTTTCTTCGATTTATCCGGTAGTAGGTTCAAAACAGCTGTTTCCGCAGATGCTTTTAAGTAAGGCGGCGTCATTTCAACATCACTGTCACTGCTAGAAGTCGACATTTTACTTTATTTTTAAAATAAAATCAAAACAAAAGACAACAAGAAGTAAGTATAAGAATGTAAGACACAATTTAGCTTAGAATTTGACCGATATTTCGCGCTTCTTTTGTTTTTTTTTATTTTTCACAAAAGGATTTCAGTGGCACGGAAATTCCATATTTAAATAATATGAAAACTCCTTGGGCAGGCGCGCACCATAGATAAGATAACACATAAGAAATGAAAATTCATACAACTTTCTCTCCCGCTAAAACACATTAGAAATGGATTTTTATACATTTTTTCCTCCCGCTTATTCAGGTCAAGGAAAAGACTAACGGTCTCTTTTAATTTTCAGGGAATATTGACTACTGTTCCGATCAGGTGTAGTATAAAATAATTTTATTGCAGTGGATTTCATAGGTGGAAGGTATTAAAAATATTTATTTTTGAAATAAATAATAATAATTCATTGGATGTATAAAAATGTATTTGCGTGAATAAGAACCGTCGATAAAAATCATTTTATGTAGAAAAGCAAAAGGTTACTCATCTGGAAATTCGCTCGACGTTAGTATGAAAGTTAAGATATAATGTTATTTTTATAATTTTAGAATTTAATAATTTATCAAGGTTGTTATTATTATTAATTTCAAAGTTGTAGGATCAAAATTCTGAAATGTGCAACGAAATGTACCCTCAAAAATTTGAATTTAAAATAACATTTAAAATTCAGTGCTTTATAAAAATTACAGCTTAAATTAGCCGAGCAAAGCATACGGTTATTCATTTGAATAAAAGAAAGGTAGTCCGAAAAAGTCGTTTTACGCCTGGGCATAACTCTTACTTTACAAATGGTCGCTGAAATAATTTAAAAATATTTATATCAACTGAAACTGTTTTAGAATTCGTAAATACTCCGGCGAAACTCGAGTTGATTTAGCGCGTGACCTCAAATGTTTACGTTTATCCTTATATAATAAATGTTCTAAGGCCAGCTGTTTATACTCAATAGGTACATCATCATTCGAACTTGTATAAAAGTACATCATCTTTATATCGCCTATAACATGCTCCAGAAAAAATATCCAGACAATCTTTATGACGTTCGCAACTCATGGAAAATTGTGAAAGACTCTGTTTTATAGCATCACTCGCGATGGCGAGTGTCGAGAATTCATGGAATTTACGATACCGTACCCTTGACCGATATTACTTTATACAAAAAGCTTTGTAACCGGTTTAACACAAGCCACCTGTTAGTAAAATACAAATATGATTTCACAACCCTATGCCCACCCACTGTATTTCAGGTCCCGCATTGTTTAACTACTCTAGTTTGATTAACGCGTCTGTTTGTTGTTTCAGGCAGTCCGCCGATGTAAACACATAGTCGAAATGAGATGAGTATGCGCGTGGCGTGGGCCAGGTGGTACTGGATCGTGATTCTGACGACGTGCGCCGCGAGGACTGCTAGCGACTGGCTCGACTGCGCCCACATCTCCACGTGCCGCTGTAAATGGTCCTCCGGCAAGAAGACAGCGACGTGCGCATCCAGTGACCTACGCCGCCCGCCAGCTCTCTCATCTGACATACAAGTCCTCGACCTACACGACAATCCACTCAGAAATCTGCCCCAGGAAGTTTTCGCGAGCATTGGCCTTCTCAATTTACAACGACTGAATCTCCGAGCGACCAATCTAAGGTCAATACATCCTGATGCGTTCCTAGAGTTAAGAATATTAATCGAAGTCGATTTGGGAGACAACGACTTGTCCCATTTGCCGAGGGATATTTTCAGAGGCAACGAAAGATTACGACTAGTTGTGCTTACTAATAATCCCTTGACGACATTAATCGCCGACCAATTCCCACCTTTACCTCACCTGCGAATGCTTTTGTTAGATGGCTGCAGGTTGAGAACAATACACACCAATGCTTTAAGAAATTTAAAATCTTTAGAAACAATAGATTTGCGTAGAAATCAGCTTACATTCCTGCGACTGATAACATTTTCTCTGCCTGCATTGAAAACAGTGTCTTTGTCTGGCAATCCATGGCGATGTGACTGTAGACTAAGAGAATTCAAAGATTGGTTCTTAGAGAGTAAGCTGGGTACGGAGGATTTACTTTGCGTAGAGCCATCAACACAAGCTGGGAACAAGTGGCGGAACGTTCCCAGCGAGAGTATGTCTTGTCCGCCTGAAATCAAATCAAGTACACTAATTGTGAGAGCTGAAATTGGTTTGCCTACTACATTCGGCTGCTGGGTCCACGGAGTACCTAAACCGCACGTGACATGGCTTTTTGATGGCGTTAATGTCCACAACAGCACTGTAGATTGTGATATGGAGGAGACAGATACAAGTGTCGAGGATGACTCGGAAGACAGAGTTCCGGGTAGTGTTAGATGGGTGAACGTAACTTTATTGAATGTGACGTCAAGTGCAGCGGGAGAGTGGACATGTGTGGCTAAAAGTGTAGCGGGAGAGGCGAGGGCTATAATAAGCCTGGTATTGCCGAGATCGCAGACAGCTACTGCTCGAACAGCTCCAGGCATTCCACATCTACTAGGAGTCGTTTTCGGCGCGTTAGGTATATTAGCGACTCTTGGATTTATCGCAGCTGTTGCTTGCTGGCATTTAAGACGAAGGACTGTCCCGCCTAGCAGAAGTTTTACAGACCAAGAAAAACGACTAATTGATGCATCGGTGGTCGTCAGTTGCGAGCGTTCTATTGGAGATATGGCTTCGCCGTGTGACTTTGAAATGACTGAACGAATGTCCGAAGAGCCTCCTAGAGGATGTGGCTTTGAACCAGTTCATATAACCATAGAGGGAACTCCAGGTGCTTTCCCGCCTCCACCCGCAGAATTTGCTGTGCCGGTTCCATATGGGAACATTTTCATATCTGTGCAAGTAGCCGGCAGAGGAGAGCCGGTGAAGTATCCTGATCTTCTTAGTGGTGGAGCAACGTTGCCTCGACGGAACCGAACATGTTGTGCTGCTGTTCCAGCCTATGACAACATGGGTCCGAGGGTGACAGCTACTGGCAGTTCCACCTGGTCTTTACCAGGAGCGAGCACAGATAACGTTGAGGTCTCAGAGACACCAGTGCTGACCCTACCGCCGCCGCCACCCGAGTTTGTCTCCCTTTAGCCCAGGCCCCTGGTACTAGACGCCTCAGCACTGAGGTGACCTGGTACCACCAATCTCCAAGTCAATTAGACTATTCCCCAATTTTATTGTTATTTATAATAATTTCGACGTGATTATTAATTTTAATGTAAATAGTTATTACGTTAAAATGTGGACGATGTGAGACATCCGTGAGATAAATACGTAAGATTGTTATCAATATTAATATTGTAATATTGCATTTAAAGTGAACTTGTTGATACGTTGGGTATTGAAGTGAGAGCGTTAGTCTATCTGATTTGTTCCCTAGATATTTTTTTTTGTGTATTTCGAGTAAGCGTCTTCCTAAATGTTGGACTATAAGGGCAGTTCAGTCATATTTGACTAACGATATATATTGAATGATTTGTTCAGATGTCTTCATATTTATTTCAATATGTTTCCCGAAAGCACATAATTAATTAATGATGAGTTAATTCTATTAATAATATAATTTATTTAGTAATCGTAGAACCGGTAGAACTTATGCAAAATATGAGTGTAAATAAGCATTTGAAAAAATATTTCTGTATCCTTATATCCATTATCTTTAATGTAAACTTTTCATTCGTCGTTAGTATGCTGAACAATACAGTGTTCCAGTTACAACTAGCTACTTAAGTACATTGCAAAGTACTTATTTTGCTGGTTGTGAGTACTGCACTCAGTGCATGCAAATAAAATGAGAGAAGATATTTAGTCATGTAAGCCGTAACCCAAGACTGTCCTTATATTCCAACTGAAAACTTTTGTAAATAAGTATTGTTTATTATACAAACTTCCCGAACATAAGACTGACCCTTTTTTCTTGTTTTTCACCTCTTTATAACTTTAACATTAATGCTGTACTACAACACCTAGTCAAGCAGAATAGCTTCTAAATATTTTTTCTTTGAAAGCGAAAATATCTAATGTAAAGGAAAATAAACCGATCACGTAAAATTATGTCGTTTTATTGCTGTTGGCTTTATCGGAACAGTTCCCTTTGTGATCCATTATGTGGCTCAATGTATGTCTTTGTTGGGTGATATTATTTTATAGTTATTTTCTGAAGCCCTATCATTGCACAAGGATTGAAATGTCACGATTTTATCATCCTGTTTTCTCCGTGCTGAAAAGTGAATAGGCAATAATATGTATCAGTTGTTTTGGATTACTTATAAGATCGTTATCATTTTATTTGAATTGAACTTTAGGAGTAACGATGCGCATTTTGTACTGAAATGTATTTTGATAAATGCTTAGTAATTGCATATTGTATTAAAGACGATACTTAGGTCGATGATTTTAGTTATGTTTATCACTCAATTATGAGCGTTGTACCTACTATGTTACTCGTGTACATGTCGAATTTCTGACAGAAAATTAATATCATGCAGTAATACATTCATTCCAATTCAGTATGATACGATATTATTTCAACCCTATTGCTCAACCTATATCCGCACATAGAGACTACAAGATTCCAATACATAAATTCACTAGATATTTACTTCATATAACGCACTGAATGAAGTAATCAGAACATACCAACCATTGCTATTACATCGAGAATTTGCAAATAAATTGCAGTGAAGCTAAGTTGTGGTTAATCAATAGTCTGAATAGCTGCGAATGCTCTATTTTCGGAATAGGTACACCTCATTACACGTCCTACACGCTTGGTCACCTGCTACTGATTACTGAAGGCTAGATCTATAGATGGTTAGCTTGGGTACTGCCTGGTTAACTTGAACAAGGGCCATACTACATGGGTTTGCAATTTATATGACTTTGAACAGATCTCGTATACCAATTTAGGATATTGATTGCCAAAGACTGATGTTCTTTAGTTCATGTCTAAAATATAATATTTCGTGTATCAATCACTACACAGAGAAATTTGAGTATTTATTTTGCTGTTACGTGTGGAAAGTGTAAAAATTCACGCATTGCAAACCTATTAGAAGATCGAAAGGTTTTTTGGATACCGAGGCAAATGGAACGACTTAAAACTATGGTGTTCTGTGGTATAGCATCTGGTCCTCATCTACTGTTGCGTCGCGAATATACTACTAATAGCCACCCTCCAGGAATTTGGTGGACCTCACCGTCTTAATTGGTCCTACGCATTGGTCAACTCCGCATCACCAACTTTTTCCTTCCTTTTTTAGATTTATCCTTAGGAAGTCATAGAACACCATGCGCTTGCCAACCTGCGATTGACGCTGAGTTACGGATGATGGGGCTGGGATGAGAATAAGAAAGATGTTGTGATGCTGTCTCCCGAGGACTACGTGTGCACCACTTCTTGGCAGTCACCGCAGTGATGACAACTAGTCGTCTTCTCCCGATCGATTCTGTGCAAAAACCTGCCAATGTAATCATGGTCGTAAGGTAAGATCATCGCCATCGCATGCCATTCTATCAGGTACGTCAAAAACTAATTTTAGCGCTATTTTCGTGGCGTGGCGGAAGTATTCATTCAAACTTTTTTTTAGTAAATAAATTAAAATTTTTGTGAACGGGCTCTTCATATGCACTTTCACTACAGCTTAAATCGACGTCTTATCATGCGCTCTAATTACTAAGTAGATATTATATTGTTGACCAATCTGAGATAAATTTTAAGTAGATTAAACAATGAGCGTAGTCATCACAAGATTTATCAGGAAAATTAATCTTCTCTTTCTAAGAACAAGCAAAGATACAGTTTCCTGACTTACAAAATAAACGTTATAATATTCTTATGCTTTATTAAGCATACAAGTATTTGTAACGTTACGTGCTTAGCGATGCCATGAAGTTCCGCTTCGTAAAGAGTGGCTTTATTCTAATTAAGGTAATACGAGCTCACTTTAAGCCGCGATATGATTTATACTCCCCTGGTAATAGAGCTGTGGAGTAGGTTTTAGTTACGTCTAGTGAAGTTTATAAGATCGTGTTTTTTGTTGACAACATAATAATATTATAGTATACATAGTGTACATAAATTGTAGATTTAAGATACTTTAGAAATGTGCTTTATTTTGGTGTACAATAAAGAATATTATCTATCTATCTATCTATCTATAGTAATTGAATTATCTATATGTACAAAATACTTCCGTAACTGACTGACTGCAGCTAACGCATAGCCAACTATTGAGTGCAAGAAGCTGACATTTGGCATATAAGTTCTTTAAGGATCGTAGGTGTACTGAGTAAGGATACCCGATATTTCCACGGGTTTGGGCAGAAACGGTAAAATATAAAAATAGGTATTAATAATATGTATGTACGGGCATGTGTAGCTGCGACCATTCATAAATTAACTTTATTATTAAAGCGAACGAATTTTAACTGGACGTACCCTAACCTAACCTCTGGCGCTAAATTAAAGGTAGTAAATCCCATACATCAAAATTATAGACCAATCAAAACTCTTATCATTATACCAACACCCATTGAAAACTTTATCTTCGCATACACGACATACTAACAGATTACGCACTTGCCACAGTAACCCATGGAGCGAGATATTAAGGCATGGAATGCTGCTGGCATTCTGTTAGGGACAAAATGTACTCCGGACGAAATTCAAGCTTGTTTGTATAGAAGCAATGTTATAAAAATAATAATATAGGGATGGCATTCTCTATTTGTTTTTCTGTTGGGGCTAAACAAAAAGGAATTGTGTGTACATATGTAAATATCTATTTGTGGATACTAAATAGGATCCTCATTGTTTAATCTAAATTCGCATTTCGTGGAAAGAAATGAGTCTATGGCCGTTACTGTCAACCGATATTTTGTTCTTACAGTAAGTAGGATAACAACTTAGATGATTTTATTGCAAGCTTATCACGAACCCGAGTCTTCTATGTTTTTGTTTAATTTAGGCATTTTCGGCTATTTGTAAAATAATTATATAGGTAATATTGGCGGGCCTGAATCGCCTTGAAATATAAAGGTGAAATATTTTTTATTTACGGCAAAGGCATGGGTTGCAATAGTCATTCGTCATCATCGGCCTTTAACAGTCCACTGCTGGACTAGGCCTTTCCTTTGAAAGGAGGAATTGGCCTACTATACCACGCTGGCCAAACGGGTTGGTGTAGGGTTTGTATCCAGTTTTCCTTCTCTTACAGTGGTGTTCTCTGCATAATATGCTCCCTCTGCAATAGTCATAATCGCCGTTAAATGTTAGTATAATAATATAATCTACTGGTTTTTAAGCCTGGCTTATATTTGGTCACGAAACCATGTAGTAGATGGGCGGAGGCAATTGAGAACAAGGGGAGGCCGTAGCGGTCAGTTTGGACATGGCGAAAGCCTTTGACAGGGTCTGGCACAAGGCGCTTTTGTCGAAGCTTTTTTTGTTTCTTCCTATGGGCTGCTTGAGAATTTATGCAAATGGGTTGGAGCTTTCTTTCGGAACGTAGCATTAAAGTCGTAGTTGACGATTCATGCTCTGACCCTAGGCCCGTGAATGCTGGTGTCCCTCCGGGCTGTGTACTATCGCCAACACTGTTTCTTCTGCATATTAATGATATGATACAAACCAGTGAGATACATTGCTATGCAGATGACAGCACTGCAGGCGCTCTGTACCCCGGTAGTGCTAAAATCTCTCAGGCGCAAGTCATTGAGTGTCGGAACAAACTTGTGGCTTTAACGGAAACACGGAAACACTTGATCTGGTCTCCAATTGGGGTCATCGCAATCTGGTCACTTTTAACCCCAAAAAGACACAGGTTTGCGCGTTTACCGCAAAAAAGACCCCCTATGTCGATTCTCCAATATTTCAGAGCACTTCCCTTGATATTAAGCCGGTCATAGGGATTCTCGGAGCCGAGATAACGCGAGACATCCAATTTCGCGGTCATCTGGAAGATAAGGCTAAACTAGCCTCCAAAAAACAAGGTGTCCTCAATAAAGCAAGAAGATGCTTCACATCATTGCAGCGCCTCTTGCTTTACAAAGTTCAAGTTAGGCCCCACATGGAGTACTGCTGCTATCTTTGGGCCGGGGCACCACAATAACAATTGCTTCCATTTGACCGCGTCCAACGTCGAGCGGCTCGGGTCATCGATGACGCGGTCCTTACAAACCGGCTCGACCATCTTGACCTGCGTAGAGATGTTGCGTCTCTCTGCGTTCTCTATCGTATGTATCATGGGGAGTGTTCTGAGGAGTTGTTTGGTCTGATACCCGCTGCAGAATTTCACCACCGTACAATTTGCCACAAATTAAAATTCCACCCTCACCACCTTGATGAGTGGCGTTCTTCTACCGTATGATTCACACACCATTTCCTGCCTCGTACGACCAAACTATGGAACCAGCTACCTATAGCGGTATTTCCAAACCAGTTCAACATTGGAACCTTCAAGAAGCGAGCATAATCCTTTTTGAAAGGTAGGCAACGCACTTGTGATTCTTCTGGCATTGCAGGTGTCTATGGGCGGCGGTGATTACTTACCATCAGGTGACCCGCTTGTTCGTTTGTCTTCCTATACTATAAAAAAAATGTTGACAAGAAACCAAAAAGATAAAAACAAAATATTCTCAGTAGTACACAACACTGCAGATTAAAAGTTTTACTTTATTAAAAACATCATTACTGGCGTGGTGCATTGATAATGCTTAATAATAGTAGGGGGACTCATCATGTAAATTGTGATTTATGTGTGTAAGCAATAACAGTGCCGGCGGACGGAAATAGCCACGATGTAGTTAGTAGCTATACATTTTGCTGTGCAGGGTCATATACTGTGTACCTATTTAGACATCCCTCAAGCTAAAATAATTTATTAAAATTAATGCACGAGATGTAGTTTTCCTCTAATTAGAGTCTGAAACCAGAGAGGAGCTAGAGAAATCCTTGATCATCAATGATAATATAATCAACGAATCATCAAAGGTTTTTCATCTTCGTAGTTATCCGTTAGGTGTCGCTATTGGTCTGTGTCGCCGGGATTGTACAAAATACGATATCGTTTATATACCTACGTAACGCCAGAATGTTATATATATTGCTTATTAATATGATATGTATCTTAAGGGATAGGGAAATTTGGGTAATCCTTTCTTAGTGCATACCTATGCACTAAGAAAGGATTACCCAAATTTTCCAGTAGAACAAGAGGAAAGAGTTAAGTATAAAATAATGCGGACATAGCTGCGGGGATCTTCTAGTGTAATGTAAGTTGTAAGTTGGCGGTGTGCAATAACTGATCCCAAACTAGGACAAGCCTATGGCAGCCAGATGAATGATAATAATATATTCCAAACATTTTTATTTTTGTATGAGTGTGTGGTCACACAATCACATAAAAAAATAATAAAACCTTTGGTGTCGGAGTTTTTTAAACCTGGCGAGCGGTCAGAAATCTCCAGACACTAAAGTCATCCACACATCGAGACCGACAGCTATACGTTTCCTCTGAAGCACGGTAGCGCTTTGATGTAAATGCCATACCCAGTCACATATCCAAGGGGCCATCCAAGAGGTCAAGCGTTGCTTGACTTGCCGAACTATTAAGAACGGTGAACATGAATATATGTACATAGGTGATTATCAAAAAACAATTTATTTGCGGTAAACCATAACAAATATTTCCATTAAACACTTTTGCAGAACTCGTAATTTGTTTAATCGTTCGTTTGCTAAACAATCATTCATTACTTGGTGTAAACGCCGAAACAATTCGTTTTCTGTATTATCTGTTTGACCTATTTTCAATTCAGAGCAATCAATTTGAGCTATAAATTATATCTTGCGCATTGCTAATCTTAAAATATGGGTGGTTTGTACCCACCATTTTTGTGTCGTGTTACCCTTCAGAAAAATGCCTTTAAAAAACTAATATTACTTTGCGAGAGCGTATTATTGAATTCATATTTATGTAATTAAGTGTTATTGTACATTATACATGATTTAAAAAGACATTTAACGAAAATTAAAATCCCTTATAAGATTTGTTTTACCTCGGCACCATGCATGGAAAATGACTGCTTTAGGAGATATTGAGACTGAAAGTAACCATTTTCTTTTTCAATTATTACCATATCAATGCATTTCCCACCGATTTGTTCTATAGATGTTCTATGCACCCATGGATGGTTAGGTATTTGCTATGCCGTTTAAAAAAATTATAAAACAAATTTAATTATGTATTACAAAATCAATGCATTTCTCGCGCCAATTTGTCTAAAACATGTCCTCTGCACCCGTGCATATCGAGTATTGCACGCGCGCATAAATGTAAAGCATTGCTACGTACAATTTTTAAGCCTAAAACTTTTCGTTTCCCAAGTATTGCTTTTGTTTAGCATGACTTGGCATGATGTGCAAAACGAGTAGACTTTGGCTTAGTGATGGGTCTTTTGACACCATGAGTATATATCTATTAATATACAACTTAGTAAAAGTACCCCATTCACAGCTGCGGCTTAGCCAATAAAGTTAATTAACCTTTCTTTTGCAATAAACTCTTTAATCTAATTCAAGCAATCAATCAATCAATCAGCCTATCGCAGTCCACTGCTGGACATAGGCCTCTCCCAATACACGCCACGGTACACGGTCCTCAGCCTTCCGCATCCAGTCTGTCCCAGCCACCTTTTTCAGATCGTTGGTCCACCTAGCCGGAGCCGCCCTACCTTACGCTTGCCGAGACGTGGTCTCCACTCTAGGATACGCTTGCTCCATCGGCCATCAGTCCTTCTACAGATATGGCCAGCCCACTGCCACTTGAGTCTACTGATTCTGTGAGCTATGTCGGTAACTTTGGTTCTTTGTCGGATAACTTCGTTTCGGATTTTATCCTTAAGCATAGCCCGTTCCATAGCTCGCTGCGTGACTTTTAGTTTGTGGACTAGTCCCACTGTGAGTGTCCACGTCTCGGCACCGTACGTCATAACAGGTAGGACGCATTGGTTGAAGACTTTGGTCTTCAGGCATTGCGGTAGGGGCGAAGAGAAAACTCGACGTAGCTTGCCAAACGCTGCCCAACCCAACTGGATCCTGCGGTCGATTTCTTTCTCGAAGTTGTTTCTACCAAGCTGGACTACTTGCCCAAGGTAGACATACTCTGGAACAACTTCGAGCATCGATCCGTCGACATAAACCGGTCCCGGCACAATGTGTTCGTTGAACATAATCTTGGTTTTATGCAAGTTCATGCCGAGACCGACCCGTCGAGAGGCTCCATTTAGGCTGTGCAGCATCTCGCTCAGCTCTTCCAGGCTCTCTGCCACGATGACGATATCGTCGGCAAACCGAAGGTGGGATATGTACTCGCCATTAATGTTTATGCCCCGTCCAGCCCAGTCCAGCGTCTTAAAGACGTCTTCGAGTGCGTTGGTGAAGAGCTTAGGGTATATTACATCCCCCTGCCCCCCTGCCTAATCTAATTATATAGAAGTATTTTAATTAATAAAAAAATTTTTGCAGTGCATTAGATAGCGTATGCGTCCTGCTGATGGGGTGTTTCCAGGTTCGGTTCGCGGGTGGGGCAAGTTATAGTTCTTTAAGTTTTAAGTACCCTTCGGGGTTATAGGCGTGACGATATAAAAAATAGAAAAGTTTTCAGTACTTTTTATGCTGTCAATATAGTCAAACATAACTCATTCACCTCCTCATGGAGTCCCTCCGCCCTGGAGGGCAAGGATGAAGGGGACTGTCAGACTCTTACTGACTAAAAACTAATCCGTGCTCCTCATGTACCCATGTGTCGGAGGGTAGGGTTTCACCGAAGCATTCCTCGCTACCCCTCGACGGGTATTGGCCTGCCAGATGGTCAGGCGGGCCCTCAACGAAACCCCCTTGGCTCGGATGAAGGTGCTAGGCTCCGCCGCCAAAACACCCAGCTGCCGCAGAGGATAGGGAGGACAGCAACACAACACCGCATCTCCTCTTCCTCTGCGGCCCCACCGCGACGCAACGATGGTGCGCCCCCATTTGCTCGCGGGAGATAGGGCGCGCGACAACGCAACACCGACACGCCTCTCCTCCCGGGACCGCACCTGACTGCGAGGGACAGACAGAACTGTCCCCCGTACCCGCACCTTGGGACGCATCCTACGCAGGCCTCAACCAAGCCCACGTGGAGCGTCCCCTCCCGCTTAGCTTCACCGTGGGTGTACCTCAAACCCACGGTTACTGAGCCCCCCCCACCACGATAACGTGGAGATCCCACGGGGGGATAACCCATTCACCTTGACATTTTGATTGTGTGATGGTTCCTGTCTTTTAAAGAGGCTCATGTTCTGTAGAAGACAAAGACGGGTCACGATGATTGAATAATGTAACGCGCACGTCTAACGTGAGGGTCGCACTTAGATTTGTCTAGGTCATCGCTCCTAATGTTTAACTCAAGTATCTATAAAGCTATTTACTTCATGTTTTCCCTCAATCGCTCTTATAGACCCTGATTTCTTCTATCGCTATTTAAGCCTCGGAAATCACAAACGTTGCCGAATTCACATTCAGAGTCTAAAAACCCGGCCATCCCTGTCATTACTGGTTGTAGAAAAATTATCTCATTCCCGTTCAAAATGAGATCGTAAGCCGAAAGTTCCTGTATAATTGAAATCATTACTGGAAAGCGGCCGTTGATTCCTCTAAATGGTCGGATTCTCCTTTCCCAATTTTACGTCTAGGAGCGCATGGTTGCATACGTAGCAATTTCAAAGCATACCCTTAGTTATATCACATTTTCAACTGCCGTAGGTAGGCTTTGAATCTAAGTTTGAATCTGTTTTTGAGTCTAAACTTGGCCTTTAATGTAAATTTATGATAAGGCCAAAGTTTGCGCTTTAAGTTAGATCTCAGTGAATGTAAGTCCGAATCTAGGTTTAAGAGTTTGTTTAGCAATACGATTACTGCGTCTGTATTTGTTTCGGGTCTGTATTACCAAGTTCATGTATAGACAATGCCTTTATTGCTTATGTATATGGTACTGAAGAACCACAACATAAAAATTCTATACTACATTCAATAAATATTCGGAAAATAGTTTTTCTTAGTTTAGTTCAGTTAAGAAAAAATGTCAGATGTAAAATACATATATACACAATAAAAAAACGAATTTTATAATGATAAATAATAATATACCGACCGAAGAAATTGCTGATGATGCGCATGTAGAGTACATTTAATGAAAAAGGCAATATAAATAAGCAGTGAGAAGACCTGTAGTATCCCAGGCAACTTACTAGCTTGTCGCTTTGGCCATGATAATCTCACTATAGATAAATAAATTCATTTTTAATTTTCACAACACGGATCACCGTGTTGTGAAAATTAAAAATTAATTTACTATATAACCTTATCAAAGTTTCACTCGTCTTCAACCTGAGGCTGTTAAGTGTCGCAGTAAAAAGCACAGCATAAATAGCACGCAGATGAGTCGCGAAGCTCCTCGCTCGTAGCCATCCCCAGGGCAAGTCAATATACAGTATTATAGTGAGTCAATGATAAAAAGCACAAAATCCGACTGCGTGTAGTGTAAGAATTTGATTCTAACCATACAACTGCCTCTACGCTGGGTCTTATGGGTTCAAACACCACACAGAGCAAACGCAATCCCGCGTTTGGGTCCTTCATTTTCGTTTCTTGAATGTTTACAACGGCAACGACACGTTCACGTCGCAGCTATACGACTATAGCCAATTCCCAATTGATCTATACTAATATAATATAAAGCTGAAGAGTTTGTTTGTTTGCTTGAACGAGTTAATGTCAGGAACTACTGGTCCGATTTGAAAATAGTTTCAGTGTTAGATAGTCCATTTATCGAGGAAGGCTATTGGCTATATAACATCACGATATGGGCCACGGGAGCGGAGTAGTAGCCTTAAAAAAGCGAATCCAACCGCAGGCTTATCTAATTAGAAAATAAAAACAGAAAGTAAGATTGAAAGATTTCAAATCACACGGTGTAAACACCAAATACTCGTATGAGCTGGCCGATTTGTCGTTATAAAAAGTAGAAAATGAAGTTATGGCATTCAAAGCGACGGTAAAAAGCGCAGATAAAAACAGAAAACGAATAAAATCTATTTCCGAGTAATAAAAGTGCATAGACCTCGTTAATGCTGATTCCAACTGCTATTCTGTCCTAGTGACCCGTGTACGCAATTTAGAGGAAACAATTCTTTTTTACATTGTCACGGATGGTTAATACTTTAAAATACAACGGTTTAAAGCGTCATAAAACTAGGACAGTTTGTAACAAAAAGTTTTGCTTTAAAAGCATCCAAAAGAGAAATAAGAAGGAGTTAATAGGTAACTATTAATACATACATACATACATACATACATAGACTCACGCCTGTTTCCCGGAGGGGTAGGCAGAGACTACGGAGCGCCATTTGCAACGATCTTGACATATCTCTCTTGCTTCATTCACTCCCATCAGATTCCTCATGCATGCTCTTCTGTTCAGGGTGCTTCTAACCTGTCCTGTTTTTAGGATGTGTCCAATCTGGTCAGAGAACGTCCGCCTAGGTCTTCCCCTTCGTCCTGTCCCTTCCACACTTGCCTTATATATCTGCTTGGCCAGTCTTTCGTCATCCATCCTCTCCACGTGTCCAAACCATCTTAGCATACCTTTCTCGATGCTTGTCACTACATCTTCTTTTACCCCACAACACTCTCTATCACACAATTTTTTACTCTGTCAGTCAAAGAAACACTACACATACTTCGCAGTGCTCTCATTTCTACAGCATTTATTCTAATTTCATGACTCTTCTGCCATACCCAACTATCACTACCATACATAAGAGTAGGTACTAACACCCCTCTATGGACAGCCAAACGTGCCTTTTTAGACACGTTTTGGCTATTCATAAACGCCTTCAGAGCTCCATTCACTCTATTACCTGCATTAACTCTTCTTTCAATATCTTTTACATTCTTACCATCTCTTGTAAACAGCGTACCTAAATATACAAACTCATTCACTTGCTCCACTCGCTGTCCATCGATCATAACGTTACAAGCCGTAACGCATTCCTCCTTTTCAAAAACCATAACTTTCGTTTTACTTACATTTACTTTCATTCCTTTCCTCTCTAACGCACCATGCATGATTGTTACCATCTCCTGCAACTCCTCCGCTGAAGACGCAAGTATAACCTGATCATCAGCATAAAGGAGGCATTTGACAAGTAACTCATTCATCCTTAATCCACAGTCACTATTTTTCAAATCTTGCAAACAACTGTCCATGAAGAGGTTGAACAGCCACGGCGACGCTACACATCCCTGTCTAACACCTGTTTCGATGGTAAACCAATCCGTGTACGACCCATTTATCCTCACACAAGCTCTAGAATCTTCATAAAGGGATTTCAGAGCTCGTATGAGGCTGCTGTTCACCCCATACATCGACAGTACCGACCACATTTCATTCCTCACCACTTTATCGTAAGCCTTTTCCAAATCCACGAATGCGCAATAGACCTTTTGACCTTTGGCCAAGAATTTTTCGGCTACGCACCGCAAGGAAAAGACTTGATCCGTGCACCCCATACCCTTTCGGAATCCTGCTTGTACATCCCATATTTTCTTGTCGGTTACTTCCATAACTCTTTCAATCAGTACCTTCGCATACAATTTGCCAACAATGCTGAGAAGGCTAATGCCTCTATAGTTCTTGCAGTCTTGTTGCGAGCCTTTTCCCTTATAAAGAGGCACAACCACCGTTGTGGTCCAGTCATCAGGTACTCGGCCGGTGCTCCAGCACAGGTTAAATAAGCGGTGCAGCTGACCAATTATGATGCCCTGTCCAGCCTTCAGCATTATACATCATTTTTTGACCCCGCAGGAGGAGGAGATCCTATCTTATACCAACATTTATTTTGATTTTTTGGACATCCAGAAGTTTATATTTTAATTTTACCAGGATTTGGTATAATTTCACATATTATTTCACAAGAAAGAGGGAAAAAAGAAACATTTGGATGTTTAGGTATAATTTATGCTATATTAGCTATTGGATTATTAGGATTTATTGTTTGAGCTCATCACTGTATGTTTGGAATATCCCCGCTGATAAAGGATTTATTGTTAGTATGGGAGGGGTATTTTTATAGAAAGTGGATATTACGCAGGTAAAGCAGGGACATACCACAGTTAAATCTGTTCGTGCTAGCTTGGAACATGCAGTTTTGCTTAAGGCAAAGCCTGTTGAAGCTGCCTATTATAACGAGAAACACTAACTTAGATTGAAACGTTGTTCATAGATTGAGTTCTGAATTAATCTAGATAGGCGCCAATAATATTGACCTGGTAAAAATTATTCTGTTTACCCACGAGATCAAAATAATGTTTTTATGTTTTTGTTATTGCAAGAATAAAGGTACATCTTGTTTTTGTTGTCAGGCAAAAGAAGTCCGTCAAGAGGCCACAATCATCACTATAATCTTCAGCTTGCTGTAGTCTACTGCTGAATGTAGGTCTCAGAATGAACAAACGAACTGAATTTTCGGCTCTTACGGTCCAGCTTCTGCCAATCATCTCCCCACTCCTCCTAGCCAAAGGCCAAAGTTTTATGAAATATTTGAAAGTTACGATGGTCTCGGGTTCGATCCTCTGATCGAACCCGAGATCATCGTAACTTTCAAAAACTTTCAAATATTTGAAAGCCAGAGGGCTTTTCGAAGTTAGTTAGTTAGTTGGACGTGGGTTTTCCGCACTTAGACACTTATTTGGGCCATTGTGCGTAAGTGGCGACTTGATTGACGCCGACTACCACCACCTTAGCTCCTTCCAGAAAGCCATTAGTTGGCTGGTGTCGTTCAAAACCTCACACATGGTTCTGGGGTTGTTCAGCAACTTTGCCCGTTGATCGCTCACACTTGTGCAATGCAGAATGACGTGAGCGGGATGTTTCTTCAGTTTCCATACAGCCCCTGCACAGTAGGCTGTCCGTGACGCCTATGTTGAATAGGTGCTTGTTGAGTGGACAGTGGCCGGTTATTATGCCTGTCAGATGCTTAAGTGTTTTCCTATTTGAATGCAGCAGCTGGTGCGAGAGTCGCTATTTCCCCGAAGGGGTAGGCACTTCGGGGATAAAGGCGTGAATTTATGTTATGTGTTAAGCTTATTTCAATCAATTAGACTGAATATTTCATCGTGGTGTACTTTGATGTTCTTTAAACAAGATATTTTTTTTTATGTAATTAATTCTATACGGCCATAAATCTCGCAGAAAAGTCATAACCAAGGATGTACCGTGATACGCGGAACTCTACTACTACGGATCATCGAAGGACAGTGCGGTGGTTCTAATGAAGAGGCGCGAAAGCCTGTACACGAGAGTCTCAAACACTCCCACTTAAAACACGAGTCATAGAATGGCGGAGCGGATGGTCCAGAAATAGGGTATCATCATCATCGCAAGAACCAAAAAATAAAAAGTTCATAATCTTAGCACACACAAATGATTTGTTCTTAAAGAAGAGATTACATAAGAATATTATTACAAGTATATAAGCTAAAAAACTACCAAAATTGTGTTCCAAATTCACACGTAGGTTCTTTTATTGTTTGTCACCCAAACAATATCGGGATTCCATCCTTACCCACACCGCCCGGGCCTTCGGGCGCATGTCTTTTGTATTTCGCCTAAGATTATATTTAGGTCTAGACCTATAATGTTCTAGATATCAGTTTTATAATTTGGTTTAATTGGTATGTGTCACTACTTGTTTTGCTATGTTAGTATAATATGAGTTTTTCGTTTTCTAATTTATTATTTAATATTGATCAAGTTGTTATAAACTTTTGTTCAGTTATGTTTTATTATATTTATAGGCCAAACTATTAAAAAAATATTGCTAAAAATATAACTGATAAAATTATGTCAAACATGTATTAAGCTTTCATACGTAACTAAGCAAAAGATCATGAGAATAGTTAAAATTTGAATTATTTCTAGGACTAATAACAGAAATATTTAAATGCAAGTAATAAAACTAACTATAACTAAGTGGCTATTTACACATACATAAATTAAAAGAATAATTTCAGTACTTAAATAACTAACAAATAAAAGCAATACATAAAAAAAAGGAAAAGCAAAATTTAAAGAGCGTCATGGAAATCCTCCACATCGCCATCAATTAGAAGCGTGCCCCGAATGCTGGCAGCATTGCCACGTTGTATGGCAATGCTGATCTTTTGTGCCAAATACAGACCAGCCTTCTGGTCACGCGAGGCGTCAACAAGTCTCTTCGAAAGATCTCTTAAAAGAGATGTCGCACTTGGACCCCATGGTACCAACGTTTCGACTCCAAACGGTTCAAATACATAATATCCCCTACTAGCGCCGTTTGAGAGTCTCCGCTGAAGCAGCAGCAGCGCCCGCACAATCCGCTGTGCTAGGAAGATGTGATGGCGCAAGGGTGTCGACACACGTTGCGTCTCACACCATAAGCCTACCCAACTTCCATGGCAGTAATGACATACCGTCTGGTCTCTTGCCATCGTCGCGTGCCAAGCCCTGAGGTTCAAGTTGGGCTGGAACGCCAACGGTGACAAGAGCCCGGCGAAGTATGTCATTGAGGTTAGCGTGTCGTATTTCTAACACATTTCTGGCAAACTTGTATAAAATTCACGTATGCTATTCGCTAGAAAAAAAATGTTTTGCCCATGTAACGGGTTCTGGTATTAAAACGCAGAAAAGAGGTTCTAGATGCGTTTATTGCCAAGTATTGTCTCACTTCCCTTGCACGAGTATGACCGACCAACAACACCACACTGGCCTGAACACTAAGGGCTGTAGTCTCCCACGCTGTTCACTCCGGTAGTGTGTAGGCAGGCTGCTCGAAGGCTGCGTGTAGCGGTAGATCCTCGCAGGCCGTTGGTTCAGCTGGCAGACGCCGGCGGTGCGAGTACGATGAGCAGGGCAGGCCAGACTCTTAGGCAGAGGTGACGCCGAAGGCGATGCAGGAAAGTGTAGCGGTCTAGGAGCGTAGCCGGAGTCTTAAGGTGAACTTGGAACCTGAAGGAAAGCAGCATTAGGAGAGCCACAACCAATAGAGTCAGGCAGGCGGCTTCAGCCGGCCTCTGCTAGCAGGTAGAGAGATGGGCAGTACGCTAACACAGTAAATGTAGTAACCTACCCACAGCTGGGACCAGGATACACGTCTGAAGTAGTAGTAGTAGCACGTAGTTAGGCACGGTAACAATAATTAGCGGTGCCGGTCTCTCTGTCGGCCCCTATATATACTGGGCCCTCCATCAGAGTTTGTGTCGGCGCATAACCAAATATGGGCAAAACTCACGAGCGCGGACGATGGCCTTCTCTGATTGGCCGAGCGTATGGACGGTATTATGACGTACACTCGGTAGGTACCGGTCATACGCTACACCCATTACGTATTAAGTTTGACACATTCACTATCTTTTGACTATTCCGGTACTTTACAATTAGACGTTTTGCAACCAGCAATGTAGTGCCATAAGCATACTTAAATACTTAGAGGAATTAAGCGGGCTCAATTCCAATCGCTCAATTCCTTGAAGAAAATTAACATTAACGGCAAACAAAAATACCTGATTAACACGATCGACCTTCCAAACAGGATGTCACACAAAGTTCTGTTGTATTTAAATTAAAATTAATTGATAAAGTCTGTCTCCTTAAGACTTCTAAACAAGTATTTTATCCGATTTATTATTGCGGATTTTAATAAAAGGACATTCAAATCTTTGCTACAAGTACCTAGGTTTAAATAAAATATTTATAAGAATAAAACGGTCAAGTGCGAGTCGGACTCGCGCACCGAGGGCTCCGTACAAACCTGTAGTATATAATTATAATTATTTAAAAAATATATGTGATGTAACAAAAAATGTCAGGTCTTCGAAATTTTTCCTATTTGCTATAAAACGTTGCTTTATGCCTCAAGATTCTAGATCGTAGTTTTGACTTGAGCATTTGATATGAATTTCAATTTTATACCTCTACGGGTTCATGCTGAAAGGGGTAGTACTTTTAAAATTATTAAAAACTAGCTGATCCGGCGAACTTCGTACCACCTAACAGTCGATTCTTTAATTTATTTTTGATTTTTTTTCTCCATAAGAACCATCCTCGTACTTCAAGGAATATTATAAAAAAGGATCAGCAAAATCGGTTCAGCTGCTCACGAGATTTGCGCTTAGCAACAAATTCAGCGATTCATTTTTATATATTATAGATATTTTAATTATATGATGTTACTAAACATTTACGTTATTCGCAATTTTTCTTTTATCTGTGCTATAAGACGTTGCTTCGAGGCAAATTTCAAGATTCTGAGTTCACGGGAAGTACCCGGTAGGTTTTGATTCCCTTGCGAGTAGTTGCGAGTTTGAAAATATGCTGAAATTGCTGTTTCTGTTGTTAGCGTTGACATAGAAGATTGATTTTATTACAGCTTAACGCTGTTATAGACTTGAGTATTAATTATGAATTTCAATTTAATAACTCTAAACTTTTACTTTTAATGTTTTTATTATATGAACTTACTAAAAATTACCTAACATTTTTGGATTTTTCTCCTTAATCCGTGTTATAAGAAGTGGTATTCTCTCGTTTTCCATAAATTCATTTGCACTAATATTGTTTGTCATAATCATCCCTGATCATAATATTTACTTGCACTATTATCATTTATACTAATAACGTTTGCCTTAATAACTCAACAGTGATAACTTTTATCTGTACACTAATATTATAAAGAGGAAATAAATGTATTTTTGTTTGTTTGTTTGTAATTTATAAACTCAAAAACTACTGGACCGATTTTTAAATTCTTTCACCATTAGAAAGCTTAATTATCTGCGAGTAACATAGGCTACATTTTTTTCGAAAAAATAGGGGCTGTAAGATATTTGGGTTTTTCGGTTACGCGAAGTAGTTCCCTCAGGACGCGGGTGAAACGGCGGGAAACGGCTAGTTTGCCATAAAATGACTTTCTATAACAACATATAACATAATAATTAATTTCCATATGTAACACATCTCATAATCGACTCTTGACACAATCAAAATTTGATATACTTATGAAAATAATACATAATATTGTTAGGTCGATATTAATTATCGTTAACACCCTGACTCAGTGCAATCCGACTCGGATAGGTTAGGTTAGAAGACTAAGGCGGGAGCGAAGCGACTGTACTAAGTAACTTAATAGGTTATGTTAGGTTCTCTTTTGAACCTTAATCCGAAAATAGGAGCCCTAGTTTTAATCCCCTAAAAGTAATTTTGGCTACCGGAGTTGCGTCTAAGTATTTTTAAACAATTTCCAAAAATTCTTCATTCAAATATGCATAACGGAACGTAATTTTAGATTTTATGGGAAAGTAACTAAATAGGTTGTGTTAGGTCCTCTTTTAACCCTTAACCCGAAAATAGGAGCCCTGCAAAGCAGGGCTCCGTCAACCTCAGTTTATTAAACTAGTGGAATGAATAAAAGCGATATTTAGGTTTTATGTGAAAAACGTGAAACGAAACGCAACCGCCATTTTGTATACACAGCTAATGTAAAATTTGTGCATCATTGCTTTCGAGTACCTAGGGTTAGGTGCGACTGTAATAAGTAACTAAATAGGTTATGTTAGGTTCTCTTTAAACCTTAATCCGAAAAAAGGGGCCCTGCGAGGCAGGGCTTTTTTTTTTGTTCACTACGGTGGGAAACTCTCCTTATGAGTCATCTCAACTCCGCCAACCCAGCCATTAGAACGGCTGGGCTTGGGACTGGTGGAGGAGGTATGTGGAGGCTCTCCCCTAAAGACGTTCGGGGCATACACATTAAAACCCACCGCGGTGTCCCTACAGGTCCCGTATGTTGGCGGGGTCACGCGATTTGCGATTAGCATACTTTCTCGCGACCCCGCCCGGGATTGGCCCGCCGTTTGTGTTGGCGAGCCCCGTCTACATATGATCTCGCAATCATCCATCAAAATTCTTGCATCCATCAAACTTCTCGCATCCATCACCTCACAAAGCTACTTGGAAGGCGGCGAGGACACGCGCTGCCTCCCGCCTTTTGGCGGACAGGGAGCAGCCCCAGCGCTCACCGTCCGCAGGCACTAAATTTAGGGTGGTCGGAGGTCGTCTCTTGTTCGACGTCCCCGACGCCCGGACCTACGGTTGGGGAGAGGGCGATGTATTTCCCTCTCCCGCTCCGCCGCCGCCTTGCTCAGCATGACTGCTTCGCAGAAGGAGGCGACGGCGTTCCAGGATCTCTCACTCCGGACCATAGACAGAACTACGGCCGGGAGCGAGAGGACAACCGTATTCAGAGCCGCGACCAGATCACAGCGCTGCGATGCCCAGGCTGGGCATTCCGCCAAAGTATGCAACGCCGTGTCTTTGACAGAGTCGCGGCTACTGCCACAATGGTGGCATCCGGGCGTTTCCTCCCGGCCTATCCTCCACAAATACCGGCCAAAACAACCATTGCCGGTAAGGATTTGAGTCAACCGGAAGGTGAGGACGCCGTGACGTCTCTCCAACCACTCTTCAACCACGGGACTTACCGCCACTATCGTGGCGTGCCCGGTGCGAGGCAGGGGTTTTTTTTTTTTTTTTTTTTTAACAAGGTGGAAAATCCCTTCGGATCTCCGACTCTTGGGGGAAATAAGAGCCGGAGTATGTGGTGTTTCCACTAAAAACCACCTCGACTTCCGCCATGTACCCGTGTGTCGGAGGGTGGGGCATCACCAAGGCACTCGTCGCCACCCTCCGACGGGTATTGGCCCGCCAGATGGTCAGGCGGGCCCCGAACAAAACCCCCTTGGCGACGGATTAAGGTGTTGGAATCCGCCGCCAAAACGCCCAGCGGCCGCAGAGGATAGGGAGGACGGCAACGCAACACCGCATCTCCTCTTCCTCTGCGGCCCCACCGCGACGCATCGAATGATGCGCCCCCATTTGGTCGCGGGAGATAGGGCGCGCGGCAACGCAACACCGACACGCCTCTCCTCCCGCGACCGCACCCGACTGCGAGGGACAGACAGAACTGTCCCCCGCACCCGCACCGTTGGACGCATCCTGCGCAGGCCCCTCCAAGCCCACGCGGAGCGTCCCCTCCTGGATCCCTCTTAGCTTCACCGCGGGTGACCAATCCACGGTTACTGAGCCCCCCCACCACGACAAGGTGGAGATCCCACGGGGGGGGAGAGGCAGGGCTCCGTCAACCTTAGTTTATTAAACTAGTGTGAAAAATGTGGAAGTTGGCAGTGCCATACACACCGATGTTTGTAGATATTTTTTTTCAGAGAAAACCAAGTATTTCCGGCAAGTGAAAATGGTGAGGGGGGTTCTGAGACCTCCTCCCCTCCCCCCCAATCACTCACAACCCCTAAAAACGGCGACGTATTTCGAAACCTTTACCAAAATCTGTGAATATCTATTACGAATACTAAATTATCTTTATTTATCTTATGGTGATTAAAAGTTATGGAAAATGGCATTATTGAAAACGAAAATTATAGCAAATACATTTATGGATTTAAATTATTATGACACTTGATCGATTTTGACCAATGGAATTAGTGAAAGTCATTTTATCTCATTTCACGATTATGGCAACTGAAGCGTTATTTCTAATGAAATTATGGCAAATACCAGTATGGCATAGGAAATTATGGCATTTTAAATTATGGTAAACATTAGTAAACCATAAGAAACTGCCTCGTACCAAATTTTAAGATTCTATGTTCACGGGAAGTACCCCGTAGGTTTTGATTCCCTTGTGAGTTTCAAAAATTTGCGAGAATTTGCGTCATAAACAGCTGTATCCCTTGATTGCATTGGCTTAGAAGTTTGATTTTCTTACAGCTTAAAGATATTTTGACTTGAGTATTTGATATAAATTTCAATTTAATACCTCTACGCGTCCATAAGGAAAGGGTATAACTTTAAAATTTATATTTTTTTATTATTATAATATTATGATGTTACTAAAAAATATTCCAAATATTTTACCAGCGAATCACTGAATAGAAAAAGTTTAAAAGCCTAGTGTTTTGCAAGACATGTCTAATGAAACGTTTCGCATTAACTATTTACTAGCGATCCGCCCCGGCTTTGCACGGGTGCAATGCTCATAGGCACGCGCCGCCGTGCCGCCCGGTCCCCGTCCCCGCCGCAACCGCTATATCCCTGCATTTTAAATCTCTAAAATCTTCGAATATATTAATTTTAATTACATGCTGTAAAGGGCCATATTAATCTACATTGAATGCACATTTACTATTTATGAAGGGAATACGTAATAAAATTTTGTTTCAAACACCTTTGAATCCAAATGTTGTAAATATGATAGGTAAGCTTACCAAATTGTTACCAAAATTCTGCTTCTTATCACTATTGAGATAAACTGCAGAATGATGAACAAACTAGTGAAGGTAAAATATTAGGCCCTTACTTGAATACGTTACCCTAAAATGAACATTTGCATAACCACAAACGTACATCATATAACTCGGCGAGTCCTACTTTAACATTATTAGTTACTTATTTGATTGGTATGCCAACCGCCGCTGTCCATCCAAACTTTACGTCACAGTTAGAACCGTCGGTTTTACGTCCCGTTAGAAGCGGGGACACTCAGGTTAATAGAATAAATCCAGAGATTACCATACATTTGTTATTCCTACCAATAGTAATGCGGTAAGCACATAAACACAAAATTAACAAATTGTGTGAGGAAGGAATCCAATTTATATCGAAACGCACAACGACGAGCTGCCCACGATCTATGGTTTCCAGCAAAGCGGCCGTTAAAAGAAAAAAAAAACGGCTTATACACTTAATATCGGTAAATACAGCCTTTCGGAGAAAACAGGCCGTCGGTATATTTTTATTTACTTTAATCCACTTTAATTTTGCACTACGTTTGAGAGCACAAAGGTGGTGTATCGATGGATGAAAATTCTCTGTTTGTCATTGGCATTTAGAAAACATCCAGCCCGTATACCGGTCGAGATACAGGAGGATAAACAAAGATTACCACAAGACGCTTGCATTTTGCTCAGATACGGGCATGATACTGTTATCTTTATGATAGTATTTGTAATGCATTCCACGGAGCCCTGACAATCTTGCTGCTATAACTTTGGATATTTTTTCAATTTACGCAACAAAAAAAGAAAAAGAATATTTGTAAGAAAAAATGAAACTTGTGTAAGTCAGACTAAAATGATATTGAAGTTTAATTTAATAACAAGATTTCTTGCATCTCTCATTGTTAGTCGATCACAATTCATAGTCACAATTTTTCTATAAACATTTGGTGACTCGATGAAATATACATATTAATTCACAAACGTTTCATCATAATTATATATACTGACAAAAAATATGTAAAACATTACCGTTCCTTTTGGCTTCGCCGTAGTCAGGTAAAAACAATCACTTATCAAAATTAATTTATCTGATGATGCACTGCCTGTTATATTTTTGGTAACCGAATAAAATACTTCCAAATAACTATTTATAAGGAACTTTCTTCGAGCTCAGTGGCGTGCCATTCGAGGGGCCTATACCCATCAGTGGATTACGGCACGCTGATGATGATGATGATGAAGGGACTTTCTTTATAGTGAAAACATTTTTTTACATCTGGCTTGTCATCCACTCAAAGACCATTTCTATTTTCACAGCTACACAGATTAAACTCTGAATAATGTTATTCCGATATTTTTCAAAGAAAATCTAGCATAATATGCTGCAGAATTTGTTGAGCTAAACATTATCTATTTTCCTATAGCTATTAGTATTAAAGATTAAAGCACATTCTGGTGTACTTGACGTTGATAGTAATATGTTTATTCAGTGTACTACCACCATTGACACAAGCGTGACTGATGAAACGTTGTGTGCACTTTGTGCTAAACCAACGACACACGAAATAATATTTGTGTAACATATCTTTCATCATCAGCCCTTTATACTGTCCCATTGCTGGGCACGGGTCTCTTCTCACTATGAGAAGGGTAAGGCCATAGTCCACCACGCTGGCCGAGTGCGGGTTGGCAGACTTCACATGTCTTTCGAGAACATTATGGAGAACTCTCAGACATGCAGGTTTCCTCACGATGTTTTCCTTCGCCGTTTAGCAAGCGATAATTAACAATTAAATACGCACATAACTCCGAAAAGTCATTGGTGCGTGCCGTGGATTCGAACCCAGACCCTCTGCGTAACAGTCTGTCGGTCTCTCCACTCTGCTATCGCTGCTCTAGAAATATATAAGAGTCACTTTTTCCATACATATTATTATATTTTATAGTGCTACGAAACGTTATGATTTGGTCACTAAGCAACTTGCAGAATGTATGGCAATCCTTTTTTTTTAAATCGTTTCTTGCTATGCCGCATTTTGTTTTGTTTTAGTATCATCTACCATCGGTTGCTAATCGATTACCTATTCAAAGAGAATTGAGTTAGGACGTCGAAAAGCTGTCTGTTAATGCCTCATTGGTTGACAGCGGTCGTTGTGCAGCAGTGGAATATGTTACAAATAGGATTGATTTTGCTTTTATTCAAAGTAGATACATAAATATTACTATTTTCATTTCATTCTACACTGATAAAATAATACAAACCTCTGAACACAATAACCAATTAGCATATGTTGTGATTGCAGCTGTAAACGTATTACTTTACGCATTGTTGATTTTATCGTTTAAATCATTTTATTTTCATTCCACTGTTAGTTAAACGTGCAAATATGAAAATGTTGGAATCATTACTAGCAGCGTCAAGTCAATAGGGAACATTACGCAAAGCTCGACGCAGATGGCAGCACAAGCAACTACAGTAAACAAACTTTCGTAGCGCGCTGTTCAAGTATTGTCATCAACAAGACAACAATATATCTATTCTTAATTATACAACATGTAACAAGTTTAAATGCACATCCTGAAAGTACTTTGTTCAGAATCGGCAACGGAATCCATTTCCGTCATTTTTAATATTGTTTATTTTTAGTCTTAAAATAATTAAAATAACGTAAATTGTAGTCACTAATTTTTTTAATTGAGCTATTCGAAAATAAACCTTAAATCAAAGCAGAACGGCTTATTTTTAAATGCATTTGTTAAATGGTTCCACGTTGACTTAGACAAACGCACACATTAATACAACACAATAGACGGCAAAAGACAATAGCACACAATTGACCACCAAAATGTCTATCATCTATCTTTCACTAACGTAGGTAATAAACAACGGGAAAAAGCGAGACGTAATGTCTCGCTCGCGCTGGCGCATGACAAGCGCATCGGGCGATGCGCTTAGACATGTTATGACAAGTACAACCGGGAATATCTATCTGATTCTATCAGTGAGTGCTGTGAAAACCTTTTTAAAAGTTTACTTGTTTACAAAATGTGTAATGGTGTATAATTTAATAATTATCAACAAGCTGGTGCCGGTGTGGAATGTTCAACATCATCTTGATGTTGACTTGACACCCCTGGACTTTTTCATTGTGGAGAAACATTTAATCACCAGTTTATTGTGGCAAGATAGATAAGAGAGAAGTAGTGAAAAGATGTGATTTGTGAGGAAATAGTGTAGTACTACGTGGACTAAAGAAATGTGATTTAAGCCTGTAAGTTATTTTATTATTCTATTATTGTAAGTATTTAGATTCACAAGACAACTTTAAACACGCCAGTCTTGTTTATTTCTCTTATTGATATTCTTTTACTTTATCGATCAATAATGCCAACTAGGTATGATTAAGTTAAGATAGTCACAATAGTCACTTATGTTAAGAAACAACAGATCGTGCATATTAATAACAAACAATAAATGATTCGACTGTCCACTCCATAGCCTAAAAGTGTGATGGAAAGAAATACTCATAATATCTTTGGTAATATCAACAGTGGCCGACAAATTGTTCCAACATCATTTTTGTAAACCCCATTCTATCAGAGTGTGATTTACAGACTGAATTTCATACATTTTGTTATATCGTATCGTGTTTCGTTCCTATCAGATCGCTGTTGTTTGTTTACCATAGCAACCGTTTCGTTTGTGTGCGTGCGCAGATTTAGAGTGACCACGATTTTCACTTTTAATTGAGTTAATACTTTCTTTAAAAAACATTATTTACGCAAATAAAAAAAATATTTCAATGCATGCATTATGATTGAAACAAGGTTTTCTAATTGGGGTGTCTGAGGATGTGCGTTATTTCCATTACACGTTGTATAGGCAAAACAGTTACAACAGTTGTAATTATCAATAACAATAAAAATGGTACAATGTTTCTATTTTAGTGACTTGTTTGAGATGAGATAATGGGATCGCGCATCCAAAGTTTGAAGTCTCAACGAGTTGTCAAGTTATCACTCAAATGTCATACTTGCCAAAATTCATTGTTTACTGTAGTCGGTGATACCGCTATCTGGTGGTTTAACTTGGCAGTAATCTTCCCTATGTGTGACTATTAGGATAAATTTTCGTGGTTGCGTGTTAAAATGCATGAACTCTATTTTGTGATATGATTACATTATTAGTCGGCTTGTTGGTAGGACTGACTCATGACCTGGTAACACAGAAAACCCCGGATGTATTAAGTTTGGTAATGTTAACTGATTAGGAATACAATGCGTCACTACTCTATTTCGTTCCGTGAGTGTTATAGGAGATGACTAGCGAAAATACGCAAAACAAATTGTACCTTTAGCAAACACAAAAAACTCGACGTCAAATTCTATGCCGACCCGACCAGTATGCTTAGTGCGAGTTTTTTTAACTTCTCGAACGCGTTAACGTTAACTCTAATTTGTATGGCATTGGATCAGCGCCGTCTGGCGGGTAACTCGTGAACCATATTTAGCGAGTACGAGTTTGTAAAATTAACTTCTTACTTTGTGACTATCGTATCACTTAGTGAAGTGAGCGTGTAAACATGCATAATCTAAATTTTTGTGAGTGTGAGTTGTCATAACAATCAATTTTGACACTTCGTTCGGTAACTTTATCACTTGCGAGTATGTTAACGCGGTCGCTAAGCTTTTAGCAGTGAGAGAAAGATTTTCCTGTAATTTCTTTGTTTATGAGTTACAAAAAAATGGCATCACGACACTATTTTGCGTGGAAAATATTATCGACTGATGGAGAGACAAAAAAACGTAATACTTATGATAAAAGTACGGGCAGATGCTCGCAGTAAAGATAATCTCGTGTGCGATATCAGACGCGGAATTTAAAAGAAATTATCGCCTTTCTAAGGAAACTTTTAAATTCTTGTGTGACGAACTACGAGATTTAACAGATTTGAGAAGTTCGCAACAGGTCACATTAGAAGCAAAGGTAAAATCTTTAAATCAAAATTATAGTTATAGTGGAGATGAGTGAAAAGATTATGTTCCTGTATAATTGTATATCATATCTTGGGATACCTACCTAAAGTGAATGATTGTATTCTAGGTACTCACTGCACACAAATTTGTCAAAGGTTTGATATGATGTTTCCTCTATTGCATGCTTTGAAATCAACCATAAATGTTATCAATAAATCGAATTGATTAACAACAACTAACAAAGTAAAAAAAGTTGACAAAAGATAAACGTAAATGAGTATGGCCGCCAAAAATTGTACATTCGGGAAAAAATCTGTGTCCTTCTCATAATAGTATTGATAATTTCTTAATGTCATCTTATTTAATGATAGGTTGTGTGGTTTTCTAGTTCGCAATATCATGTTTATTCATATAAATTATTTAAATTAACCTAAGTTACATAAATAAGCGTCAAGAATTTTTTTCGTTGAAGGTTGATTTAAGTATCCATACAAAACTCTTGTGTCCAATACAGACATCTTAAACTTTAAAGTAAAAAAAATAATTGCATAGGTGTTTCGCAACATGTTAAATTTTAACATTTCTAAACTTATTTGTCAATTTACTAAGCAGTACTATTGTCTTTTAAATAAAATGACGTAAAAAATTAAAACTAAACATATTTAAATGTGTCTCGTTTTTGTTTCCCGAATGATACTTCACGTAAGTTACCGATATAAAAGACTGAACATGCTAGATCCCTGGCCCGCAAAATTATTTTTTAAGTCATGGCAACACCACGTACAGGTTAGCCAACCTACTGAGAAAAATCGCCATTTTGTTCTCTGTGAAAGTGAACGTCAAGGTGGCCGACGCTTTTGTCTCGGAATTTTTGTGTGATTTCAAGTGAAAATATTCACGGTAAGAATGTTAATTTATTAAATTTATTTTAAAATGTGTATGCAGAGGTTATTGGTTTAACAATTAAAACTATGCAGCGTCTTCCTACTTCAAAACTTAGACGAATATATTTTTTTTAGTTTATGACCACAGTGGTTTTAGTTCACGAATGATACCATGTGTTACTATGTGCGTTACGTAACATTCGTGATCGAATGTTAGGAGTAGTATACACTATAAAACTCGAATTTGAAAGGTTGCATTTTTAATTATTTTATTTTTGGATTGTTGTTTTCTTTTTATTTGCTGTACTCTGGACTCTTTTAACGCGTACGCCTTTTTTACATCGTTCTCACATATAATTGTAAATTCAACAATAATGATGTAACTAATATTTTTGTAAAAATATAATTTAAAAGAGTGTCCATGGAGTTTCTCGACCGTTCTTCTCCATAGGTACCTACGCTTTGGAATGGGCAACTAGCTTCATATTTTCTGACTGACCGACTTCTTGACGATTCAAAGTGCCTGTAAATGGTTTAATTGAAATAAATGGTTTGAGTTTGCACAAATTGACTTTTTGTGAGGAATAAGCGTTTTTTTAATATCTGTACGTACGCATGAGTAATGATTTCCAGTTGAACCAAAGTGAAATCTTTTGAATTAATCTTATCTTCTTACAATGAAAAAGTGCTTGTTTAAATTTGTATTTTTTATAAATAAAGACATACCTACTTATGAGCATAATATAGGACATTCTGTACACGTGCTAGCTACGCAAATTATTTATGAAAAGGCAATTAACTTTTTTTTTATATTTAGATGGCATTAACAGCGGCAGAAAAACAGAAGCGGTACAGAGAGCGAATGCGGACTAACAACCCCGAAAAGTTTGAAGAAACTAAACGTAAAAATACTGCGCGGAACAAGCAAAGAAAAAAAAATTGCGAATGTTCAGAAAATGAAAAAATGATTCTAAGGAAACAGTGGAGAAATAGAAAAAATAAACAAAAAAACAAATTAAAAGAAAATGATGCAGAAGGCAAGATTAAAAATCGCACTGATAATAAAGCACAGCTAGCAGAAAAGAAAAAGTTTCAAAGACATTTGGCTATTGCAAAAACCAACTATCAGACAAAAATTAGTAATATGTCAAAAACAATTACCGCACTTAAAAAGAAATGTTACAGTTTAATAAAAAAACAACAATCATTAATTACGTGTGTCGAAGAACTGAAAGCAAAAAACGCAAAACTACTAATAAATAATGATCCTACAAGTACAGCCCAAGATAATAATGAAATGACACCACTTTCTAAAACTGAAAGCTTTATAAATAATAACATACCCAACATATCCACGCCCGAAAAACAAAAAGTGAAAAAACAGCTTCTTAATTACAACGTTTTAACTACGGCTCTACACAATACCTATGGAAATTCCAAAAACAATAAAGACCGCAATGTTCTTAAAAGCGTGGTTGAGAACGAAATAGTGAGCAAATACAAGGTAAAAGGCGTAACGACAAACGTATTAGGATTAAAAGGAAGAGCTCGCCGCAGAAAAACCATTCTGAAAAAAAACAAGATGATTATTGATGAAATTACAAAGTTCTATGAAAGAGACGACGTTAGTCGGGCAACAGCCGGCAAGAATGAAGTTAAGACTTTTAAGAGAAATAAGCAACAACGACGCTATTTATTGAAAACTCTGAAGGATCTTTACAAAAAGTATAAGTTGGAAAGAGGCAAAGCAAAATATACTTCATTTAAAAAGTATCGGCCTCTTTACGTTTTGCGTCCTAAACTCACAAACAGAGAAACATGCGGGTGTATAAAACACGAAAACGTCATGATGAAAATTGAAAAATTAAAACTTTTGGACATGATCGGCACCAAAAATCTAGATGAAATTTTGACCAAAGTACAATGTGATTTAAATTCAAAAGAATGTGCGTATGGAGAGTGCTCTAATTGCAGAAACAAGATATTTATTTCTTTTAACTGGGGTAGTCACAGCCGAACTGAAATTGTTACTTATGAAGAGTTTAAATTAGATAACCACGAGTACACAAATAAAAAGGATAACAAAATAACAATTACTAAGAAGATGGAAAAGAAACAGATAAGTGAACCATTGGAAACATTAGTAGAAAAGTTTAAAAATGACCTCACAATCATTAAAAAACATGTTTATAATATCAAACACCAGTATTACCAGTACTCATCATGTATCAAAAATTTTAAAAACAATGAAGTAGCCATACATATAGATTTTAGTGAAAACTATACCTGCAAATTTGGAACAGAAGTGCAGTCTATGCACTTTGGTGCGTCGAAACCACATATCACCATTCACACTGGTGTCTTATACACAAGTGGAAATAAGCCACAAGCATTTGCTTCCATATCGTCCAGCAATGAACATGGTCCAGAGGCGATATGGGCCCATCTGGAACCTATTCTTAAACATGTTAAATCTGAATTTCCGGCTGTTATAGCTGTTCATTTTTTTTCAGATGGCCCCACAAGCCAGTATAAACAGAAAAAGAATTTCTTTTTGTTTTCAAAATATACAAAAATTTTTGAAATCCCATACTCTACGTGGAACTTCAGCGAAGCTTCCCATGGGAAAGGAGCCGCCGATGGAGTTGGTGGCGCAATAAAACGCAGACTTGATGCATATGTTTCACAGGGTATTGATGTCCCAAATGCCGAAACAGCATTTAAACTTCTCAGTGAGTCAGATACTTCGATAATGACATTTTGTATCTCAGATACAGATATTGCCAGATACTCAATATTAGATACTTTGACACCTGTACCACAGACCATGGCTCTACATCAGATTGTTAACACAGAGACGGCTGATGTCATTAAATTCAGATGTCTGAGCTGTTTCTGTGGTGATATGTTGTCACCGAAAGGTTATTGTGGATGTTTGGATCTCAAAGATCACTTGCTTATTAAACATAAAGCATCTGACAAAGAAAATGAGCTAAAAAATATACCAAATGTAAAAAATAAAACTAAACGAATAAAGCGAACAAGGAAAATGACAAGATTAAGTGAAACGACTGATTCAGAGACATAAGAGATAGGAAACAGGAATAAAAATAAAAAAACATGTGAAACTGGTAAAATCAAGAATAAGACAAAAGTAACAATATTATCAGACGTGAGGTTTAGATCAGAAAATCGTGCATTTTGTAACAAAGTCATTGGCAACGTTCCACTGAAGCTCAAAAAAATTGAAGCATCAGATATATTAAATATGGCAGACAAAACAAACACCAATATTTATGACAATCCGATCCCATCCACATCAGGATTACGTGAAAGACGAAATGTTACACCGAAAAAATTTCGTAAGACGCAACTAATTATTGATTCTGATGCTAGCAGCACAGATAATGATGAATTTTCAGTACATGATGATACCTCAGACGACGACCAGATATTTTTACCCGATTATGACTCTATTTCAACATGTACAGATGATGAAGAGAGCAGACAAAAGAAAAAAGATATGGAAGTAAAGACAGTAGAAAGCAGTGGCGTCAGAAAACATGAAAAAGTTGAAGTAAAATCAGGAAATAACAGTAAAGTACTATACAAAAAGACTGAAATAATGACAGAGACTGACAAAGACTGTCAACTCCCAGATACCAAAGAAGAACATTTTAAAGTATGTGACAGTGTAATAAATCCCGGTGATGACTCTTTCTTAATATGTACAGAAGAAAAGAACAGTGAAGATATAAAATTAAAGACAGTAAAAAGGAATAATATACAATTTGAAAAGAATGAAATAGTAACAAACACTGAGGAAGACCGTAAACTCCCAGATACCGAAGAAGAAAAACATTTTTGTCTAGGTGATAGCGTATTAGTAAGGTATTTCCAAAGACAGTCTTGGAAATATTATATAGGGTTCATAGAAAGTGTACAAGAAGATGAAACTGTAAGAATCGTTTTTAAAAACCGTATAGTATACGGTTTTTAAAAACGATTTATAAACCAACATTAAAATTTGTACCTACAAAAAGAGATCGTGATATTGTTCCCGAAATAAGTGTGGTGAAAAAAGTTGAATTAGAGTTAAATGATAAAGCATATTTATTAAAAGATTTAATTTGTGATAAAATTTATTTTAACTGATAGTTTTAATTTCAGTTGAGTGCGTTTGTCTATATTTTTCATAGGTATAAAGATAATACCTATCTAATTAAGTGTTCAAAGACTAGCTGTAATTTTTAATTTGTCAAGTTAATATGCCTTTCAAAGAATTCCCATGTAATTTTTAATTATTGTTATATAATTTTTAATAGCACAAGGTTTAAATTACACAGATAAAAAGACTAAGATATAAAAGTATTTGATTTTTGAAATTGTTAAAATTTTTATAATGTTACATTGTCATACACTTGTTGATAATTGTTTGTTTTTAATTTAAAGAAACAATACTTTTTAAAATTTTAGCATAAGAGGATTATTATATGTTTTTTTTGCGATCTCATGTTCGATTTATGTTTGTGTAAGGAATCGTAGTTTCTGTAGTATAATTTCATTTCTTTGTGGTACTAAAATACGGGTTATTTTTTTATAAAAAGAAAATAGAACTAGTTAGTGACCGATTTAATTCAAAGAGTTTGATGGTTACCAAACTAGTTTATAAACTTGTTATAAATAACAATTTCCTTAGGTTAATATTATATCACTAGTTAACACATTCCAAAATATTTCTTATGACATGTTTTGGTTTTAATTATATTGTAACCTCTTTTATTTTTAATTATCATACTAGCAATTACGATTTTTTCTTAATACGTCATGTACAATTGTACACTCGGCCTAACAAAGTTCACGAGTGTTACTTTCATTCACATATGTTACCGTGTGTTACTAATTCACGACTGTTACTGTACAATTTTTGGCGGCCATACTCAAATAGCAATGTGCGTAGGTAAACAAACTTCAACAAGTATGTTATCCTACTAAATAGGATACATACTACGTCTCATTGCGCATAACGTTACGAAAGCGCATATGACATTTGGTTGGTTTATATCCGTGCTGCCAATATACGAAAAAAAACGAACGCGCCACACAGTGAACAAACGTCGCGCGAGTAGAATAGTTAGCCCAAGCTAGCCGCTCACTCGCACTCTTTACTTTTCACTTTACGCCGTGAAGAAGTATATTCACTTACAACGTTGTTAAGTTATTCGGTTTGTTTTGTTGCAACTCGCACTACGCTTTCTGTTAACAGGTCAGCGTGGTATAGTAGGCTAAATCCTTCAACTAGTATGTCCAGGAGTTGACTTCGGAAGGCTGTATATGATGGCCAGTTACTTATTCTTACTCTGTTTCAATATTCTTAAATAGCTTTCCCTCAAAGTAAGGACCCTGTAGTGTGCTACTCTCTGAACTAATTCAATATCTATTTTTCGAAATGAAATGAATCACTGAATTAATTATTCGTTGCTCATTGGAAATTGAGTAAGAGTTGCAAATCAAATCAATTCGTTTCCTCAAACAATCCAGGAAATAATAAACATATATGGCGACCCTACTTGTTTGTAAAAAAATGGGGTTATATTTTGAAGTTAATCTACTGTTTTGGATGATAATAGTATTCGGATATTAGTGGAATAAATATGTCATGCGATGTTAGTGACCTATTTATTTCAAAGATTTGTGATAAGGCTTACCACGCGAACTGATCGATGAGGAACTTATGACGTCTGTTGAACAATCTAGAACGCAATAAAACGACAGGTGCATAAGAGAAAAGCAACAGGTATATATGCATCTTAAATTTAGCTATTCCAATATGAACACTTTAGTATATAGAATATAATATCGACATCACTTTAGATATTAGTATAAATACTTACACTTATTTCTTTATCAGTTCCAATATCTCAATCTTCTATATATTAAAAGAATTTGTGTTTTATAATACGAGTCCGCCAGCCCGTTCTACCCAACCGATTCGCATGATTTTTTTTTTAAATGAAAGCTCTCGCTGCATAGATTTGTCATCAAGCATTAGAAATTACCTAACTTGCACATTCATCAAGTTATATGCAAAAACAGTTTTCTCCCATACATTTTTTACGTTTTCGTAGCCGTAGTCAATGAATTTCTGCTTCTATATATCTGGTTCTCATTGAGGTAGGCGTTTCGTTATAGGCCTAAACACGCGCTAAAAAGAGCTCTTTCATTTGATGGTATGCTCATTTAAATTGGGTAAGTTTGAAGGAAGATACGTGTGGACATTGAACTTATTTTTCAATATTTTCCTATAAATTTCCTAGGATTCATTGCTTTCTCTCTCAAGGACGGTTCTTAATTCAAAAATATTTTTATGGCATCTAATAAGTTCCTTGCGGTAACTGCCAGGAAAAACGTTATGCCTCCTTAAGGTGACCTTGCCTTACTTTCATACGGGTGTGAGTGTGGTGGTGTCAAATTATACCCGATGTTGGTCAAATTATCACTATAGTACAGAATAATTAATAGTACTACTATAGTGAATTATCGCTAATGGCAGGTAATGTTCCCCGAATGTTACTAGTTAACCCTTAATGTTGGGTGAACTGATCTCTGATGTTGAGAAATTTTCCTTACGTTTTAAGTTAGGATTTTTTTTGTTAAATTACGGACTTTCTTCGGAAGTATCTTAATTTTTTTTATGTGGAACATATTATTACAGCGGTTCATAGTAGGTACTATTGTCATATAATTATATTATTACAAGTGGTAGTTATGGTAGAAATTGTAGCTTTTGGTTGTTTGTTGTTGTTGTAGCTTTGGTAAGAATAGTAGTTTTGAGCGAAAAGGTTTTTGACAGCACCGGCGGTTTTGGTAGAAATGGTAGTTTAAAAAAATGGTAGATATGATAGTGTTAGTACGAATAGTAGTTTTGGTACAAATAGTAGTTTTGGTACAAATAGTAGTTTTGATAGGAATAGTATTTTCGGTAGGAATAGTAGTTTTGGTAGAAATGGTATTTTGGCATATATTATAGTTTTGGTAGCGATGTTACTTACAATTGCTACCAAAGCTACCATTCCTACCAAAAGTACAATTTTGACCAAAACTATAAAACGTCATTATTACATTTCTAAATTATGATGGATTAATCACACCCATACACAAAACAAAATAAATCGTGCTTCTCACAGAAATATTTAGCTGGATAGCAGAAATAAAACCTATTTTCTTACTTATAAAAAAAGTTATTTATCTATATTTTTAATTTTGATAATAAAATATTGACAGATAAAGAACAAAGTGAAGTTAGCGTAAGTTAGTTACTTAAGTTTCTGATTTAATAACGTATTTTTTGTGAGAAGTTGTGTTTTCAATTATAATTGGCATATATTGTAGTTTTGGTAGCAATGTTACTTACGATTGCTACCAAAGCTACCATTCCTACCAAAAGTACAATTTTGACTAAAACTATAAACGTCATTATTATATTTCTAAATTATGATGGATTAATCACACCCATACACAAAACAAAATAAATCGTTCTTCTCACAGAAATATTTAGCTGGATAACGGAAATAAAACCTATTTTCTTACTTATAAAAAAAAGTTATTCATCTATATTTTTAATTTTGATAATAAAATATTGACAGATAAAGAAAAAAGTGAAGTTAGCGTAAGTTAGTTACTTAAGTTTCTGATTCAATAACGTATTTTTTGTGAGTAGTTGTGTTTTCAATTATAATGATGGTTCTTGGAAGGAAATTGAAAAATGCTCAGAGAAAGTTTGAACAAAGAATCTTGGTCAATGACGGCCCTGTTGGAGATTTGGTACCGGATGGTCCTCCTACTGCTAAAAAATTACGGGTGGAAACGGGTTCAGATTTGATTAATTCTACCATCAACAATTTTCAAGTGATTTCCATTCTTGGTGACGGTTATTGCTTATTCCGCGCAATTTCTCTTTGTTTATATGGAAGAGAGAATAAACATTATGAAATGCGTTTGGCCACTGTTGATAACATTGTCAATAAGTGGGATGTATATAGTAACTTCACGGTTGGGGACGAAGCATATGGCCAGACCATTACAAATGCAACAGATTACAAACGTGTGATGGGTGCCAATGGACAGTACGCAGGGCATGCTGAACTTCAGAGTGTAAGTGAGCTATATCCCGAGTGTCAATTCAGAGTTCACCTGGAAAACAGTGATACGATTACTGACTATGGTACTGGTGAAATTGTTCATAACTTGCTATTTTCTGGGCACCTGGACGAAGGACATTACAGTGTCCTAATGGAAAGAATGGTAGGGCAGCACAGTCATATTGAAGAACTTTCTTTCGTCAATTTTCAGTTATACATATTATATATATCCCTATTGCGCGGCAAACTATTCAGTAATGCCAAGGGGGAAATTTCACGATACCTAAGGTGCAACGCAAAGCCAATGTTGTGAGAAAAGAAGTTTTGTGATATATTTTTGGTAAGAATATCATCTTTTTACTTATTAGATAAGGCTAAAATGTACTTAGTCATCATACCTATATGTAAGAGCTTTTTTATAATATTAAAATAATATATGCTGTGGAGCAGCACGGGTCCTCTAGTCTATATATTAAAAGAATTTGTGTTTTATAATACGAGTCGGCCAGCCCGTTGTACGCAACCGATTCGCATGATTTTTTTTTAAATGAAAGCTCTCGCTGCATAAATTTGTCATCAAGCATTAGAAATTACCTAACTTGCACATTCATGAAGTTATATGCAAAAACAGTTTTCTCCCATACATTTTTTACGTTTTCGTAGCCGTAGTCAATGACTTTCTGTTTCTATATATCTGGTTCTCATTGAGGCAGACGTTTCGTTATAGGCCTAAAACACGCGCTGAAAGGAGCTCTTTCATATGATGGTATGCTCATTTAAATTGGGTAAGTTTGAAGGAAGACAGGTGTGGACATTGAACTTATTTTTCAATATTTTCCTATAAATTTCTTAAGATTCCATTGCTTTCTCTCTACATGGACGGTTCTAAATTCAAAAATATTTTATGGCATCTAATGCTTAGTTTGGGACTAGATGGTGATGTGTGAATGTGGTAGAATATTATTATTATTATTCCTTGCGGTAACTGCCAGGAAATAATGTTATGCCTCCTTTAAGGTGACCTTGCCTTACTTTCATACGGGTGTGAGTGTGGTGGTGTGTAAAATTATACCCGATGTTGGTCAAATTATCACTATAGTGAATTATCGCTGGGCAGGTAATATTCCCCGAATGTTACCAGTTAACCCTTAATGTTGGGTGAACTGATCTCTGATGTTGAGGAATTTTCTCCCTTTTTTTTGTATCACGATGAAATCCAGCTATGGACAGTCCCTCAAAGGGACCGCTAACTCTGTAAGTACCCAGTTTGGGGCAGGTGGAGGAGGGGTATGTGGCTCGGCTCTCCCCCCTAGATGTTCGGGGGGCATACCCACTAAAACACCGCGGTGTTCCTCTATCGACCCTCATGACGGGGTAGCGGTACCGACGTTAGAACACCCGCGACGTGAGGAATTTTCCCCAAATGTAGTGAAATTTCCTTCTAATATTGGGAAAATCAACCCTACAGACGGGTAAATTACGTTTAATGTTAGGATTAGGAAAATTTTGTGTTTTTAAATTACGGACTTTCTTAATTTTAATTTTTTATATGTGGAACATATTACAGCGGTTCATAGTACTATTGTCATATAATTATATTACAAGTGGTAGTTATGGTTGAAATTGTTGCTTTGGTAAGAATAGTAGTTTTCAGAGAAAAAGTACTTTTGACGGTATCGGCGGTTTTGGTAGAAATTGTAGTTTTGATAGGAATAGTATTTTCGGTAGGAATAGTAGTTTTACTACCATCTCTATCAAAAGTACCATTTCTACCAAAGTTACCATTCCTACCAAGAAGTCGTTAATAAGAGCTTTATTTCAGTTATACATATTATATAATATATCCCTATTGCGCGGCAACGCAAAGCCAATATTGTGAGAAAAGAAGTTTTGTGATTTTGGTAAGAATATCATCTTATTACTTATTAGATAAGGCTACAATGTACTCATCATACCTATATGTAATGAGCTTTTTTTATAATATTAAAATATGCTGTGGAGCAGCACGGGTCCTCTCGCTTAATTAAAACTTTTGTCCTGATTTCTCACTTGTACATAAATATATAATTGATACACGCACGCATCTATATTATGCGGTTAAAAATCAAAGCAATTACGAAAGAATCGATTTCTTAAAGCTTCTACATACAGATTTCTTAAATTCTGAACTTGAAAATCTTCGCATCATTTGTTAATCGCATCAAGTTATTTTTCTTCGCACCTACAGAGCAGTGTTTTGTCGAACAATTTACGTTCTTGTGTATTTTGTGAGTGTTGTTTTTCCAAGTTCCGTTAGCACTATTCAGTTTGGAATCGTATTCGAATTCACGGAAATAGGGTGTCATAGATTTCCTCTTGTTTGATGAGACAGTAATAACAATATCAAGTTTGTAGATATCGTATTGGTTTATTGTGTTTGAGAATTCGTACCGAGACGAAATATATTTTGAAGAACATAAAATATGAAAATAAACTAGACTATTTACATTAAGACGTATAAAAAAACGTCGCTTTTTCTCATACCCTTGAACTGACTTTACGCTTATCAGAAACCTTAAGAAAATACGAAATCTCTTATTCATATATTTAAACGTAAAACTCTTCAAAAGAAGTCCTTCTATAAAAATACATCAATGTCGATAAAATAATTTATTCGTAATTTATATCACCACTCAAACTTAATATATTGTTTTATAAGTACATATAATTAGGCTATGATTCTTTAAGATGTTGATATCTTGTGTTTATTCATAAATGTTTTGCCATTGTTTCCTCTTTTATACAGTTTTAAGGGTTTCGTAGTACACTATGTAACGTAATACTCTACGTATTGCGTTATAATATCTCGCAGGCGCTTAACGCAGTAGGTGGAGCCTAGCCGAGCAGAGCTTCGCTAGCAATTATTACCTTATATAGTCATGGACAGAGCCACAGACTGTGACTCATTGGTCTTTGAGTATATAAGATGGGTGCGCGATCTAAATCGGTCACTTTCCCTACACACCGCCTTGCTGATGGTTATAGTAACAACCAAGTACTATTCTACTACTTTTCTATCTACTATCCCGCTGGGGTTCTCTCCAGGGGCTGTCTTCTCCCTACGGGCTGTCTGCACCGCTACGGTCTGCACCGGACGTTCTCCCTACGGGCCACGATTCTTCCTACGGGCCACGATTCTCCCTACGTGCTACAAGCTACGAGCTGCTGGCGCCGTGCCGCTACCGGCCACCGCCCAAGCATCCGCTCCTACCTACGAGCTTCCACAGCCAGGCCACTGGCGCCTGACCACATCGGCTGCACCGCCTGAGCCTCCGCTCAGCCTGCACCTCGACCACCGAGCTGCTTACACAACTTGCACTTCGGCCACCGGCGACCCTGCGAGCGTCTTAGAGCAGCAGGAGTCTACATTCCAGCCCTCAGGCCAGTGCTTACCTAGTTCGGTCATACTGTATGTAAGCGGTAGTGAGACATAATAAAGAACCTGTTCAGCCTAGCAGTGTTTCTCTGGAACCCCGACTTCCTACCTGAGATCCTCCGTCTTAGTGGCGCCCAACTCTATTTGTCGCACTTCCAATTACTGCAGTTGTTCTTGTTTAGGAGGTCAGTCTTTGTAAACGAGGAGGTGCAGACATCAGAGAACGTTAGTCTTTTCCTTGACCTGAATAAGTGGGAGGAAAAAATGTATGAAAATCCATTTCTAACGTGTTTTAGTGGGATAGAAAGTTGTATGAATTTTCATTTCTCATGTGTTATCTTATCTATGGCGCGCGCTTGCCCAAGGAGTTTTCATATAATTTAAATATGGAATCTCCGTGCCACTGACATCCTTTTGTGAAGAATAAAAAGAAAACAAAAGAAGCGCGAAATATCGGTCAAATTCTAAGCTAAATTGTGTCTTACATGGTGTCTTACGTTTTGATTTTATTTTAAAAATAAAGTGAAATGTCGACTTCTAGCAGTGAAAGTGATGTTGAAATGATGCCGCCTTACTTAAAAGCATCTGCGGAAACAGCTGTTTTAAACCTACTACCGGATAAATCGAAGAAAAATACAACCAAACTTATGACCAATTATTTCATATTATTAAATACTTTCTACAATACAAGTGTTAAATGTTCCTCACAGGTGTAGTATAAAGCAATGTGTAGCACTCGGGTGAAAGTCCCATTATTACCTCGGGAGTATTGTGGCCCTAGGCCTCGCCTTCGGGCCACAAACTGCTCCTTCGCTAGTAATCGGTTCCTTTCCTCCCTCGGTGAACAATGTACTATTCAACGTCTCACTCCTGCACTATAATATAATAATGACTGGCCTCATTATATCGCAAATATGCTCGACGGAATGGAATAGTTTCACTTTCTGTCAAAGGGGTGAAACTTGCTGATAAAATGAGGATGTAGGTCATTTCCCTTCCCCTTCTCACTTCCGCGACACACATGTGCATATTTTCTTGTAGGGTAAAGTTTTACTATTATATATTTTGTTCTAATTTTATTGATAGTTCATAAATTATGCGATATAATCTAATAAATGGTTATCAAATTTTATATTAATAAGAATGCTTAGTTTTATTAAAGACTAATAGTAGGTACTTAGATAATTATTGTGTTCTTTGTAATGTTATCGAAAGACATCTGTAAGCACAATTTTACCACTAGTAGAGCCATGCTGACGTTGGCATGAAGTAGCCAGCTCAACCAGGGATATACTACCCTTACTGAATACTAGACGCAAAAGTAACAGTGTCAATTCTCTTGCATTTCGTTTGGGGAACGAGAGTGGCGGAGGTCCCATCTCTTTTCCTTCTCCCTCATCCTGCTCCTATTCCTTTTTGTATTCCAAAGACCGGCAACGCACATGTGACGGGTTTAACTTTTAGAGCAGAACTTTTTTCGTCATAATATTATTTTGCATAACCACGCATAGCATAATCTTCATTTCGCAGAAAGTTGTTTGGCATATACTCACCTATCATAAATTCGAAACTCATAATTTTGTTAGTCCGAATCATCTTTAGGCACAAATTTCATGTCCATAATAATTGAAAAGCAGGCATGCAGCATGCAGCCAGTATCGTTCTGTCACGGCTCCGGCGCTGCGGAGTTTGGGCGGCCCCACGCGAGCTTATCGTCGCAGATGGTTTCAACGCTCACCGTTGCAGCTTCAGTTTGCTGGCCGGCTTCGCCGGCTTGCCTCAGCCGCGGCGCGGCAGCGGGCCTTCAAACCACCTGCTCCTCAGCTCGCGGGCCGCCCTACCCCTACGCGCCTACGCAATTTTTAAATTACACTCTAGTGGGGTAAGCCAGACAAGACTACGTAAAGTCGGTTTTGCGGCGATTTCTGTCAAAAGTTCTGCCAAGTATGCTGTTGCAAATTAGGACATGTAAACATTCTGCCAAGCAATACTTATGCTAAATATTTTTTATGCCTTAAAAATATTCGATTAAAGAAGATTATGCCAAGTGTGTTATGCCAAATAAAATTCGGAGTATCAAGATTCAGCCAAAGAGAAGGAACCCTAAAAATATCTGTCACTGGTCTAAACCATTGAAATGTACTACCGTTTTGCGTTGCAGAAGTCAGACTGCACTCTGCTGCTCTGTGGATTCATTCATATATATCTGAGCACAGAATCTCTTTTTTCTGTTTGGCTACCTACCAAAGTTCTATAAATTTATGAAAATCGTTTTAATGCTTTGGTTGTCAAAGCGTAACATACAGACTGACATAGGTCCACTTATAATATTAGATCGAACGAAGACAGATAGTAGACCCAATTCTTGAGATACATATATTGGCACTTAGGGCAAATTAATCATACCTTATTATTATCGGCCCTGAGTCGCAACCTCGGTCATTGCCACTAACACGGTCTTAATTACAAGTCGCTGTAATGTAGTACCAATCACATCGTAGCTCGCTGATAGCAATTAATTGTAATAATACCGAATATTCGCATCAAATCTGTACATAATGTGCGGACTGATATAAGTATTAGTTACATAATCTGCTGATTATAATATTACTTATACATTAAACCTACAATACATCTAGTATGTAAGTCTAATGGACTATTGACTTCTTTTAGGTGTAAGTCTGAGTTCAATATTAATGCTAATCATTACATATAAAAACGAAGCCTCCTCTGCGCCTGACTGTCTGTATGTCCGTGCGCAATAAATACAAATGCTACTGAATGGTCTGGAGGTTTTCACTTGTGGACGTAAGACGCACCATTAATGAGGAATAGTTTAGGTGTCTCATTAGTTTTTGACGCCAACTTCGCTGCTTGCATGTCGAAGAGCGATAAATCATATCGCAACGCGACAGGCACGTGAAGCCACGGAAACTACTTTATTTTATTTTATGTTTTAAGTACCATAAAGGGTAAAACAGCACATTTATAGGATCAATTTGTAGTCCACTGCCGTGTCTGTCAAAGACTTTTTACACATTGAAACGTGAAGGTATTAAGTTGAAATTTTTATGAGAAACCTACTTGTGTTTATAGACCCTTGGTACTGTAAAAAATCTTTAGCCCCTCCGTCAACGCAATAAAAAGATATAGCTATTTTTAACTCATTTTGTAATTCGGATACTTTTAAGGTTCTTCTCGTAGGCATAAAATTTTCTTACCTGGAAGAATGAAACTGAGAAATATTTCAGGACATAAGTGCAGGAATACCGATGATAATTATATTAATGTACATACTCGTAGTCATTTTCATGTATAGCATGCGTAATTATTTGCAATTACAAAATTCTCCATGCAGTTCAAAAGTCAATCGACATCTAAACTATTTATAACAGGAAAAAAAATCGATACCTAATTACATATGACAAAATATTGTATCAACCTAAAAGTATCGTTAGTTCTTCAAAGCAAGGGACTTTTCAAATTTAGACAGCGACAGACAATTTAGTTGTTTCCATACCTTACTTCTTACAATCAGGTCTGTTATCGTAAGCAGAAAAGTCGGACGGAACGCCAAAAACTTCTATGCAAACTTGCTCGATTGTTGTTACGGTAATTTTTATCTAGTCTTCTACTCCTTGTATTAATGTAGCTTACCCTTGTGTAGGCATTTATAGACATGTGCATTAAAGATAATTATATAACGAGAAACTGACTGACTGAAACTCAAAATGTTGCACACATATTCTTTTCTTAGGCAGTATAGATAAAAAGGTACCCATTTGGAAAGAGTTTTCAAAATTCCACTGTGCAAAACCTATGTAATACAAAGCTTGTTGGAAGGCCTTCCTTCCCGTGTGGACAAAATCTCGGAAAAACCTTTAATAAAACAAGGTAGGCTCTTCAAGTCATTTTAAAATAATGAAATCTTATACGAACCAAATTGTGTGTACTTTGATGCACAAATCATAAAATATAACCGTAGTACAGTTGGAGTTTCAAACAATAAATATTTTACTTTACAAAATATACAGAGACTGTACCTTTATTTACTTCGCGTTTGTGAATGCTAACAATATTATACTTATTCCCGTAAGATGCCAACATCGTAACGAGTAACTATTACTTAATAATGTAATACGTGTTTCATAATTCAACCATTACAAAATTGGATAATATAAATCTAGCAAAAAACGGTACACCTGGGTCTCTCTGGAGCAAAAAATATTACACCAGAAATTCTAGGCCCTCTAAGTTTACAAGCGGGCCATATAAAAGTCGAAGGCAACGCTATATTTGGCCTCTGCGGTATGTACCGCCTAAATAAACATGATTCAGTTGGCCCTAAGCAACGCTCGGAGTATTTTGATAGTGGGCTACGCCGAACTAGTCTTGAAAAACCCACTCGAGAATACATGTGAGAAAAATGTTAGAAAATCCTTGTGAATTTATGAGAATCTTAATTTATTTCTATGCTGATTTGAGCGCTTAAAATGTGAATAATTTTGCAGTGGTGCCGAAGTGCCGACGTATTTCCAGATGTAGAATAAAACGCTGCATTTTCACTTTGGCAAAATTTGCTGCGTGCCCTTGTACAGAAGAAACACCTAAATTTCTAATTAGTTACCTATGTTGTAGATCTTAAAGATTCGTATAGTGGCGGATTGAGTATACAAAGTGTCGCCAATATATTTCGCTCAACCTCTTGTAGTCCAACAGAGGAGTGCGAAAAATTGTATAATGTATAATTGTTGAAGTTGTTATATGACAATCGCTAGCACTTGATGTTTTCCTAGTAGTAACGCAAATACAACCTTCCTTGACTGTAGTATATTTCTCATATCCAACGAAGCGCTTTAATAGAAAAGTAATACCAAAATTCTTTTTTTCATCTGTCTGCTAATTTGGTATGTTTAGCACACGCACTTGACCGAGATGTTCGGTTTCGGTGAAGTGTTCGATTTAAATGCTCGTCCGTTATGGCCACTCTAAACATCGATTGGGTAATTTACCAGAGTACCTACTCGAATCCGTAAAAACGCAATCGCATACAAGTACTCACCCGATGAAATGATTTTGAGTGTCATTCGAATAAATACGGATTGATTGAGGCATCTATTTCCAGGTCGCGGGACGAATTTTGGGAGGCGTATGGGCTCTCACCCATTAATTCAATCATATTATTGCATTTTATCGGATTATCGGTTATCAAATGCGTTTACAAATAGCTGACCAAAAGTTCCATCCGCGTGAAACTATCCTGAAAGTGGTCACCACTGCATTTTTAATAGGTATTATTAGGAAATGAAAGTTGATATTCTGTCATATCTGGTTAGACCAGTAAGTGGACCTCGGGCTCCAAGTCGCGTAAGTCTTGGATGCAACCGGGATAACGCTAGGGCGATGATGATTACAAAAAAATGAAAAGATACATAAAGTGGAATTCTGCAATTTAGACAAACTGTAGACTTTGGAGAAAAGTATCCTGACAATGGATGAGTAATTAAGGTGTTTATAAATAAAAAAACAATCTGCTAAGATTTTAAACATAAATTATAGTTAACTAATGTACCTACACAACAAAATATTACTGATTTATTAATCTTCTTATTATTGCCTGAAGTCAATTTAGATTATCATACGCAGAAAATAAAAGAAACTAAATATCTTGTATCATTTTGTAGTTTAGAATTTCTTGTACAATAAGTATACAATTAGATAAGTTTATTGAAACAAAGTAATGACGCAAAAATCTATAATGAAACAAACGCAGTAAAGTGAATTTAATTATTGCACGGTTCGTACAAATAAGTGAAGTTGTAACGAACCTAACGACCCGTCAATATAACTCAATATATAACAAAAACACAATTTAAAATCACAAAAGACTTCTATCTGTTTCAAAGATTTCATTAAACTATACAAATAGAAGTAACCAAAACATTTTTATAACAATGCTTAAGTCTATTATTTTACTTGTTCATCATAACCGCTTGTCTGCCCGTGTTATATGGCATATAACATCGCATTTCAATTCTACATTGCCCGTGTCATATGGTAGATGACATGGCACCGCACGCCAAATTGCCCGTGTCATACTGTATATGACATGGCTCCCGCGGTCGAAAGAGTGAAATATACTTGTCTCTGTCGCACTAGGGCTTAGTTTCTATTATGTATCTCGTTTCTACGGTAAATTTCCCGTCATACTAATCCCAGTCGCGTTTCAACGCTATAGAGAAATTAAAAAAAAAGTTCGTTGTCAATGTTGTCATTGAGTGTTGAGTCGGTGCGGAATGTGCGGAATGTGTGAGTGTATTTCTGCTGTTTTTTCTTTTAAATTTAGTTTTATTCAGTAAGATGAATTGTGTTTATCAAGGTATGTAAATAACTTACACGTATATATAAAAAATCCAGCATGAAATATAAGATTTGACTTTTTTCGAGACCTTAAGTAGATTTTGGCGCGCAACAGTGATTTTACTGAGAGCATGAGAACTGTTTCAGAAATGTTCATATTACTCAGAAGTGGTGAATGCTATCCCTATGATTTCTTATTGTTTTAAAAGAATATAAGACTAGTTATTTAGTGTTTTTTTTAATTTTATGCTTAAAAATGTTAGATAATGGTTTGGAATCAGAGGCCTGTAAATTCATAAATATGTATGAACAAGTGTACTTTTTTATTTCTTATCTTATTATCTATTATACACCACTATTTTTTAATTGGTACAAAAACTTTAAGGCCATATTAGCGAAGACATTATTATCATATATGTGACATAAGAATTTCATAATATCTATAAATAGCCAAGTTATAATCATTTGTTTTTCGTAGAAAATCTCACCTAAATCATAGACATATTATACAATCCATTCACTACTTCATTGATAGTACTTACTTTCCGTCCTACTCTTACGCATTCTTTCCGTCGCACTTATTAATGTAGGTAGCCTTAGACAATAAAATAATCAGTGTAGGTAGTTACTTTTTAATTTTCTTAATTCTACCCTCTTCTTCATAGCTTAGCCGGGCTTAGGACCGGAAAAATTATGAACTGATAAGCCATCGCGTCGGGAAAACGTAGACAAACAATAATTAACTGTTGCAGCGAAAACAATCGATACGCTCACGGCCGCTAGCAATTTAGTACTGTCTGTAGCATCGAACCGCGGCGCGCGCGCAGAGGGACAGGGGGGAATTTATCAATGGAATAGTTTACTGTTACTAGTTATGCATTAACCAATTATTACGTATTTTTGTGGACAGTTTTGAGACAGTTTTGGGACTTAGTGTTTTTATTTTTTACTACATAAATATGATCAGTTAAAGATACTTAGTGCCCCGTTAAATTTTTTGTACTAATTAAAAAATAGTGGCGTATAAGTAACGTAATTAAATATTAAAAACGATATGTCACCGCTTTAAGTTTTGAGGTATGAACTTATAAATACAAAGCGAGCTCTAAAACGCGCTATCTAAATTTTAAACGAGCATCACTCGATACCAGAGTCGTAATCTAAATAAACAAAGATAGCATTTTATAGTTAGTTTCATAACAATCATAAATAATATAACACTTGACAACCTTTCAAAACAAATTGAGTCACAATGACCGATTGTGTGAAACCCGACCCGCGCGCCGAGGTGATAAAAACGCGCGGGGCACCGCGGGGTGGCTAAGTGTTTATCGTCGGGCGTATGATCGTTATCGTTTTCAAGTGGCCGGGCAGAGGGGCCGGCCCGGGTTGCGGCGCGGAGCAAGCAAGCGTGATCTCGCACTAAACGGGATTTTTATTTTGTATAAATTGATACATTAATCTTTTGTATCAGCAAACATTTTTGAGATATTTATTATAGAAGTAATTTATGAACTCTTTGTCCTTCGTTTAGATGTTCCATTGCGCTGAAATATGATGTGTATTTTAAAATAACGCTCGCGACATGGATTATAGAGGGCTTTGAAATATTTCATTGTGTAAACCACATTCTTTATTCTTTCTAAAGTAGAAACGTTATTGCTGCGCATGTGTGTATACTTGTGGATGCAAAGTTTTAATCATCATTATTTTAAAGGGTTTCCTTCAATAAAATTAATATTCATTGATTTCTTGTATTTATATTTATATGCAACCGCAAACTCATTTCCAAAAAATCATTCGAAATACTGTCTTATTAGTAGAATCATACAGTACAAAATGCCTTAATATTCACGGGACTATACTATACCCAAGTAAGCTGTTGTCTTTAAGGCGAAACTGGTTTTGTTTAAAGGTTTTGCATATAGCGTGTAAGAACAAACTTTCTGCGTATCAAAAGTCCTATCTACGAGAGCAATTATATCGCGGCGTAGCCGAGTTTTCCGCGATGGTGTGATAGTGAAAGTCTTTTACTGACTTTTTATTGTAAACTAAATATTTACTATAAGATTTTATATGTCCTTAGGAGGGAAGGTGGACGTAATTACCGTTTGCATTGGACCTGAATAGATTTACTCCTTATTTCCTATATATATGCACAAAACAACTTATCATTCAGTATAGAGATTGACAAATACACTATAACTGTTCAATATTTTTTGGATCACACCCACGACACGCGTCGCACTGACAATGGCCTGTCTACAATTTAGAAGTAAACTTTCTTATACAATTATAACACTAGTAATCTAAATCAATATCTTGACTTTCGGCAGGTCATTGATGTAATTGCGAATCATCTCGCTACCATACCATCTATTCTCTATTGAGCCCAAAATAAAAAAGTCCATTCACTCAAACCCCGACCCGTCAAGTCAACAAGGCGCTTTCTTACTTAAATTTAATCCTTGTCTAAGTAGATACCTAACCTTACCCATAGCTGGGCCTAAATATTGTACTTGTCTGTCCCACACCCGTGTGTTCCAACGTGCCCAGTGATGTAATACAAGCTAGACCTAATTAAATACACCTAGGTTAATCCTCTGAGTTTAAGCTTTGTTCAAATTTACTTCATGCCAAGTAAGAAAGAATAATATTTTGAGAAACTTCACTGAACTGTCTAGGAGCCGTATCCAGACTGAGTTAGGTTTGTCTTCTTGTCTCAGGTTTTATTTTAAAGTGTTTCTCACAAAGGAGATTATTTTAGTTAAGTAAATGTTCGTTGACTTTTGCAGCTTAATTTGTGCGATTTAATAATTTGGTTTGAGCTTTGTCTGGGCTTACCAGGGTTCTGGCAATTGCTCAATTCTTAAACAAAATAGATAAATAAATTAAGTCAGTGTTACGTATACTTAATAAAAATCAAAAATTTGTTAATAATGTAGCAGGGCCATATTGTTTGTTTTTATTTTTATAAATAAAATATATACATATGTTAACCCAAATTGTAATATATAAATAAATACATGTATAGTCTATATGTAGCATGTAATATCCAGATGTGTAAACTTACATTTATTATATTGAATCTTATTTGTGAGAATGTTTAAATTTCTTTAATATTGTACGGTACAGACATACAGGGTTTCATATAAGATATCCATTGGAATGCGGGCCGGTTCGAACAATAGGACCGGCCGCCTGTTTTATTACCTGCGCCCGCGCCGCGCGCCGTGAGCCGGCCGCGCCCATCAGTCGATACTTGATCCTAACGCGAAGCGCATGTCGCTCGAGCTCCCGCCGACCGATCGCTATCAGCTAAAACCCTATCGTATTCTGTCCTATACAATATCTCGTGCTATTATCTACTGTGCTTTAACTCTTCACTACTTTCGCTCTGTTCTCCTTCTTACTGACTGTTTCCTGTGCCTATCATCTGTGCTTCTTGCAATAAACTTCAGTTATATACATCTCCGAAACAGTGTTAATTATTTCAAATCCATCAACATCGCTTCAATAATGATGATCCTAAATCATAGCTAGCAAGCGATTAGTACATGTTTGTATATGTCGGCGATACGCCAGGGTTATCGTGTCCAGACTCCATTATAATAAAAACACTCACGTTATATTACTTGGTTTATTTTCAGACGATTTCCAGCACAGAATTGAATTAAAATGTGACCTACAGTCCTTTTTATACACTAACCGTCATTACACTTAATGTTTAACAACTGCCACTTCCTTTACAACATATAATTGAAATTACTATACAATTATAGTTCAAAAATCAACATTAATATTGTAATGAATTTTACACAACACCAAATGATTTATTATACACGCATAACAAATTTATTTTATTAACCAATCGCTGCTTTACAATATTCACCAACAAATGGCGCTATCAACAGGATGTAAATATAATCGCATGTTATTTATTACCGAAAACATAATAAGTGTCAGAATCATGTAATTTAATACTAATTGATTTTACTTTGAAAGTTTCTGGAGTTATCTTAATAATTAAGCGATAAATTAACAAATCTTTATAAAACAGTTAAGCAGCCAATACAGTGTCTAATATTGTAAAGTAGTGAAGCTCTCAGTTCTGTGTTCACAAATAGTTATTTAAATATCAATCTTAAATATTATTAACATTTTCGTAACAATATAATCATTATAATATTAATTTGCGCCCATACGGCCATTCTGATCCAGCGCGCTCCTCGCGCTGATTATTAAACGGTTACAGAATAAACAGCATAACAAACAAAAAGAATGAATTTAAAAATTACATAAATAAGCGTTTATCATACAGAATGAACTAAAAGTTATTTACAAGGCTTCACCTAGTCATAGGACCTTAGTCTGAGGCATGCGTCACCCATCACGGGATCTAATAAACAAGGCTTTACCCATGGCTAAGCCAATTCCTGGCATCACCGACATAGGGATCTTAGCCCGAGGCATGCGTCACCCATCACGGGATCTAACAAACAAGGCTTCACCCATGGCTAAGCCAATTCCTGGCATCACCGACATAGGGATCTTAGCGCACACAGGCATCACCCACATAGGGATCTAGCCCACAAACGGCATCACCCACATAGGGTCGATCTAGCCCACGCGGCATCACCCATCACGGGATCTAGCCAACACACGGCATCACCCATCACGGGATCTAGCCAACACACGGCATCACCCATCACGGCATCTAGCCAACACACGGCATCACCCATCACGGGATCTAGCCAACACACGGCATCACCCATCATGGGATCGAGCCAACAAGACCAGGATCAAGGATACGCATGGTGGCCAGCCAGCGTTTTGGGAAGGAAGTTGGATAGGAAAAATAAAATTTTACTCAAACACATAAATGCAAAATTTGCCTCATAAACACATCAATGCATACACATAAAATAATCATCATCGTTTCTCATGATAAGTTATATCGATACAATGCAATTACATAGGTCCAACAACGACAGTGGAGGAGGTAGAGGACCCCCCACGTAAATCGGTATCTGACGAATCCTCCGCCCATACGGTCAAGCTGCTCATACAGTTGTTGATGTTGATCAGCAACAAAGGTTAGCAAACAATGCTTGACTCCAGCTCAGTACAGCACCCATGCGGCACGTGTGCGCGCAGCCCACACACAGAACCACCGACGTCAAAAGGGCGGGCCACCGTCATCCATACATACCAATCAGTAAAGGACCGCTCGTCCATCCTCTCTTCACACTAAGGTCAGGTCATCTGCTAGGATGATGATGACCAACCTGTAACACTCAAAAGACAGGTGGTGGGCAACATTTCCCACCCAAATATTAGTTCCATGAACCTTCGTTACTGTGGATGAAATAAAATTCTCTCTCTAACTCTTACAAAGTGGTGCGGTCTATTAAGCTATATCTATATATCAGGCATGTTCAACCTGTGCATTGGTCTATAGGTATCTTAGCTACAACAGTGTTGGAGCCCATATTTTGTAGTTTTGATAAAACAGTTAAAACTTAATATATTCAAAATTAGTTTTAATCACATCAAACAGGCAAACAAAATGGCAAGAACAAAGAGAGGTCTATGTTCAGCCGTGAACAGTCGGACTGTTGATAAATATGAAATGATTTCAAACCATGCAGATCCAAGGATTTCGAAAATACTAGTGCTATAATTATTACTCATGTAAGAACACTTTTAATCCAATATTGAATATTTTTAGGCATAGTGCAAGCTGTGAAATTGTTGAACTGTTTGCCAACTGAGCCATAAAAGAGAAATTTACAAGCTAACAATATTACAAAGAAAGAGTAGTGCCGTCTTATTTCTTAAAATGATTCCACTCAGTTAAGAAATTTACTACAATAAACCATAGAAGTTAATAAAGACATTCAGTTATTGGTATTTTATAATTAATTCAACATTTTATTTATATAAATAGACCTTTCTTTCTGAAATGAATGTTTTTATTTATCATTTGTCTACTCTTTCTTTATGTAATTCAACTTTAATTTTATGTATTGTTTTATTATTAATGTGTATAGTAAATATGGTGGTGAGTTTATATCAATATTTTTATATGACATTATATTTAAGGGAATTTCCTAAATAATGTTAATATTTATTTTAAATAAATAAACTTAAACTGACTAATTACAACTGACTTAGAAATAAAGCATGAGTAGTCCATACAATTACTTTTATTTGCCAAGAATAAATACTGCTAAATGGGAAAAGAGATAATATGGATTTTCCACATGATGTTCTTTACACCCACTTACCATTATCCTAATAATCATATTCCTTACTGTCTTGTATCCAACAAGAGCTAAGCAATTAGGTTGGCACTAAATTTTATTGGTTTATCACTGGTTGTCATCTTGAATATAGATGCAACTAACTTTGCAAATGAACTCACAAATAAAATAAATTGTAATTTACAAGTAAAACACTAAGGCTTGGTATTTATAAAAGATTAGCAGTCATCTGCCTTAAGACTTTCAACCTAAAGTGCTTAGAGATGGACTTTTATAAACCTAAGTGAGTGCATATGTCCATAAAAAAATCTACTGTCCAGATCTCATGTTTCTAGCTTCAGTAGTTTGGGTTAAAAGCAAGAACTTATCATGGTCGGAACAAATCATTCTATACAGGTATAAAATTAAGCGACTAACTTGAGCTGCAAGTAGACAGTAACAATTTCAACATAATGTTAAAATGAAATCATGTAGGCACCTACAGAGTCCACAAATATATAATAAAACCTGTTTTGTAACTTTACAAATATAAGCTTTAAAAAATGTGTATCACAAATTTATTTTGATATCTACCTTCTGATCTGTACTAATATAATAAAACTGAAGTTTGTTTTGTTGAATGCACTTATCTGTGAAACTACTGGTTTTATGCAAATAATTATCTTTGTGGTGGATAGTCATTTATCAAGAGATGCTTCATATAATCGCGCCGTGAGCACTAGCCATAAGTAATGCAGTTAGTTAGCCTTATGTAATGTGTAACCAAGGGCTTTAAAGAATGTTTTGATTCCTTTAATGTTTTACTATTGGGATAACCTATTGACTACCAATTGAATTCATATTCAACACATCAATTGGCTTATTTAAACTGAAAGCAAATCAGTTAATTTATACAATGGGTCTATATCAGAGCTTCAACTTGAAAAGGGCAGTTATACCGTTCTTTACTAATAATTATATTAGTAGAACCACATAACAACAAAACTTTTTTCTCTTTCTTGTGTAGATAAGTAAGTTTTACAGAGAGTTTCCGACATGGCCTAACGATTAATAAACAGACAAGAGCCCCAGCCGGCGGCATAACATGACTATAAGCACAGTAGCACTGCTATGTACCAAACGTGGATAAACAACAGTTACCTATAATTTCTATTTGGGGTGTAACGTTCGTAATTTTGACTGTATAATGTTTATCTGGTAATCCTTACGGGGACAGTAGGTAACAGTAGGTAATCGTGTAAGCACCATAATTTATAAAATTAGGATGTTTCTCAAAAACGAATCAAATCAGCTCTGGATAAATACCTCTGGTCAGTGCATCAACAACCCGCATCTGCAACCTCTGGTAGCACTCAGAGCAGAACAGCGTTCACGCCACAGCACACCCCGGTGCGTGCGCCCCGTCATAGTCGCTCTATCGCTCTCATTCGCACGTGGCCTCACGTGAAGTGTAGACGTGCTCGCTCGATAACTCCGACACACCGTGCGGTCTCCAATCAGGGTTGACTAGCGCCAAACACGGCTTCCAAGTGCTTGTCGCATCAGTCTTCAGGTCATCATTGGTAATGGCGGCCAAGCCAAGAGACCCATCACTCTCGCGCCAACCGTAGATCCCGAAGTCTCTTAGGGGGCGTTTATCCAACCGCTGCTGTCGGCGATACGCCAGGGTTATCGTGTCCAGTCTCCATTATAATAAAAATACTCACGTAATATTACTTGGTTTATTTTTAGACGATTTCCAGCACAGAATTGAATTAAAATATGACCCACAATCCTTTTTATACACTAACCGTCATTACACTTAATGTTTAACAACTGCCACTTCTTTTACAACATATAATTGAAATTAATATACAATTATAGTTCAAAAATCAACATTAATCAACAGAAATCGCTGTTAGCGATAAGGCCGCCCATTGTACTGTGTTTGTAAAACGATTTTTTGTGAAATGTCCTTTTATAGTGTACAATAAAGTATTTAATAAATAAATAAATAAAATTAATATTGTAATGAATTTTGCATAACACCAAATGATTTATTTTACACGAATAACAAATTTATTTTATTAACCAATCGCTACTTTACAATATTCACCAACAGATGGCGCTATCAACAGGATGTAATTATAATCGCATGTTATTTATTACCGAAAACATAATATAAGTGTCAGAATCATGTTATTTAATACTAATTGATTTTACTTTGAATGTTTCTGGAGTTATCTTAATAATTAAGCGATAAATTAAATACCAAATCTTTTTAAAACAGTTAAGCAGCCAATACAGTGTCTAATATTGTAAAGTAGTGAAGTTCTCAGTTCTGTGTTCACAAATAGTTATTTAAATATCAATCTTAAATATTATTAATATTTTCGTAACAATATAATCATTATAATATTAATTTGCGCCCATATATACATTCATCATCACCACGACAGTTAGGTTGTCCTAGTTGCAGTCCACTGTCTAATACCTACATCTTGAAGTCAAAGTACAAAGCGATGGTATTCACATTTTGTACATGAATACAAAATTATTCATGTACAAAATGTGTTCATGTATGTCTAATATACATCAATAAAATATCGCCCGGTTTGACATCATCGAACAACGTAATAACGTGATCATTTTACCATTTACTTTTTTTATAATCTAGCACTAGATGAGTTTTGAGATGAGGATTCAATTTGATTGACTTTTCACTAGAGCACTTACACCCTTAGACGTCACAGGTCAAATTCTCAGTCACAAGTTGAGGGTTCAAAAAGATTCAGTAAAGGATTGTCCCTTCAAAATCATAGGCAGGTACGACCTTTATCCAATTGTTTGACAAGGGTTTAAAATAAAGTACTTGCATATCGTTTTTATGCGAAGTAACGTAGAAACCTCGCGCCCCTGTGGAATTGAATTTTTTTTGACGAAAATGTGAAAGTAAAGTGAATTTGACTATAAAGGAAAAGTGTCGACACGGAGTATGCTGCTATTTCGAGCAGCGATAGGCAGATGAGACAGACTGCTGCCGGTATTTCACGGGTTAGCACCCACTGCCTTTTCGATGTCATGTCTGCATATTCAATTGTTAACTGTCACTTACTCTGCAGCAGCCGGCGCAGTGCAATCCGTGGAATCATACAAGACACGAGGAGCAGGCGAAACAAGAGATAGTGACTACATAATGTTTATAATTATTAGTTATTAGATAACCCATACATGAAAATACAACACTTACTCAAAAAATCTTTCTCGAGTCCGTTTTTAGGGTTCCGTACCTAAAAGGTAAAAAACGGAACCCTATTACTAAGCCTCCGCTGTCTGTCTGTCTGTCTGTCTGTCTGTCTGTCTGTCTGTCTGTCTGTCTGTCTGTCTGTCTGTCTGTCTGTCTGTCTGTCACCAGGCTGTATCTCATAAACCATGATAGCTAGAAAGCTGAAACTTTCACAAATTATGTATTTCGGTTGCCGCTATAACAACAAATACTAAAAATAAAAAAAAATGAAAATATTAAGGGGTGGTCCCATACAAAAAACGTGTTTTTTTTCGTATTTTTTGCTCAGAATTACTAACTGTAACAGGTAGTCGCTTTAAATTTTCACAGAATATGTAGTTGTATATTACCTTTCAAAATAAATAATTAAATTTAAAAAAAGTAAATAATAAAGGGGGCTCCCATACAACAAACGTATTTTTTAAGCAATTTGTTACTCGATCTTAATAAACAGGTAGAAACTTATAAAGTATTTAAGTATACATACAACGAAGGTGATTTTCTTTTATAGCTGATGGTACGGAACCCTTCGTGCGCGAGTCCGACTCGCACTTGCCCAATTTTATTTAATTACTATAAGACATCTACTTTAGTAAAGAAATAGCAGAAACAAATGAAAATGCAAATTAAAACATTTTTCATCCTGCAGCGAAAACAAATTGGTTTATATCCTGAAAACGTAACACTCGATCAAGTAGGAGGTCATTACAGATATTAATGAACACGAAGAGTAATTAAGAGAGGATTTTCATGCAGATAATGCAACTGAAAAATAGCTTCTTAACGCTCCAATGGATCACTCTGTCTGATTTTCATCTAACATTCAATAAATCCTTTACGTTCCATCATTCGGTTTTTCATATTTCGGTGTTCACAATTTTAATTGCCTACCATCTAGGCGTTTCATTTCAGCCGCCTGCCGAATAATTCTGTTACTCAACAGTATGTACGTTATTAATATTTATATTCTGTTCGTTTAATTTTGTCAGTGACTTTTTACGGAGATTCTTTAGTACCTACTCCATTTTATTAAATGACATATATTATACATGCTGTCAACGAGAGAGTCTGAATGTAACGGTAACCTTGAAAGGATCATGTTTTTATTTGTAGTATGTACTTAAACTGTTTCATCTCTGATTAAGGATAAAACCTAGCTTTGCTTAGGCCTTCACTTTCTACTGTTATCTAAAACCACATTAGTGTGTTTTAGTGTTTGTTGATTACAACGGCATGATTATATATTAATATATAACTAGATTCTACCCACGGTGCCGCCTACATGGGAGTCGGCTTTTGCCGTAAATGGTGCTATGGTGCATGACGTGTTCTGCAAATTTTAGTTCTATTTTTATTTTAGAATTATTAACGTAAAATTAAACTAGTTTAATATAAAAAAGACAGGACTGTTTCCAGTAACACTGAATCTGGTCACTGCAAAAAGGGCAAAACGTATAAAACAAAATATGACAGCTGCTGAAAACTAATAGATTACTTATTATAAAAATAATAACAAAAACATTTGAATAAAGCGACAGTGCTATACGCTTTTATTATTCCTTAAAGACAATCTATCTTGTTAGATGCCCTTATTATTCAAAGAAAATCTGCGTAATCCTATTAAAGCCGAGGCGACTTATTTCTTTTTATAAAACTAATATTATATTCTGTTGAAGGATCTTTATATTTTATCTCTTGAATAAACTTAGGCTATCAATCAAACGGTAACACTGCCTTTAAGTTTCAAAGCCAGACTGCATCATAACTCACGACTTTTTTGGCTTTGTATATTTTTGGAACCGTGCTTATATTTTAACAATTTGTTAGAGAGACAAACTTAATATATATTTGCAGCAAATAAGTTTGAAGATTGAATAGTGCATCTTTATTATTTTGTCTTAAGATAATATATATGTATTATCCCAGAAGTTGATCAACAATATGCACAACAGACTATTTCAGGAGTAAAATATGATTGAAACAGGAATAGTTTTAAACAAAAACAAATTTGTGATAAATAATATTCTGTCGAGCTCGGCGTCTTGGTCCCATTTAGGCGGATCAAGTGACGAACTAATGAGCTTTAGATTTCAAGGCACGTAAGTATATCATACACGTATTACTAAAAGGGATGTAAAATAACACTATTTGATTATAGCTATATAAGCTGAAAACGGCAGATTATACAGAAGACAGAGGAGTATAATCAGCCCCTGTGCTTAACATTTGTGGACTATGAGAAGGCTTTTGACTCCATTGAAACCTGGTCTATTCTGGAGTCTTTGCAACGGTGCCAAATCGATTACCGATACGACCAAGTGCTGAGAGGTCTGTATGACGCCCCGACCATGACCGTCCAAGTACAGAACCAGCAGTCTGAACCTATATTCAAGACGCTGCACTGGAAAGGATGCGGTATTAACATAAACGGCGAGTACCTCTCATGCTTAAGATTTGCAGACGATATAGTTATCGTGGCTGAAACCGTGCAAGACTTGCAGTATATGCTGAGCAGCCTGGCTGATTCTTCTACTCGCATCGGTCTCCGGATGAACTTGGATAAAACCAAGATAATGTTCAATGAACATGTCTCTCCGGAACCGATTATCCTAAATGGGATCCCTCTCAAAGTTGTTCAGGAGTACGTCTACCTTGGGCAAACCTTGCAGTTGGGTAGAAACAACTTCGAAAGGGAGGCTTGCAGAAGAATACAGCTCGGCTGGGCAGCATATAGGAAACTCCGTCGAGTCTTTTCGTCTTCCCTACCGCAAAGCCTTAAGACAAAAGTCTTCAACGAATGCGTCCTACCTGTTATGACTTACGGTGCCGAGACGTGGACACTGACGGTACGACTAGTCCACCAATTTAAGGTCGCTCAGCGAGCTATGGAGAGGGCTATGCTCGGCGTTTCTCTGAAGGATCGAATTCGTTATGAAGTGATCCGACAGAGAACCAAGGTAATCGACATAGCTCAGAGAATTAAGGTGATTTTCCACCAGAGTGGCGAGACGAGACTAGGCTAGAAGAGAATTGAAATCGCACTGACCCTTTTCCACAAAAAATTGCCATCGCGAGCTCGCGCGTGACCGCCGCGCCGCCCGTAGGCTTGACGTGTCGCTCGTGTTTCTGTTGCAAAGTTAATTTATACTCTATGTCGGAAGCAATACGTTCAATTCACGCCTCGCATATTCTCGCCAATCCACACTGTTTCCACCAAAGATGCGCTGGGAGAGAATTGAAAATTTGCCATACAAATGTCAATTCTCTCCTCGCCTCGCCTCGTCTCGCCACTCTGGTGCAAAATCAGCTTTAGCACGTTGAAGTGGCAGTGGGCTGGTCACATCTGTCACAGAACCGATAACCGATGGAGTAGTCGTGTTCTAGAGTGGAGACCGCGCCTTGGCAAACGTAGTGTAGGGCGCCCTCCGGCTAGGCGGAGTGACGATATACGCAAAGTGGCTGGCAGCGGCTGGACATGAAGAGCCGAAAATCGGGCTCAGTGGCGTGCCTTTGGAGAGGCCTATATCCAGCAGTGGACTACGGCAGGCTGATGATGATGATGATATCAACTGAAACTGTTTTAGAATTCGTAAATACTCCGGCGAAACTCAAGTTAATTTACGTATACCTAGCCCTACAAAAGAATTATTAACTTTATGTAAACGATGATAAGGGGCATATAACTTATGCCTGTTTCGACAATATATTAGCAAATAAAAATTGCGAGGCTACTGTAAGAATCCCTATAGTCTTAAAGCGTTCCCTAAGAGTATCTTTTGCCTTAACATGTATATTGCTCGTACCGCTCGTTTCTGTAGAACGAAAATATTTTGAATATCCGCAGCTTTGCCCCATAACAAAATGCCGTAGGACATGACACTATGAAAATTACTTAAATACACTAAACGAGCCGTGTCGACATCAGTAAGTTGTCTAACTTTTCTAAAAGCATATGCAGCAGAGCTGAGCTTTCCTGAAAGACATGCTATATGTGCACCCCATTGTAGCTTACTATCTAATGTAATGCCTAGAAACACTGTTGAGTCAACTGTGTCAAGTTCTTCCCTATCTAGAGAGTAAGCCCTTAACACTGCGGTGAATTCACTCAAGCGACCATCTTGCTATTTTATAGTAAGGTAGACTAGGCCACCCGCATAGTCTAGTTTACTATAATGATGTTATTACACTACAGCATCCACTTATAGTGAGCATTCTTATGAGTGTAATGAGCGCATATACATAACAGTAAAACAAACGAGAGTGATTTAGCGAGCATTCTTCCAAACGTTATGCTGTGCATTCCAGCGAATGGACAGTAAATTTGCTTCATCCTTTATGCTGATTAGAGCGTTCGGTAAAAATCGTCAAAAAGTTCGTAGTAATGTTCGAGTCTGTTCGTTGTTCAGTCCGGCAAAACAAAAAAGACGAAAGGTAGTTGTTCTGTTACAAGTGAATCCTCAGGTCTATCAGCACCATAAAGTTATCAATTCGGTTATCGTTTCATATTCTATCACGGCAAAACGCTAGTCTATGTCACTCTCCAACCTTCCAACTATTTCCAGGTGCGAAAATCATACCATAACATCGCTCCGTTACAACGTGAAATAAGGACAAAAATCCTTTCGAATTTATTAAATTAATATGGATTAAAACAATTCATAAGTGTTCTAGCCTAGCACAGGTTTGCGAAATAGAATTTGGTTTCTGATACGTCGTCGACCACTTATCGTCCTACAAAACTTACCAAACAAAATATTAAAACCGTTACTTTCCTTAAAACTTTAGCAAGTCCCGAGTGACTTGAACCGAAAAGATAAGTAAGTCTAAGATAATCTGTTTGTATTCAAAGTGTTTTAAAGTTCGCCCGTTATTTGGTACGGTTCGCTATCGGGGAACCATCTATGTACAACACTGTGTTAGGAACTCACTGAATTGGAGCAAAGTTTGCTTATCGACCCAAATTAGGTGGGAGTTACAAATCTATATATTTAGATAGCATATCAGTATGTTTAAAAGGTTTCTTAAGTTCCCCAAGAGATTCGAAGATATTGAAAATCATAAAAGTACAGAAGATAAGAATATTTTTAGGATCGAATTCTCGGATAGCGTTTTTTTCCTGCTGGGATATCTCTGTTAAATAAATCAGGATTTTCCTATTTGTCCTGTAGTTTAGTCTTCTGTAAAATAAATAATAAAACATGGCCGAAGAAAATTCAATGTGTCACATGACTTCTGTAAATCGTCCTTATATAGAATTAGAATTAGTAGGTTTTGCAGAAGCGTATCAAATCGCCCTGCCTTTGTATAGACAAACGTTTCCGAGGCTACACACTTTACAAGCACTTAGTTTTGTTAACAAGATACTTCCGTGGCTCGCTGATATTATATCTAAGACGATCTATACTTATAGCCTTTTTATTTTGTTGCCTCTATCCGTGCAATAAATAAGCTATCTGATAGAACATGTACATGAATAAGTGGCATTTTTTGTGGCCCTTTTATGTTGATATGTAAATCAAATGAGAAACCTTGAGATTATAGGTGGATAATATATTGTATTATTTACTTTGTATCAGATATATTATGACTTCATTATGCGGTTGCTGGAGAGCACTTGTTTGTTATATTCATTTGTGCTTTGAAGAAATAAAACTAATACATTGGCAATTGAAGAAGGTACAATGGTTTTAAGCGGTTGACTTCTCGTAAGTACTGAGACTAAACGCCGAATGTCGTAAGAACTGAGACTGAACGCCGAATGTCGTGCGTTCAATCTCTTAGCGTGATCTATAAATTGTTGTTTCTAAACTGGATGAAAATTGTGCCCGTTTATTGAACGTCTTAAAAGCGTCATGTGACACTGGCTTTATGCCTATTGCGGGCTTTAAATAAAAAAAAGGAAACAAACATAATTTCTTTATAAATAGTATTGTTTTGCTTAAACATGTGTTGCTTCAATTGCTCCAGTAAGAAGTAATCGCACTGTAAATATTGAAGGGCTCAACTCACGTAATAATGTATTGTACGCGGCATCCCGACTAGATTCGAGTCACTAATCCTCTTACGCCTACCAGCTGGCGCACAGTTTGGATCTTTTGTATTATAGCTATCGAAATGTGTTTTGTATTATTACTTAAGAAATAAAAAAAAAATGTTGCTTATGTACTGTTTTCTTGGTGACTTGATTTGACTCCCATTTACTGTGGTTAAAATAGTCATAATACCTACTAACATAAGGCGTCGTGTTCTGGGTTTGATTTCCTAACGAGACAAAACTTTGAGTGACCCATAATTTGTTTCACGTCTGGATGTACTTTGTGTCCGTTGACTGTTAAGTGGGACACATGATTTACGATCTAACTCAGTAAGTTGTCTCTGTTTATATCACTGTTTATATCACACGGCTGATCATAGAACATTTCATCCAGTCTATTCCCTAAACAACTGAACAAATATTAACAAAATCTTCGTAGATATACCTAAGATACTAACTTCTTAAAAGTTTGTAAAGAATATACCTTAAAATATTATTTATTTACAGGAAAATATATAGTAATCGACTTAAACGTCTAAGTTAACTTTTAAATCAGTTCTATTTTCCTCATTGCACTTTGATGTAAAAGGATTCAATACTTTTTGCATCTTAGAGGCGGCTTGTACGCACCAAGTTTCGTTAAAATCGGTTGATTTCGTCAAAATGGAGGACTCGTAAGTTAGTACATGAAAGACGTGCGGCAAAAATGCTCTCAAGGTCATTGAACTTCACTTACAATGACTGCAGCTCGGGTCGCCAATGCCTTCCTCTTAACCAGGCTGCGTCTGCAGTGGCCGAGCTGACTTTGTAAACGATTTATGAACCACCATATATTATGGGCCACTGCAAATTGCTCCCAAGTGGTAAGTGCCGCCCAACGTCTACGTACTTAGTCGGTTGAGAGAGGAATCGTTTCTTGTCCTAATGACTTGTAGTTGCCTCCAGACGCTCAATATCAGATGCGGTGTATTTTCATTGACACAACGTTGAAATAAGCTTTTTTTGTGATGGACAAGAATCTAAATTTCCGGCCCAATATTATAAATAAAAAGTGAGTATATAAGTATGTACAAAATATGTTTCTTTTACACGCCAAAACAACTGAACCGAATTTAATTTATTTAGCAAGCATATTGATTAGAAACAAGTGGCGTTCTGTTGTCTCTGGCTACCCCGACGGGGAAAAGGCGTGAGCATATCGATACCTTTGGGTAGAAAAGTCGTATAAACCAAAACCCGACTTTTCAGGAGAGCAGAAAAACGATTTTTTTTTACATAAAAATTCATAACTTTTTTGTTTTTGTAGTTATAAAAAAAATTATCTATTAGAAAGTTTCTTAGAATTTGCGAATCAAATAAGTTAAATCATCAAAACCTATATATCTTTTTTAGTTTTAAAGTTAGCTTGGATTTACGTCTAAGAAAAATCAATTCTTGGTTAATACACCCCATGAAAATGTACTTTAAAAAAACTGTAAAGGTCGTATATCCATTTTTGGTAAGCTTATCGTCACATTTAGTGTCGTAAAAACCCATACATGTAGTTTTTTGTATTAAAAACCATTTATAAACATAGATCAATTGAATTCTGACTAATAAACAATCCTGTTACTCTCAGAATTAGTAGGAATTCAATCATTATTATTCTTATAACCATGGTCGATTCAAATAAAATAAAACTACCTGAAATACGAAGTCAACATTAATTAAGTATTATAATACCTTCTAATCAACATTTACTATCATTTCAATAATGGTACAACATAACTAACATGTTTAACATTTTAAATTGAAAAATTATTATAAATACCTTAAACAGAAATGTGAAATAAAAAATCGACTTAGTCATAAAAACAAAAATTATTCAAACTTCTTCTGAATTAAAGTAATCAGGCATTTTAATCATTTATAAAATGATTGATATTTTTTTAAATTTTTGTACATATTTAAATGTAGGTACTTAATTCAATAAATTATTGAATTAAGCCTTTGTAGTAAGGCTTACTTACTAAATAATTTATTGAATTGCAACTAAATAAATAAACGATCGAGCACTAAACGTAACTAACTTATGTACTAAAAACATAACACTCCTTTTTTTGGGCAGTCGTGAAAAAAGTAACTTACTTAATGATATAAATTTGTGTTCAGAACTAGTTTAAAATTATTTATGAATTGTTACTATAAACTATTTTAATTATTATTATAAATTATTTTAAAACGAATTATGAATTATTGCTTGCAACATTGCAAATATATCGTTTTCTCGAAACAAAGGTAGGAGGAGTAGAAGGTACGTGGTATAGAGCCCCAAGCACAATTTAAATTTCGCGATACCTACCACAAAAATTAAAATTTCTATATGTTGTAATAACATTTCAGAATCAACTTGAAGTTACGTGAAAATTAAATTTTATGCCATCGCTAGCACATAAAACAAATGTGTTGTAATTTAAATCAATGGATATACGAGTATAAAAAGAATTATTCTGAATTACAACTTACCGAACTCAGCACCTACTTGCATGAGTGTATGCGAGTAGGTGCGACAAGAGTGTTCTAGCCTTAATAAATTGTAGCACGTAGCTATTGCGATTTGTAGGTATTAATCGTGGTAGCCTCATACGACTGATCAGTGACGGTAGCCTATTAAAAAATCATAAATATCTACCCTAAACTGGGAAAATTCGACCGCCAAGTGCCTCAGTATCGTGCACTGAATCACTAGTATCGGTTTTCGGTTTATTATTTATTTACACCCAATATTATTACACACCTAAAAGATACACTTTATTTAATACAATAAAACCGTTTCAACAAAAATATAGATCGAATATAAATCTATCAAGCGAAAGACCCGCTTAAAAAATATCAATCCACCAAGTACAGTCCGAGGGGAATAATATTTTGCACTAAAAACATTACTCTTTATTAATACAAAAGCAATTTCAATTCTATCCCAATAAAAAAGAGTTCATATTTCGATTAACTTGTTTTTCAGTACCCGTTCTCTGAATTATTAGTCAGAATTCAATTGATCTATGATTATAAATGGTTTTTAAAACAAAAAGAACTACATATATGGGTTTTTACGACAGTAAATGTGACCATAAGCTTACCAAAAATGGATATACGACCTATACAGTTTTTTAAAGTACATTTACATAGGGTGTATTAACCAAGAATAGATTTTTTCTTAGACGTAAATCCAAGCTAACTTTAAATCTAAAGAACATAGACAGGTTTTGATGATATAACCTTTTTCATTCGCATATTGTAAGAAACTTTCTCATAGATCATTTTTTTATAACTTCAAAAACAAAAAGTTATGGATTTTTATGTAAAAAAAAGTAGCTGTTCTGCTATCCTGAAAAGTCGGGTTTTGGTTTATACGACCTTTCTACGCAAAGGTGTCGATAATTGGGTTTTTACGACAGTAAATGTGACCATTAGCTTATTAAAAATGGATATACGACCTTTACAGTTTTTTTAAAGTACATTTTCATGGAGTGTATTAACCAAGAATTGATTTTTCTTAGACGAAAATCCAAGCTAACTTTAAAACTAAAGAAGATAGATAGGTTTTGATGATTCAACCTTATTCATTCGCAAATTGTAAGAAACTTTCTCATAGATCATTTTTAATCACTTTCGGGTTTTGGTTTATACGACCTTTCTACCCAAAGGTCGATATGCAATAAGGATTTACGACGTCGAATTTAAACTATGCTTAGGTAATGCATTCAACACGTTGGGGCGTATAAACCATTTACAATTAACGACTATTTTTACGCCCTGAGTTAATTAAAATTATGGTCATTACATCATAACAAAACTACAAATAAATAATATTCGGCTTTTACACTGATAATTTACCTTTTTCAAGAGGTTATGACCAAAAACTTCTGGGTCGTATTAACCATTTTTGTGTGAATTTCTACATTTCGTATATACAGATCGATAGAGAAAAAAATTCTGAGAAAAATGGTATATATAACTCAATTTGGCCAAAATGGTTTATACGACCTTTCTACCCAAAGGTATCGATATGTATGTATGTATTGATTAAACATTGGAAAAGAAAAACGCCCTGTAAAAAAAGTACTAGAAGAGATTGCAATATGGGGTAAATTTAAGTAGGTGAAAACGATTACTACAAGTTAAATACGCTTTTTATATGTTTCACTGTTATATAGTTAGGGTTTTTTATGAAAATGTGGGATAAAACCTATATCTTAGCTATAATAACTAATCAAATACAAAAGCCATCCTTGCCCGATAGTGTCGGCCTATCACATGACATAATTAACGCCATAGCCGATACGCAGACTCGTTAGTACCAACGTGACAAAAACGAAGATTAACGAAGATTACCAGATCATTAGGGCATTACGATTCAGGTTAAATGGCTGCTGTATCGATTGATTCGGTCGAGAGGTCAAACAAGGATGCCAAAGAATTTGCTGGACATATTCACAATTTGCACTGGATTTTGTGTAGTGAAATTTAAAGTTACAGCTTTGAAATTTGCACATGATTGTATGAAAAGCATGTTTGAAAAAAGTAATGATTGTAGAGGTAGCGGGTGAGGTTTGTAAGGATAGAAGCAAATGACTTTCAGTTGTATCTGCCTATTCCGACTGGAAAAAGGCGTAAGTATATATATGTATGTATGTATGTATGTAGATTTGTACAATAGAGATTTAATAAATAGATTTGCCTGCAATCAAAGTACATTTATTTGTCTAACTAAAAGACTGGCTACGATTGTGTCTTGTGGAAAGCGATCCGATGCTTATTGCTATCGGCATGTTATGTTTACCTTACATATCGATCTGCAGTCTTTCACAACGCTTCACCAAAATCAGTAACACGTCGTGATTCTGTCAACGTCCGATGGAAGTCAATTGTTAAAGATTTGTCTTATGCATAATATGGTCAAAAAAATTACACACTGTACTTCCACTCCACACAAAAATCTTTACAGTCGATCAAAACAGAACTGGCAAAATATTTAAGAAATACAATTTTGCTAACACCCCGACTCAACACCTGCATGAATTTATTCATATATCTAACCTGCATTCTGTATGCACAACTCTACAATAGAATTTCCATGTCATTGAACATCAAATATCAACAGGATATACCAGCATTGGTGCGAAGCGGAAATTGAACCAGTGACCCTAAGCGCCAACGTTGACAACACAACCACAGATCCATTTAGGTCAGCGTACGTGGTTAAGCAATATTCAGAACGTTTTGTGTTTACTTTGAGTTTAAACCCGTATTAACTCGACTTCAAACAACGTTATTCAGTACAACAAAACTGAGTAATGTTTATTTGGACTGCCTAAATGTTCTTGATAAAAATCCTTTCATAATATGGCAGTAGGCTAAACTTTGTTTACATCGACAAAAATTAAACACGATAATGAAAAGCAAAATAACACTACAATCATTTTAATATACATACAAGCAATGATTTTACGAAAGTAAAAAGAAGTAGATATGTTATAGGCGTACCAAAAGCAGGACGCTAAGTATAAGCCAGTTGGCAAGTCTGACATACATATGTTTGTGTGACGTCGCGAGCCGGCGTCAAAGTGAAACTGACACATCTTGTCAGTTGAAAATAAAATATGGAGTTATCGATGTGTGCGTTAGTGTACCGTTTCTAAGGATTGATAACTATGTAGGTAACGTATCTACCTTTTTCTTGTAATATCATTGCATCCAAGTATATAAGTAAAAGTTTACCAGTTAGTTGTCTGATCATCATACCGCTAAATTCAATATTCGATCTATCCATTTATTTATTTATGGGGTCCAAGTGCTAGATCTCTCTATAGAGAGCTTGCGAAGAGACTTGTCGACGCCTCGCGTGACCAGAAGGCTGGCATGTATCTAGCACAAAAAATTAGCATTGACATACAGCGTGGCAATGCTGCCAGTCTTCTGGGCACATTCCCAATAGACGGCGATGTGGAGGACTTTCACGACGCCCTTTGAATATACATTTTCTTATTTATTTGTATTGTACTTTAATATTTTAATTTAATTTTAGTTGTAGTATTTAAGTAGTTATAATTGTGCTATCCTAATATTAATTTATTTTGTTATTTAAATAAATTCGAGATTTTAGATTCGTCTTTGACATAAGCTACATACGACATACTACACGAATGTTGAATCTCAAAATCCATGGATAGATCGAATATTGAAACCTGCCGATAGTACTGGCTCTGATTAGTTTAGGATCAGTTGACCGTTTGTGAGTTGAGATGGTAATAAAAAACATCAACAGTTCTTTCTATCCCCATATGAATATGCGATCGCTAAATGTTAGCCAGTAATAAATAAAACATAATGATTCTAGAATATTAATATGTCCTTTATAAATTAATTTCGTATAACAATCTTTTTAAGCCTAAGATGTTTAATTGAATATTATTATAGCTGTTGTTATCTTATTAAATAAAATAGTTATTTTATTTGAACAATAGTTTTTAAAATGTCATATAAGATAAAAAGAAATGGCCAATATTCATCCACATGTACCTTTTTGTAACAAATGGATGTCACTCGATGTTATTATACTTTTTACGTAAGGTTTGCTTTTATGGTTGCTTAAATGTCACCAAATAAGTTTCAAAGTATGTCTCAGTTAATGGGTGAGCTTAATACCGTCTACCACTCAAAGAACATCACATACTGGCAATGATGTACCGAAATACCAAATTCTGAAGTTATGTAGCATACCTATATCGTCAGTGATTTACACTTTCACTTCGGCCAAATGATATCGCATATTCCCAACATGTTCGCTAACGTCACACATCGATCTACATGTCACACATCTCATCACAATATCGTACATCGCTAAAACATTATCTTATCGGAGCCGTCGGGTCGCTATTCAATAATATCAGAAGGAGAAAATCACCGCACATTGAGGCCGCATTATTGCATTCTATTGCGGTGAGGAAGAATCCCGAATGCCTGAGTGCAACCAATTTCCGTTCCTCGCTATCCTTCGTGACATATAACGCATATTGTATATCTAAATTGCTAAGGATATGGAAAGATTTTGAGATCTGAATTGGTGTGGTATTGCATGTTTCCAGGTTGTGTTGATGTCTTTATTTGCAGAGAAAATTTTAGAGACAGTTTTTAGTAAGACTAAGCATCTACTGCATAGAAGATACAGGTGATCTCGAGAATGTTATGAAAGATATAAACGTGTATATTAGCAACAAACCAGCTGAACATGCTAAAGAAATCGAAATGACTAGCTATAGTTTCATATTTATCTGATAAATTACCTGTTATATCACTTACTAACGTACACATCATTCACACTCCATATACACAGCTATACTCACAATTAAACAACACTAGTCACTACTCTCCACTCTTTTCACACCTACGCCAACTACTGCTTAAAACTGTCCTTGATTGCCTCATGATGAACTGCATTGCAAAAGGCTATCTCCTGCGATGCAGTATAACATACAATATATCTCAAGTTGCATCAATTCAAACTCGTACTCTCATGCATTGCACCACACAATTTATTTTGACATATTTGACAGATTGCGTTTCGAAGTCCCTTTTACAAATATCAAAACGCGATCAGAAAAGGTATCGCGATATGTCATTTGGTTGTCTGAAGTGCACATTGAGTTTAACCTACTGTCCGAAGTTAACATTGGGTCTAGCCTACTGTCCGAAGTATATACCAGATTTAGCTCTGCAAATACATTGCCTAGCGACACCCTCAATTATACGATTCTGCATGTTAAAGCGCCTTAACTGTGTTGACTCGATTGTTCCATTATGGACATATGCGTCTTATTTTGTGCATACATGTTTACCTGTTTTTAATATTAATGGCTAACTTAATAGATTTAATAAACGAAATCGACACCACTGTGGTTTCCAAGTCCTCTCAGCGCTCACCCGAAAATTTAGACCGCGACCTAACTGCTAACACATTTAAGATTTTTCACACTAACATCCGAAGTGTAAACCGCAACCACGATTCTCTCGTTGCCCTCTTATCACGAATCGACTTGCAATGTGATATAATCATACTGAGTGAATGCTGGCTTAGTAAGGTCGGCAATTTGCCGCCATTGGACGACTATGTCGCATACCAGTCAAAACATTTCAATCAGAATGACGGGGTGATACTCTACATTAAATCAAATAATCGGGCTAGTGTTTTCGAACCTCAGTTTAGGGAAGCAAATTGCTTGGTAGTGAAGTGCAATAACGACTTAGCAGTGATAGCTTGTTACCGTTCGCCGTCATTCACTAAAATCGATAATTTTGTCGATTGCTTAGACGAAACATTAGCTTCACTTTCTGCCTACAAGACGGTAGCATTGATAGGTGATATAAATATAAATATTTCCTCTAACAACGACCCTTTCTGTGACATCTACATTAACACCTTTGCTTCCCACGGACTTTTGGCAGCCCACGGTTATCCTACCAGAGATACTGCTTGTCTCGACCATGCCATGCTAAAATCGGATAAAAGTTCTCACACCTTCGTTATGGATTCTCTGATAACCGATCACGCGCCTATATTATTCTGCTCGGATATAAAACTACCTCGTAAAAATGCAAAGCACACAATGTCACAAATTGACCATGCGGCCGTTGTAAATTTGCTGTCTGAAGCTGATTTTAGCACAGTTACAAATGCACTGGTGCGAACGAGGCTGCAACTGAATTGGTTACGACCATCTCTAAAGCTGTCATTGCTCAGACTAAAATAATAAGAATCCCCAATCGTAAAAGATGCATCAAACCTTGGGTTACGCCTGGCCTTTTGAGGTGCATCAAACACCGTGACAGGCTTCACAAAAAAGCAAAGTCTGAGTAAATAGTGTGACTCAATTGATATACACTAGATATCGCAACTTTTCAAATAACCTTTTAAAAAGACTAAAACTAGAGTATGAGAAATCTGAAATTCACAATAACAATCATAACACAAAAGCAATGTGGAAAGCAGTGAAAAGAATAACAAACTCAAACAGACCTTCCGTACCACCCTTAGAACTTCTATCAGTTGCCGAAAATGAGCGAAATGCTGCAGATCGGGTTAATTCATTTTTTACAAATATTGGCGCAAACCTAGCCTTAAATATTTTACAACAGGACCAAGAGGGAAGCTGTACCCAAAGTACAACACACTCGACCCTGTTTTCGATGGCTTTACTACCGGCAGACGAAACAGAAATATCCAACATAATTTTAAATCTACGTCATGACTGTGCTACTGGAGTAGACGGAATACCAGTCTCTATTCTAAAAAATGCACGACAGATACTTGTCGGTCCTATAACTGCGATGTGCAATGTCTGTATGTCTACTGGTGTATTTCCCAGGATACTTAAACAAGCTCTTGTACATCCCATCTACAAGAATGGCGACAGACACAGTGTCAACAATTATAGACCAATATCCATCCTTACAGCTCTTAGTAAAATCCTAGAGAAAGTCCTTAACAACAGACTTGTTACTTATCTGGAAAACCACAGTATAATCGCTAGTAATCAGTACGGATTTAGGAAGGGAAAGTTTACTGATGATGTGGTATTGGACGTCACAGAATGTGTGGTTAAACAACTGGATGACAATGTGAGAGTGATGGGTGTGTTTTTGGATCTCAGCAAGGCGTTTGAAACTGTGTCTGTTCCTCTGCTCCTGGAGAAGATGGAGACTGTAGGAGTACGGGGAACGGTCCTGGATATATTCCATAGTTACTTGACAGATCGATCCCAAATCGTTAGAATAGGAAACGTCGTTAGTAACAGTGCAAGCCCTTTATTTGGAGTTCCTCAGGGAAGTGTGCTTGGTCCTACTTTGTTCCTCGTTTACAAAAACGATCTGTGCAAGCATAAAATTAACAACTGTAAAATATTCACTTATGCAGACGACTTATTATTCGAGGAGCAGACTGGGACCAGGCACGACAGCATGCAGAAAGCGCCCTGATTGATATAACGAAGTGCCTCAAAAGCAACTTACTAACGCTAAATATCAATAAATCTCAATTCATTACTTTCTCTCATAGGGAGCACACGCAACCAGATCTGAATTTTGAACTGTCTATACACTCATGTCGCTTACTCACATCCTCATGTTCTTGTCCTAAACTCGTTAGAACTAAAGAAATAAAGTACTTGGGTGTCATTATGGACAGTACTGTCACTTGGCATAGTCATATAATTAATCTAGCGGGTCGTATAAGGAAACTTATGCCAATATTTAAAAAATTAGGCCGTTGTGCAGACAGCAGGACCATAAAAACTGTTTATTACACCCTGGCACAGTCGTTGCTGCAGTATTGTGTGACATCTTGGGGTGGTGCCGATACCACGTCGTTGCTTCGATTGGAGCGTGCTCAAAGGGCAATCTTAAAAGTGATGACGCAGAATCCGCGCAGATATCCAACTAAGACACTCTATAGTGAATGTAAGGTGATGACAGTGAGGCAGTTATATGTCTTAAATGTTATATTACGTAAGCACGCCACGCTGCCCTACGACAGTACTGTTGTACGTAGAAGACGACAAATTTGTCGCATACAGCCTCATCGAACCACTCTTGCAAGGCGACAATTCTATATTGCCGCTGATCGCCTCTATAATAAAGTGAACAAATCTATACATATTCACCCTCTTACCCTTAACCGATGTAAGGCCACTCTCAAAAAATGGCTCTTGACATACAATTACAAAGACACAGAGGAGCTAATCCGATAAAATGCCAAGAAAAGAGTAAACACACATACTCAATTGCACACTCATACACACATATACACTAACGCACACACACACACCACACACACACACACACACACACACACACACACACACACACACACACACACACACACACACACAAACACACACACACACACACACACACACACACACACATCCATACGCACACAAACAAACACACACTTACTAACCTTAATTTCAATTTCAATCAAACTGCATGCATTAATTACTTTGTTTGTAAGTGAAACTTAATTTTGTTTATATACTCCAAAACTATAATAACTGTTGATGTGACATAAATCCCCTGTATTGTACTTATGGTGAAGGCACTGTCTCTTGTAACACAGTTTAAACTAGCACAGGAGGCAGGGTTTACTTAATGTTTGTTGCAATTATTTTTATGTCAATAAAGATTTTTTCAATTTTAATTTTCAATTTGATGTTGAGTTGCCGGCATTTGAAGTCATCGTCGTGAAAAACGACTAACATGTTAACGCTTTTTAAATAATACCAAAGATATATTTGTAATCTTTTCCACAATATTGTTGTTTTGCCAGTAATTTTCTTTAATTTATCAAAAATATGAAGTGCGCATTGTCGTTAAAATTTTACATTCTTCGGAGGGCATTTTATTTGCCTGTTTGCCAATAGAATAATTTGCATGCCCGGCCATGCTTTTACACAATTCTATTTATCAAAAGACCAAAATAGTTATTCACCCTTTAGGGAAGTATTTTCTTATTTCTTTTTACACTGTACTTCAAATAGCGAAGTTTACTCTCAAAATGAACATTACCGTTCAGAGGGACACTCACAAAAGTTTTTATTGCAGTTTATTTAATGTAGCCTCTGTTCCGTATCATTTGTTTTCTATTATTTGAAGCAAATTGAAATAGCACCCGAGGTGGTAATTGAGTTTAGTTTTGCTTAGATTTCGAAATTTAGTTTCAAACTTTATTTGCTTGGATAGCGCAAAAGCTTAGGTGGTAACTTTGTAGGCAACATCAGTATGTACAACTGGTTTCCCAAGCTGTTTTATGTTCTTATTTCTGAAATTTGTGCATATGTCACATTTTCTAGCCTTATACCATACATATATATGGCCATTTCATATGTTACAAAAGATATTTATGCTTATGAAACTATTTAAATCGATTCTCCTATGGTATGGATCAATATAAAGCTGTGGTTGACATAATCAATAATAAACCCGTGAATGTACATTCACACAATATAATGTTCATAATTTCGTTTATGACTGATTCAGTAAGTTTGTTTATAATATGATTATTGTGCTATAGTATTGGAAGATTTTTAGTACAGATTTCGGTTTTTAGAAAAATCAGATCATCTTGCTACAGCCTTCTATGGCAACTCAAAAGAATAACAATATGGAATTCTGTAGTCAAGAACTTTGTCTATATATAGTGCTATCTGGATAACAGCTGGCACCCATATACTTGCAGCCGCAAGTACTCACTGAGGCACAAAATATAATACAATATACATACAAGGACGTTCATACATCGTTTCATAATCGGGCTATATACTTGTAGATTATTAAGATAGAGGATTTTTTTATTAGTTCTAGACTTCGCTAATGCTCCGTCTGGCAAATTATATTATATATAGGCTAGGGTATGCCCTAGCCTTATTAAGGAATCCACACTATCTACTGGTGAAAACCGTACAAAATCTGTTTGGCAATCGATTTTAAACTTTCGCGATTTGTATGCATCATACAAATCAAAAAACGTAGGAGAATAACAGAGGTATTTATGCCTTTAAGTAAGTAAATTATCGCGACTAAGACCCGCTAAATAATATTGTATGATCTGTTCTGTACTCATTTTATAATATGCATTGATTATTTATTCATCATCATCATCATCAGCCCTTTATACTGTCCCACTGCTGGGCACGGGCCTCTTCCCATTATGTGAAGGGTAAGGCCATAGTCCACCAGGCTGGCCAAATGCGGGTTGGCAGACTTCACATGTCTTTCAAGAATATTATGGAGAACTCTCAGACATGCAGGTTTCCTCACGATGTTTGCCTTCACCGTTTAGCAAGCGATAATTAACAAAGAATACGGATTGTCACCACCCCATATCATCCCATGGGTGTCGTAAGAGCCGACAGAGGGAGCATATTATGCAGAGAACAGCACTGTAAGAGAAGGAAAACTTGATACAAACCCTATACCAACCCGTTTGGCCAGCGTGGTATAGTAGGCCAGTTCCTCCTTTCAAAGGAGAGGCCTAGTCCAGCAGTGGACTGTTAAAGGCTGATGATGATGATGATGATTACGCACATAACGCCGAAAATTCATCGGTGCGCGCCGTGGATTCGAACCCAGACCCTCTGCGTAGCAGTCTGTCGGTCTCTCCACTAGGCTATCGCTGCTTGTTTATTTATTACTGAGGTTTAATTGTTGGGTTATACTGAGTCATAACTTTTATTAAGGCAGTAAAAGAAGAAGGCGTAAAAGAATAAATGTAATAATCAGATTATCCATCTCAATAGAGTCTGTCACTTCCTCACGTAACGTGTTGATCGATAGATGAGATAATGACGTAACGGTATCGCCAAACAGGCATCTGACGAGAGAAATGAAACCGAAGACGATTTAAGTTATAGATATCCGAGAGATATATATTATATTCATCACATATTAACTGAGTGTGTAATAATCGTGTAGGTATATATAACATTCTTGCATTACTGACTGACAGACTAGCTACAGCCGAAACTATTAGGCGCAGGAAGCTGAAATTTGGCATGTACATATAGTATGTTCCTTGGTGACCGTAGGGGTGCACATAGAAGAGATTACTCAAATTTCCACGGGATCGGTAAGAAACGGTTTAACTGGAAATAGTGCGTGCGTAACTGCGGGCATCCTCTAGAAATACATCATCATCAGCCGCATACTGTCCCACTCGGACCTCTTCTCGCTATGAGAAGGATAAGGGCATAGTCCACCAGTCTTTCGAGAACATTACGAAGGAGAACTCTCAGACATGCAGGTTTCCTCACGATGTTTTCTTTCACTGATAATGATAAGCAAGCGGTCATTAACAATTTAATACTCACTTAACTTCGAAAAGTCATTGATGCGTGCCGTGGATTCGAACCCGAGACCCTCTGCGTAGCAGTCTGTCGGTCTCTCCACTCTGCTATCGCTGCTCTAGAAATATGTAAAATCCACATTTTCCATACATATTATTATATTTTATAGTGCATCGAAACATTATGATTTGGTCACGAAGCAACTTGCAGAATCCTGTTATTTAAAAGCGTTTCTTGCTATGCCGCAATTTCGTTTCGTTTTAGTATCATCTACCATCGGTAGCTAAACGATTACCTATTCAAGGAGCATTTAGACAGGACGTCGAAAAGCTGTCTCTTAATGCCTCACTGGTTGAAAGCGGTCGGTGAGCAGCAGTAGAATAGGTTACAAATAGGACTGATTTTGCAAACTCAAACTCAAACTCAAAATCCTTTATTCATTTAGATCACAAAGGGACACTTATGAACGTCAAATTTAAAACATTATTACTGTATGCTTTTACATTTACATTTACTGCCACGTTCGCAAAGCAAGGGCGTAGAACCATGAGAAAGAACGGTCAATAAAACTCACGGTCACTCTTCATCGCCAGGTTTTTAATAATACATAACAATTAATATTTTGTAAGGTGCTGCAACTGTTATACCTTCTATGTTACTTGTATATATTTACTGTACATAATACTCAAGCATAATCAAGTTAAATTTTGATGTTCATTTAGTTAGCCTCCTGAACATAGACATGGTAAAACAGGAGCATCCACTTACATTATGCACCTAACAATGCAGGCAATCCGCGCAAAGGTTCAGAACCATGATGGAAATTATGAAGTTAAATATCAAAAACAAAATTATACCAGCCCATAAGGCCGCCCTCGACCAGTCATCGCAAGTAGCACCCGTTCACGAGTATGACGCATGTGCCAGCCATCATCCCTCTCGCCATATCAGAGGGACAGGGATGACCCGACACACGACGCCACCACAAGAAATGACATTTTAGTGAGCATGACGACAACGGTATACGAACCGGCAGTAATAAAATTAACAATCTGTTGGTATACTGACCATGAACGCGAATTACCGCCATTTTCCAGATCATTAATATTAGGATAAATTTGTGAAACGCGTGAAGAAATGCAAATGTAGTACCCATATTTAATTGACATGATACCTTTTGAAATACAACCACCGATCCAACTGATTGAGTACAAGATAATAAAATTAAACATAATAAATAAATCATATCTAACGACATGAAAAATAATAAATAATAATACATACATACATACATACATAGACTCACGCCTGTTTCCCCGAAGGGGTAGGCAGAGGCATATTAAACGCCCACTTTTCGCCAGTGTTTTGATCCCACGTAATAGGTGGCGAGCCTATTGCCGCTTATTGGGACATTTTGTTTGCCAGAGCCTCGTCCGTTGATCGGCAGGTGCACCACTTGCAGGTGAGGTTGGCTTGGGACCCTTAGTTCTTGGTGGGAACCCTATGCACCCTAAATAATAATAATATTTATTTATTTACACATACATACATACATAGACTCACGCCTGTTTCCCCGAAGGGGTAGGCAGAGGCATATTAAACGCCCACTTTTCGCCAGTGTTTTGATCCCACGTAATAGGTGGCGAGCCTATTGACGCTTATTGGGACATTTTGTTTGCCAGAGCCTCGTCCGTTGATCGGCAGGTGCACCACTTGCAGGTGAGGTTGGCTTGGGACCCTAAGTTCTTGGTGGGAACCCTATGCACCGTTATTTATTTATCTTTCTACAATAATAGTAAATATAATTCTAAAGTAAGTAAGTACTAGATTATAATGGGTGCCTGTACTAGGTTGGACCTGTGCCACAGGCGGTAAGAGCACTATCATATGTTTGTTACTACTAATTAAAATGTTTATACTAATACTTATTACTGCCTACACTATTTATAGAGTTACATAATTACATGAATACCTACAAGACCAATGCATAGTTCGGAGTTATTTTTATAATAGGTATAATATGCAATAACAATGTCATGACAAAGGTACACTTTAGCACTATAAGCAAATCTTCGGTCTGCTTATAATCCAAAGATTGTAAATATTTATACACTAATTGCTTACAGTTGAAATAATTTACGTCATATAGACAGTATTTTGTTTAGTTTGTTATATATAAAAGGCCCTAAGAAGGCATAAAACCTGTTTGTGAAGATGAATTTAGATTCGGAAAGTGCAGTACATACAATATCTTTACGCCTCTTATTGTTAGTGAGATTAGTGTCATAAGTTAGCGTGGTGTGCTGTTTTTAACCGACTTCAAAAAAAAGGAGGTTCTCAGTTTGACCTGTATGTATGTATGTATGTGTGTTTGTCCGCGATTATCTAGCGTTTGGCTGAACCGATTTTGATGCGGTTTTCAGAAAAGTATTTGTTACACTTAGGAGAAGGGTTTAAGCCCTTAACCGACTTCAAAAAAAGAAGGTTCTGAGTTTGACCCGTATATATGTAAGTTTGCCCACGATTAACTCGAGTTTGGCTGAAAAGTATTTGTTACACTTAGAAGAAAGTTTTAGTATTTTAACCGACTTCAAAAAAAGAAGGTTCTCAGTTTGACCCGTACACATAGGTATATTGGTTCTTAGTATGTTTGTATGTATTATGTGTGTGTGTTTGTACGTGTGTACGCGCGCGCGCGCGTTTTTGTATTTGTATGTCTACGTGTGTGTGTATGTGTGTGTACGAGTGTGTGTGTGTTTAAGTGTCTATGTCTCTGCGATTAAAAACAAAGAAAGTTGGTGAAAGAATTAAGGCTCTGTAGTCGTGGTGATGGTTGAGTAATTTGTTCTAGACAATATCACTTAAAGCCATGCCTTTTATTATAGGGATTTAACCCGACTCAAGGCAACATAGCATTGGTCTTTAGCAAAGATTTTAGGCCCTAGGTCGATTACCCCGGCACTAAGTGTACATCCTTGCAACTTGTGTACCGTCACAGCCCAACTCAATATGACTGGCAACATCCGCCTCTTGATATCACCATAACCGCGATTGCCTTGATAGGTCACTGTTACTGGAGCTTTGGAAATGTATCCATCATCATCTTTACGACGCAATGCTATTGATGGATCATCAAATAATATCAAAATGGCATCAGGCAGTTCACCTGGCTCAAGTTGATCTCTTCTTAGTGTCGGACATTTAAATCCTTTAGGAATACCCATTGCCCCATTCGCTAAGCCATCCGTTATTGACATATTTCTCCGGAGCATAATACGAGACCTCACAGCCAATTCAATAGTATGTACAAGTCCGCCGCATTTGTTTGGATCAGCCGGAGCAGCATTTGCGGAGGGCGTCCTTCCGTATGTGGCTGATTCCCTAGACTCATCTCTCCCTTGCAGCATCAAGCCTAAGCCCATAGGCACATAGAATAAAAGTACCTACTAGACTAGACTGATACCAGCAGAAAAGTTATCACTAAAATAATTGAAGAATCTATCTATAAACAAACTATTAATTAACCCAAAACTTATAGTAAATGGAGTGTCTATCACTAAAAAGTATGAAATAAATAAAAGAGTAGTTAACACAAAACCTGAAGTAAACGAACGAAGTACCTAACACTAAAAAGTATGAAATAAAAATAATAAGAAAAAAAACGAAAATGAAAACTTAAAAATCGCAACAAAAATGTCAACTTAGTACGTATTTAGTTTCTTTTTAAAAAAAAGAGAACCGCCTTCAAAAAATCGACCCACTGAAAAGTGCGAAATAATTTTTACATACGCTACCCCTAATTCTCTCGAATTTCCTTTCGAATTTCTCCCAAAAACTAATTACTAAATTAAACTAAATACTTTGTTTTTGAAGTCGGTGCCAAACCAACAAAAACAAAAAGAATACTGGCAAACAGAGAAAATAATACGACGAATGTATCAAATCAATAAAGCCTCAAAAAATGCGCTGGTTTGGAAAAGATGACGCCAAACAATAGGATTTTAGAGGGATTTGGTTTGGCACCGACTTCAAAAACAAAGTATTTAGTTTAATTTAGTAATTAGCTTTTGGGAGAAATTCGAAAGGAAATTCGAGAGACTTAGGGGTAGCGTATGTAAAAATTATTTCGCACTTTTCAGTGGGTCGATTTTTTGAAGGCGGTTCTCTTTTTTTTTAAAAGAAACTAAATACGTACTAAGTTGACATTTTTGTTGCGATTTTTAAGTTTTCATTTTCGTTTTTTTTTCTTATTATTTTTATAGGACAATATACATAACGAAAAGCTGTCGTACAGTTAGTACATTACATAGTTCATATAGGCGGTGCGTGGGAAAGAGAAAAGGCCTACAGGTTGCCACTTTTAGAAGTGCTCTTTGGGCCCGTTCAATCGGCAACATTATGGATTTTGGAGCCCCGCCCTATGATGTGATACAATACTGTATAATAGACTGACATAAGGCCTGATATACACGTATGATGAGCTTATTATCTGCTATGTAACGGAGTTTTTTAAAAACGAAGAAAAGTTTACGTATCCTAGAAGTTAGCACCGCTATATGTTGCTTAAAAGAGAGGCAATCGTCAAGTATTACTCCTAAGTATTTAATGTTAGTGGTATTATGGATAACAGGGCAAGTGCAAAAGTTTAAGTGACGGGTCATTGCAGTTATGAGCATATAAGGTGTTATTATTTAACTGAGCTGGTGGCTTCCGCATAGAGAATTTAAGGAATTTCGTTTTATCTGCGTTTAGCGTTAGAAGATTATATTTTAGCCAGTTGTTTACGATGTTAAATCCGCGTTGAGCAAGATCGTGTACCTTCTTGGCCGTGTCAGCGGCAAAAAGGAGCGCTGTATCATCTGCATATGTAATAATTTTGCCATGATCTAAGGTTTGATTACAAAGGTCGTTAATATAGACTAGGAAAAGGGTAGATGCGAGGATACTTCCTTGTGGAATGCCATATTGAGGTATTTTTAATTCTGCGCTAAAAGTCTCGCCGATTCGAACACTTTGGTACCTGTCCTTTAAATAGTCAGCAAAGAATTTTAATTGTGTGCCTCTTATGCCAATGGCTTCCAGCTTTTTCAGAAGTTTAGGTATAGACACCGTGTCATAGGCCTTAGCTAAATCAAGGAAAATTCCAATGACATGCTTTCTCTTCCCCAGTTCTTCTGTCACATAGGTCGTTAATTGATGTACCGCATCTGCTGTAGACAACTTAGGTCTAAAACCGAACTGAGAAGTGGATAGCAGAGCGTTACTTTCTAAGTATGCCATTAATCTACGGTTGACTATTTTCTCTAAAACTTTAGCTATTCTTGGTAATAGCGAAATTGGCCTGTAGTTTGTTATAAGACCTTTTGTACCGCTTTTGTAAATTGGGACTACCACTGCCTTTTTAAGATATGTGGGAATGACGCCCTCAGCAAGACATAGACGGTATATGTGGGTCATTGGAGGCACAAGAATATGTTTAAAATGCTTTAAGATGTTGTTACTAATGTTGTCCCATCCTGCTGCGCTGTTATTTTTTAAAGTTAGTATGACACTTTCCACTTCGATTTCATCTGGCATAACAAAAGATCTGCCGCTCTTTAAATGGGTTGAGAAATTTGAGTAATTATCATAAAGGTTGTTGCCACATTGACTTTGTATTTGTTGTGCAAGTTTTGTTCCTACGTTGACAAAAAAATTATTTACTTCGTCAGCCGACGATTGAGGCGATTGTTTTAAATTTAATAAACTTGTATCGACTATATTTTCTTTAGAGGTATAGGTAACTGTTTTTAGGTACTTCCAAAGCTTTTTACTGTTATTACCTGCGTCATTTAGTTGTTGTTTGTCGTACTCTATTTTTATTTTCCTGAGCAGATTATTACAAAAATTTCGGTACCTTTTATACGAAATTTGCAGTATAGGGTTGTCGGGACACTGTTTAGCTCTTAAATGTAGCTTATCTCTATGCCGAATACATCTAATTAAACCTGGAGTTATCCATGGTTTCAAGTTATAGTTTCTCTTAGTGACGGAATAAATTGTAGAATTTCTAAAAACGCTGCTTTGCACTGTGTTAATAACATAGGCTAATGAATTATTTGCATCAGCACTATTAAAAACTGGACTGAAGTCAATGTTGCTCAACGTATGTTCTAAACCACTCATGTTTATTTTAGTTTTTACTTGCGGTCGTCTAGTGTTTTGTGACTGCGCTAAGTCCAGTATGATAAGGACAGCGCAATGGTCAGTTATGGAGGAGTTAGTGACAAGTTTTATTGACGGAAACCTAGCTTTAAGCATGACGTGATCTAAGCAGGAGCCGCTCTGGTGTGTAGGGAAAGCATGAGAAGGGAAAAGGCCATGGTATTCACATAGGTTTAGGTAGTCTTGGGTGCCGGCGTCACAGGTATCAGCATTTAAATTTATGTTTAGGTCACCGGTTAATATACATACATACATACATACACAGACTCACGCCTGTTTCCCGGAGGGGTAGGCAGAGACTACGGAACGCCATTTGCAACGATCCAGACATATCTCTCTTGCTTCATTCACTCCCATCAGATTCCTCATGCATGCTCTTCTGTTCAGGATACTTCTCACCGGTTAGCGAGAGCGAGATAAGCTTTATTTGTTTAAGAAAGTCAGGCTTCTCACTAAACAGTTCAAGCCTAAATCATGGGTAGTCGAAAATGTAGACGGAGTACCCCTTCAAGATTTAGAGGCAATAACTGATCGATGGCGTGAATACTGTACACAGTTATACAGAAACCCCAGCAACGAGCAAAGATGTGCACTACCGACAGCGTTATGGACCAATTTAGACTTTGAACCTCCTATAATCCAATCTGACGTCACGGCTGCACTAGCCGCTCTTAAAGCCAAGAAAGCTCCAGGGCTAGACCAGCTGACAGCTGAGATTTTGAAAGCAATGGGGCCAGCTGGAACTAAAATTCTCCTAGATTTGTGTAACGGCATCTGGCACACAGGCGAATGGCCAAAAGATTGGACGAGATCGGTTATACTGCCACTCCATAAGAAAGGGTCCACTACAAAATGTGACAACTATAGGACTCTGGCTCTTATATCTCATGCCAGTAAAGTGCTCCTTCACATAATCAACAACAAGATACGTCACATCTTGGACTGGCAGATCCCACAGGAGCAGGCAGGTTTCGTCAAAAGTAAAGGTACCCGTGAGCAGATCCTAAATGTACGTCAGCTAATTGAAAAGACTTATGAGTTCAACACACCACTCATATTGTGTTTTATTGACTACAGCAAGGCCTTTGATTGCGTTGTTTGGTCGGCCCTGTGGGGGGTGCTGCGGGGACTGGGAGTACCTGAACACCTAGTGGCGCTCATAGAAAATCTGTATCTTAACAGCGAGGGTGTCGTTAAAATTGACGGAGCAACTTCGGGCCCTTTCAGTTTCGAAAAAGGTGTTAGACAAGGTTGCATTCTGTCACCTATCTTCAATATTTATGGAGAGTACATAATCAGGAGAGCCTGTGAAAACTGGGAAGGAGGAGTCACCATCGGAGGCACCAAGATTACTAATCTCCGGTACGCAGACGACACCACGCTTCTGGCTGCCAATGAAGCGGAATTGGTTGAGATCCTGGATAGAGTGGAGCGCATCAGCCTGGAAATGGGTCTCAAGATTAACCACAGCAAGACCAAGGTGATGGTGGTGGACCGAAGTAGAAAGTTGCAACTCACGGGAACTCTTGGACTTGAAGTGGTTGATGACTTCATCTATCTCGGTGCGAATATCAGCAACACAGGTTCTTGTGAAAAGGAAATCCGGAGGCGCATAGGAATGGCCAAGAGTGCAATGTCGCAGTTGCAAGGCATATGGAGGGAACGCAACATTTCTCGCAAAACCAAAACTAAATTGGTTAAATGTCTCGTCTTCTCCATATTCAGCTACGGGGCTGAGACTTGGACTTTAAAAAAGGCGGACCGCGACCGCATTGATGCCTTCGAGATGTGGTGCTGGAGGAAAATGCTCCGAATTCCCTGGACTGCTTTCCGTACAAACCTCTCCATCTTGAGTGAACTGAACATCAAGATCAGACTGTCTACTACCTGCATGCGCAGAGTACTGGAGTTCTTTGGCCACATTGCCAGGAAAAATGGCCACAACCTTGAACAGCTCATCGTAACTGGCATGGTTTAGGGCAAACGACCAAGAGGCCGCAGCCCAAAAAGATGGGCAGATCAGGTCAGATCCACACTGGACGCCCAATTGCACGTCGCACTTCATGACGCTAAAAACCGTCACAGATGGCGAGATACCATCCATAAGAAGCTAATCCAGCGGAAACTTCACGACCCTCAGTAATGAGGAACACGACTCGAGGAGGAGGAAGCTTTGTAATATGCAATTTAAAGCGTCATTGAAATGGTCTAGGTTTCTAAAACATGGAGGGCTATAAATAGCAAGAATCGCAATTTCAGTACCGATATAAATAACGAAACAGTTGTGTTCTTCAACCTTCCACAGTGACAAGTAGGGACTTTTTTGCATATATTACCACACCGTCGTTTTGATTTAAAGATACCTTGCTTTGAAACCTGTTGTACCCTGACAATGCTGGTAGTTTATCGTTTCTGTGAGCTAGCCAACATTCTGTAAGAATGATGACGTCGCTTTCAGCTTTTAACCTATGTAAAAATATGCTTAAACTATCAATATTCTTATAAATACTGCGGATGTTCTGCGTTAGTATAGTTAATGGTTTGTTAAAGTTCGATATGTATTGACTGCAACTTTCCGTATCACACATTTTTGATGAATGTATAGAGATATTGTCTAATTCACTAATGACTTCGTCAATCATAGTATTTACGAAAACTAGGGTATTACTAAATCTAATAGAACTGCAAAACTTATAAACAGGGACGGCGCTCTTAGGCACCCTCACTATAATCTACAGAGTTAATGTACCTTGTCTCTGCCATTTTTCTCGCTGGACACTCGGGGTCGCCTGTTTTGTGGTCACTCGGCTTTTTGAAGCGGAAGCACGTCGCACATTTAGGTGTGTTCTCTTTTTTAGTGCATTCATTTGCTTGATGACCTACCTCACCCCAATGTCCACACGTGTCTACGGTCTCACGACAGGTCTTTGCAGCATGACCATACTGCTGACATTTAAAGCATCTGGTCACGAGCGTAAAATCTCTAACTGGACAAGATGTCCAGTTGATGAAGACTCGTCCTTGGGTCAAAAGTGCTCGTCGAATATTGGCAGAAACTTCTAGTATGAAGTTGCAGGTAGGGGCTTCTCTTTTGTCGGATTTGTGGCTAAGTTTGATGGACGACTGGAACGATTCTCGGGACAGGTTGGGCAGCTTGTCGGATACATTTTGCTCGAATATACAGTCATAAACCTCTTGTTCACGCATACCCGCTGGTACTCCGATAACTACGATGCGTGGTCTTCGTTTCCGTGGCTCTTCCACCTTCAGGCCCGAGTTACTAAGCTGTGTTACTTGTCTAAGCTTTTCAATATCGTCCTTGGATTCTGTGCTTATAATCACACCTCCGTTTTTTGTCTTGCGCAGCCCTCGCACCTGTAATTTCATTTGTTCTGGGCAGATGATTTTCTGGACGAGAGATTTTGTTTCATCACTAGATTTTTGTTTATCACTTGGATAAATAGCGATAGAGCTCATATTTTTGGGGCACATAAAGGTATTTTTGTTGGTTTTGACCATATCAGCAAAGGACTTTGTAATTGATTGTTTGAAATCTTTTAGATATTCAAAAAGGTCTTGTTTTATTTTCAGAGCTTCCAGTTTTGCAGTTACCAAAGTGTTGTTTTGCTTAAGTGCTTGATAATGGGCAGTCTTTTGCGTCACGCCACCACTTATTTTTCTAGCGATGTAGTTGATTTTTAATTTTTGTTCCGAATATAACTTTCCTTCGGCTACAATCTGGCATATTTCATTAAGGCAGCTATCCATTGAAGACATCCAGGATTTGATTCCACTGGCGGTCAGGACTTCCAATGACTCCTCAGCAGCATGTTTGTGACATCGTGCCCCTCTGTCTGAACTGTGACGTCGAACGAAAGTGGGAGCACCTCTGCCTTCGCGCCCCGCACGCCATATATAAGCGTGCGACGCTGTTCAATCGGCCCTTTTGCTCGAGCTCACGGCCAGTTAAGTCTTCTTCCTATCAAGACCCTGGCCTTCGGAACACCAGTGAACACCAAATATACTTGTCGGACCACGCCCTGAATCTACTCATGTTCTCAATTAGTTAATCTTAGTTTTAAAGTAGCTGCATTGTATCCACCTATATAGGCAATTATATTGTGAAGTGTCCAATCCAAAAATGTTTTCATTTGTAAGTAAAACCTGATTTTCTTCCTTTTTTTGATCGGCGACTGATTGAGTCTGGCTCACCACCTACAAACCAATCACCCCTGAGACATTGGCGCCCAATAGGATTTCTTTTTATAGCTAAATTGGTGTTCCGAAGGTGAGTGGTATTTTTTTCTGTATTTTTATATATTTTTGTGTATTTATATATATTTTTATGTGTTAAATACGTCCAGGAGTAACCTATATCTTTTTCTTGTCAGCCACAAGCTGCTTAATTGTATTTTCTCACTAATTATATGTCTAATTGAACTATCTGCTAGATAAATTGCATCGCGCAATGTTATCAAACGTAATTACCTATTTTATTCTCGGCCGCTTGGCGTACGAGCGACGCCGCGCCGCGCCGGCTCAACGAAGCCACGTGTTTTAATCATCATCATCATCATCCACAGCCTGACTTTGTCCACTGCTGAACATAGGCCTCTCTTTGTTGATGCCATTTCCCTCTATCTTGTGCTAATCTAGCCCAGGCTCGGCCCGCGATCGCAACAATATCGTCGGCCCATCTTGCCAAGGGCCGGCCGACACTCCTTTTCCCCATTCGTGGCCACCATTCCGTTACGGCCCAACTCCACCTGTTGTCACCGCGTCTAGCCAGATGTCCTGCCTAACGTGTCTACGTGTTTTAATATCTACCTACAATTTCAATTTCTCTTGGACGCATTTTACATTTTATTATATTCTCTTCCTACAATACGCAATTACGCACTTTATTTTCTTTCACTAGTAGGTATGTGTGTAATTTTAGTGAACATGCAGTGTAATTTATTATAATTTTTTGCCATTATTCTTCATGGGTTCGTTTCTCTGTTATTTTTTTCTCATGCGATTGTGTAAATTAAACTGTTAAAATAGCTTTAAATAAGTTTTTTAAAGTCTTTCTTTACTAAACTCTTTCTTAAATAAATGCTGTATACAAATAACTTTGCTCAAAATCTCGCATCTTTATATCATTAATGAAGGTACATAAATAATAAATAACTAAATAATTTACTTGTAAAAGTAATTAATCAATGAATTAACCTCTAAAGTTAATTTTTTCTTTCTTTCTATTGCTGTTGGTTTGCTGAGTTGGTAGCTTTGGGAAAGGCTATTCTATTCTAGCCTTTGCCACGGTAATATAATCTAACAGTATTGTAACTCGGCCGTCTTCGTGAGTTATATACCTACCAGACGCGCCGCATGCGAGCTGCGGCACGATAGCGGCTGCGGGTACTGTAGGTACAGTCCGCCCAGTCTAATGGGTACTCTGCTCGCGGCGCGTAGGTATAACTCGAGTTTCGTGCGTTTATATGGAGTTACAATACTGTTAGATATTATTACCGTGCCTTTGCTAGCTTTTGGCGGGCTGTTGTCTGGCCTTTAATAGGGTGTTTTCCCTGCTGTTTTGACCAGATAATTCGGAGTGCTTTGTAGTCCACGCGGCGTCTACTAGCCGTGTGTTGACCCTATTTACTATGTGAAATCTGTACGGATGCTACTAAATGCGTATGGATGCTGCTAAATGCGCATGAATGCTTTTTGCTGTCGGATTCCGATGGTGCTCTGTTTTGCCATTTATATAATGGTCTCCTTCTCTTGCTAAATGGGAGAAGATTGGGTGCTGTTTGCTACCTCATTCTGATGATGTATGTGCTCTGTTTTGCGATTTTCTAATGGTACTTTTGCTCTTGCTAAACAAGAGGTGGATGCTATATTTCTCTGTTCTTCTTGCTGTGAAGAACGGGCATTGTCGGGCTAAAAGTGTTATGTAGTCTGTTGTTTATACCGACAACGCCTCTTTAAAACGTTGGAGTTTGAATTACCGCGGTGGCTAGACTGCGAGGTTGCGTCGATTTATCGATGATTTTTGTTGTCTTTTAGTGTTTTTACCTGATATTTTTGTTGTTCTATACCTGTTTTCACTACAATACTAACGTGGTGAAGACTCGTTCTTAAAATGTTCAAGTTCTACTAACGATTCTTGGCATTTCTTTTTAAACTATCTAGTTCCGACTAAAGGTTTTTGGTGTTTAAAAGGGTTCCTAGGTAACCCTTCTTATGTTTTTGTCTATCAGGTAATAACAATAAATTATGTGTCTTAATAAACAAAAAATGTGTGTTTAAAAAAAAATGCGGGTTAAGTCGTTTTATATAAGATTTTAACCCACACTTACAAAATAATTTTAGCGTATGATGGTCATTCTGTCTGACCTTAGTGTATATAATAATATAATATATGTAAATGTATATTTTTTATTTTTGGGTCACTACTGGAGATCCCAGTATCTTTTGCCCACTGTTGGTCAACTCTTTGTGTTATATTATTCTAACGCGTTGCCTGCGCGTAATCACTAATTGCCAGGTGGCGGGCATTCGTTGTAAAATACCTACATAAACTCGTGCGATGAGTTATCGCTCATAAATACCTTCACAATATAGCCTATTTGTTGTTTTAAAATGTTTGTTGAACATACATAAATACCTACATAAACTTTAATAACAAAGTGATAAAATAAAATGTGTTGATTTTTTTGTGCATGTTACTACATCCACAATCTTTTTTATAATAAACAATGTTTATATTTATTGGCACTAATTTTAAAATCTAATGTTGAAATAAAATATTCTAAATGTAAATTATACGCCATTGTATAGGTACCTAACTACCTACGCCTCACATTGTTCATAAACTCAATTGAAGGATATTTTGGTTCTCAGTATATTGACTTGGAATTCAATTCTAATATAGTGCATGAGCCATGTGAAGTTAATGCCGCATCGTTGAACTATTTATCTTCTATTTTCGAGAAGGTACACTCAGCCACATTGTTTATTTTATAATCTTCGCCGTAAACCGGCAGAATTCTTCAAAACTAAATGTTATGAATGTTAAACCACTTGGTGAATGGCATATAAAAGATTTAAAGATACCTACATATAATTTCATTAAATGAAAAAAAGAATACGTATAACCTATACATTGTTTATTTTCCAAACGAATGTTCTCTAATTTATGTTACCGTTTGTAGTAGTGCCTACTATAAATTAATATTTTTTGTTGTGGGTAGCAAATATTTTTTTCTCGTAAAATACACTATTTTTTTAAATTGCTGCGTAGTTATGTACCCAAATGTTGAACATTGTTTAAAAAAAAAAATCTTACTATAAACTAAATATATTGTTTTTTTTTACCCTGTAGATCAGTGGTTAAAAGGTCACTGTCAGCCGAGTATACAAGTTCGATTCTCGTTTGTCTTTTCTGGAAGTCTTTTTATCTTAATGTCTACTTTGTTGACGTATTATTTTTTTCGCTGTGCTTTGTTCTGAAGTTTTTTTATTGTTGTTGTTCATAATTTTGTATCGACTTTATAATCGAATTGTTATTATAGGTACTTTTATAAAGCATTATTGTGTGTGATTGACCGGCCGTTGCGAACTCGGAACAGTCAAATAGTACTTATCTAATTAAAATATATCTAGTTTGTTATTGCGATGCACACGCGCTCACTCAGTGACGCGCTGGTAGATAGATACCGAACTTATGATTCATCATTGTTTACTTTAATAGTGTGTTCATTCATCTTGGACAATTGTGGTCTTTGTAATTAAATTGAGCAAAATAATTATGTATTTTGTTGTTCTTTTGTAATTCAGTAGTCAGTTTGTAGTCTGCAACTTGAATTTATTTTTGTTTAACTTTTGTATAAATGCTGTTTGTTATACCTAACTATGACTTAGTATTTCGTTTATCTAGTGGTCAAGGTGCCGAACCCAAGAATAATAATTCGTAGGGCTAGACGTAACTTCTCTTACTCATTCTTAATGACGTCCCTTTTATCTTGTGTATTACCCTAAGCGCTTCACGCCTTTAATGGTTGTCTCTCATATTCTGTTGTTATGTTATGGCCTAAGCACTTATGTAGTGTGTGGCGGCTTTATGGATGACGGGTGTGTTAGTTTATCATAGGGCAGTTGTTGCGTGCGTATTGTGGGTAATATATTATATTTATAGCTAATGTAGTTATGTAAGTTTGGTTGTTTACTTAAAATACTGACACCACTTCCACTACTTGATTACAGGTAATCCTCAACGAGCTGCTAGCCAAGGGAATTTTCCCTAGGAAAAATTCTGCCCTAAAGAGGGGGGTGTGTGACGTCGTGCCCCTCCGTCTGAACTGTGACGTCGAACGAAAGTGGGATCACCTCTGCCCGCGCGCCCCGCACGCCATATATAAGCGTGCGACGCTGTTCAATCGGCCCTTTTGCTCGAGCTCACGGCCAGTTAAGTCTTCTTCCTATCAAGACCCTGGCCTTCGGAACACCAGTGAACACCAAATATACTTGTCGGACCACGCCCTGAATCTACTCATGTTCTCAATTAGTTAATCTTAGTTTTAAAGTAGCTGCATTGTATCTACCTATATAGGCAATTATATTGTGAAGTGTACTATTCTAAAAGTGTTTTCATTTGTAAGTAAAACCTGATTTTCTTCCTTTTTTTGATCGGCGAGTGATTGAGTCTGGCTCACCACCTACAAACCAATCACTCGTGCGACATGTTGCTGTGGCTGCGGGGTGCTGGGAGGGCTGCGCTGCGTTATCGTACTCCGCTTAAAAGGGCTATTTTGTAGATTAGCCATCTCTAAACTCATATGACTAACATAATTGACGAACACACTAACTCAGCGTATAAGCATATAACGCGGTAAGCAGGTCACAGATTTTATGAATTGCGAAAAACATGTAATTATTTAAGTATTGGTACAAAGGCACGTCTACTTGCTTTGAATGCTATGAAATGAAAGACATTTAATGATGTGGTGGCGATTCCAAAAAACATCATTTATATAATTTTATTTCGAATAGAATCATATTCTATTTAATTAATTACATGGCATGAAAATTTTAATATTATCTACCTATTTACCTAATAATTATGTGAATACTGAAACAGATTATTTCCAAGCGCATTTGTCATTAAGGTAATCATTGAAATTGTAATAAGCCTTTTGCATTAGGCTATTTTTAATCTTTGTCTTAAATGCGTTAAACGGCAAGGCCAAAATACATATCGGTATCTTGTTGTAGATACGTAAACGTTTATTGTGATAACAATGTATTTTTAGACTTTATAACGCATACATATAAGTTTAAATAATTTGCAGTACAAACTTCTGTGTAAATTGAGATTAAAGAATACATTTGCTGTGTACACAATTTTTCTCCTTTTGATAACGTCCTTAACATATAAGTAGTTTTTTTTTCACTATGCACACTTTTTTATTTAAGTAAGTTAGAACATTAAAGTAACGTAATTTATAAGTAGCATATAAGTGAAGCTTAATCTAATCTAATACAAAAACCATAAAAACAAATTTAGAAAGTGAAAATTATTTACATGGTTTAGGCGTCGTAGAATGCCTCCGCATCAATGTCATCGGGTAACGTGCCCAGAAGGCTGGCAGCATTGCCACGCTGGATGGCAATGCTGATTCTCTGAGCAAAGAATAAACCAGCCTTCTGGTCACGTGAGACGTCGATTAACCGTTTAGAAATTTCCCGGAATAGAGAACGAGCGCTCGGACCCCATGAGCCTAGCGTTTCCACCCCAAACGGCTCAAACACGTAATTACTCACTAAATTACTGTATTTACGCCGTTTGAGGCTTTCCGCAGTTGCAGCAGCAGCGCCAGCATGGCCTCCTGTGCTTGGAACGTGTGATGGCGTGATGGTGTCTACGCAGGTTGCGTCCCACACCAAAGGCCTACCCATTTTCCAAGGCAACAATGACATACCATAAGGTCTCTTACCGTCGTCGCGTACCAAACCATTTGGTTCAAGTACAGCTGGTACGCCAGACGCGACAAGAGCACGACGGATTATATCATTCAGATGGGCATGACGAGGAATTCTACCAGCGCTTCTGCTGCAAGATAGCCCATGGTGGCCGAGGCTATCGACGTCTTCTCCACAATGACATCGATGCGGAGAAACACACGGAGCACCTAAACGAAGACAAATGGCAATACGGAATGTCTCATCGTCCAACATGGTTTCAGTGTTGGACGATGGTAGTGCCTGAAGCCATAGACCGGATTCCCATTCTCCCACAGCCAGTAAGCGAGCACGCTCTGTAACATTTAAAGAAGTATCCAAAAGATTTTTTTTTACTATGTTACAAAGCGGCGCGTCCCACAGTCTTTGGGAGAATAGGTTGGTAGGCAAATCAGTGCTTGGACAAGCCATTTTCCAGGCGTTTATGGCTTCGGTTTTGCACAACACTTCTGAGTTAACTAGTGTAGGTGATAAAATTTTCCTAGTTAACTCTTCCGTGCTGTGAACCGAAGACAGAAACGCCGGTAAACTGACACTGGAAATTTTGCGAACGCCGAGCCCACCCAAACGTATGAGCAAAGACGCTTGTAGCCAGGCTCGATCGTCCAAGTCCACATTTAAAATTCTCTTTAAAGTAATTAGGATAATTTGGTCGATTTGTTCTAAAAGTGATTTTTTTTTCCAAAGTTGGGAAGATCTTAAGGCATGTGTGAATTTTGGGACGAAAAGACAATAACGAATAATAGTATAGGCCGAATGAATATTAATTTTGAATAGGCGATCTAAAATTTCACAAAAATTTTGTATCTTTTCGTCTAAGAAAGAACCGAAAGATTCTCTTAATACTGGAGAACCTAGGAGGCGAAGAGAAGTCTTATCAATAATTTTGATGTTTGATGCCAAATTATTAAATTTTGATATTATCGAGTGTTTTTTGTGGAGTCTGTTGTATTTATAAACAATTCACAATTACTAGAATTTAGTTCCAAGCCAATAGATGCGAATTTATTTATAATAAAAGCTAAATCTTGTAATACAATGTCTGCTGCGCCCCCTAGGGTCCCGTCATCTAAAAACCATACATTAAATTTAGAATTTATTTGCCGAATAATGGGTTGTATAGCTAAATTAAAAATAACTGGTCCAAGAGGGTCACCTTGTTGGCATCCAACTGCAGATTCCAAAAGATTGTCCTGATATAGTAATTTTGTGGGATACCTGTAACATTGCCAAAGAAATTTAAAAATTTTGGGGGTTTCTAAGTTTGCTTGTGTCAACAAAGTGTCCCTATTCACTGAATTGAAGGCGTTTTTCAAGTCAACCTTCAAAATGACCTCTCCATCACCTCTTCCAAGGTACGTAGAAAGGGCATGTATAGCAGCCTCACAACCCCCTTTGGAACCAAAACCTAGTTGTAGGGGTTGGAATTTTTCTGATAGCTCCCTGCTGTAAAACTTACAGCATATCTTGGCTGCTATACGCCGATATGTGCAACCCACGGCAATGGGACGAATGCCACCATCCCTCTTGTTAAGGGCACATAGATTCGCCCCATACAAGATGTCAATGATGGCATCGTCCACATTACCGGAGAGCATCATATTTACTAGGGCAGTCAACTCCTTCAGAAGTGTATCGCCAGCCACCCCAGCACTTGCACACACAAGATCTTTTAGATGCTGGGGTGTCAAGGCATCGAGGCCACCTGCCGAGCCACTCCGGAAGGAGTAAACTGCTGCTAACACGTCCTTGGCCGTGGTGATCAGATGTTCTGATTCACTGTCGGAAAGGAGACATCATTAATGGGCGCTGGATGCTTGCTCTTCAGACCCGCAAGCGTCTCTGGAGAGCAAGGCGCCACCACATCACTACTGAATAATAGTCTAGATGCGCCCCGTATGTCACCATCCCTTAATTTGGATTCTACATATTGATAGAGCGATTTATGCTTGTATGGCGTGAATTTAGGGTCTAAAGTGTTGGCCGAAATTTGACAATTATACTTAATTTGGGATGTTAAGGAATTTTGGGCTGCCTGATTTCTATCAACATGTAAAATCCTATAAGGGAATGTGAATAATTGCTCCCAGGCCGTTGTTGAGTTCTCCCTTACGACAAGACCTATGCATTCAGCCATTTTTTTTGACACTGATGGTCTTGCCCCACGGGGAACTCTTTTAATAATCGGAACCGAATGTTTTAATTTAGATAAAGTTTGCCAAAAAGGAATTTGGTGTGTGTCTCCTGATCCAGATTGTGAAGATATTGATGGGCCTGGAAGTACATTTTGGGATTTATGTACTTTACCAAAATGCACTTTCAAGCCCCGCTTACCTTTAAAAACACGGTCCTGGGAACAATCCGGACAACGCACCAGACCAGTCAATGATGTGGCAGGTTGACTGGCACTCACGTCCGTATCGCCATATCGGTCTTGCATGCAATTTATTGCAAAAAATAATTACAAAACAAATACACAATAAAACATTTTTACAGTACAGACTGATACTAATAAACTGTCAACGTCATTCCACTTGCGCATACTTGGTAATAGTTATAAACATTTTATATGTAGACAATTAATTGTTGTTTATATATTTGATCCACAGATTGTATCGGAAGTTGTATGCTGGCATCCAGACTTTTTTGGTGCAGTGGCACAGTCCTGTTTGCAGTTTTCTTGTATCGAGCTCTTGTGCTTCTCATATACGGCCGTGAAGAGTAAGAGTTAATTTACTCGTGCTATTAAGTCCCAGGACTTATGACTCGGAAATGGCTTTATAATAATTTGACTCTGAATGTGGCGGTTTTTATTTCACGTGACAGTTAGCTTCTGGAATGGTAATATTTATGCTGGCATTGGAATTTGTTGTAAACTGAGTAACATTATTTTAAAATATTTACTATTGTTTATTTTCCAGTGCTATTGTAATTATATAGGGTTTAAACTTTTATTTATATAAATTATTTTATTTTCTCGGTTTTTATGAGCTGTCAAGCGTACGTTCCGTTCCTAAATAAACGACTGGTTATACGTTAGTACGTAGTTAATACGTAAACTAAGTCCTATAAAAGAATTATGAGTTTTACACAAACGGAAATACGGAACAAATAATTTATTGTTCCACGCTAATATTGTTTACATTTAAGTCGCACATACTTGCCAGATGTGTTAAAATGGAGTCCTTAGTTGTGTCAGGATGCAGTGACCAAACATGCAAGTATTTTTTCTTTTCTATGGCTTGCAAATTATTTAATTGTTTATTGCCTCCTGTCATAACAACTGATCTTCTTATTTTCCTAACCTTTTTTCTATTTTTGACTTCTTGCCATTCCTGGGTAATTTCTTGCTGCTCATGTAAACTTTGCGGCGTTGACACAATGACCACTTCTTTTTTTCTAACTGTATCCCTTCCTTTGCCACTTGAGGACGGTTTAGTCTTAGTCGTTATAACCCTAGGAGTATCTGCTGTATTTTTGGGATCCTTTTTAGTTTTAATCGCCCCAATATCCGGTTTCGGGTTATCTTGCGAAACTATATAACTATATATGTTATTGTTTGTCACAGTTCAGGATGCAATGATTATGTAACCTAGTCGTTTGTTTTGATATCGATTTGTATCGATTACGTAACGTGATCGTGTATCTGTCATCTGTCATTTCATAAGTGTCAATTGTGTCAATGTCAGAAATGAGTTCAAAAGTGCATTTATTAATGTACTTATGATATAAAAACAAATATTGTCTTTGGATTTTCGTTTTTTTTTTTGTTTTCTGTATTATGTGTAAATGTTATATTCTAACCAATTATATATAGTTAGTAAGTATTGCTCTCTGGTTTTGACGTCCGCGTCTAATAAGGAGCCAGTTGAAAACCAGCGCCGGGCACATACAAATGTCCGGCATTATGCTGAACTGGCCTCCTATTTTTGTACAGACGACGGGCGTGCAAGTTTTTGTTCCTAGTATGTTATTTTCCTCATTGTTTATATAATTATGTCCTTCGTCTGTTATAAAAATAAACGTATTTTTATTTATTTATTTATATATATACTCTATAGGTGACGAAGTATTGATTTCCGGTGACTTTTCTTCATTTTGTGTTAATTTTGTAGCAAGAAATTGGGTTTCCTTACGACATTCAGTAACCATCTCTTTCAAATTAAGTATATCCGTCTCGATGTTACTTAAGATACTTAGTACCTTAGTCTGGATGGAACTTTGGAAAACTAAAGCAATCTCCTGCCTCATAATTTCTCTCAGTTTTTCTTCCGATACAAAGTTATATTTCATCGCCTGATCTTCATCATTTCCTTCCATTGTTTGGTGCTTTTTCCTCCGTGTAACATTATCAAGCGGCTCATTTATGTGCTCTGCCGAACAGATAAGATTCGATTAGCTGTCGAATAGGAGTGTTAGTTTTCGAAGTCTTAGGTTGCTTACTGCTGCAGCCCGGACATTTCCACTGCTACTTAATTTCAACAGTCATCAAATTAAACCTAGATTCCGGTACATTTGCGCACAGTAAATCATAACGCATCTTACATATTGCACAAGCGAGTAATTCTCGCTTAGGAAGGGGTTTTCTACATCCTGCGCAGGCATTCATATTACTCGCTTATAAAGTAGGATGATACAGACATACCACAATGCGCGTTAAAGCTCAATTAATTAATAGCGCCGTAGTGACCACAACTTTGTAGCGCAGCGACCGTTGACGAGTCTCGGTGGCGCGGCGGATAAGCGCTTGCCTTCCACCACCGATGACGCCGGTTCAAACCCTAGATGGTACTTTTTTTTATGGAATAGGGGGCAAACGAGCAGACGGATCGCCTGATGTTAAGCGATTACCGCCGCCCATGGACACCCGCAACACCAGAGGAGTCACAAGTGCGTTGCCGGCCTTTTAAAAAGGAATACGCTCTTTTTTTGAAGGTTTGAAGGTCGTATTGGTTCGGAAAAACCGCAGGTGACAGATCATTCCACAGTTTAGAGGTGCGAGGCAGAAAGATTCTAGAGAAACGCACCGTTGTGGATTGCCAACCATCTAAATGATGGGGATGGAAATGCTGTCGCGTAGAACGATGGCGGAAAGAGGCGGCAGGGATTAATCCGAACAATTCCTCGGAGCACTCCCCATAGTAGAAGCGATAAAAGATGCATAGCGAGGCTACATCTCTACGCAGCGCCAAGGGGTCTAACCGATTGCAAATATCTTGGCAGTCGACAATTCGAGCGGCTCTCCGTTGGATGCGGTCTAGAGGGAGAAGCTGGTACTGGGGTGCCCCTGCCCAAAGATGAGAACAGTATTCCATATGCGGCCGGACCTGCGCCTTATAAAGGAGCAAGCGGTGGGCCGGAGTGAAATTCAAAAATATATTTATCCTTTTCTAGTACCACCCACTGCGCGTTGCTTTCTGGTAAGAATCCTTTAAGAGTAAAAAGGAATCTAACACTTCACTCAATAGCCAATCACAAATTAATAATTTATAATTTCCAACAAAACTCCGCGACACTAAATAGACGTCCGTTCCACAGCGCAATCGCAATAATGTTATGTCTATTTCTTGTATTAATAGAGTGAATATTACTATTCCTTGAATATGAATTTATATTTTTACGCACATGCAAAACACTGGCATAAATATACTGAGACGCTACAGTTAAAATACCGATTGCCTTAAATCTTTCCTTGAGCGAAACTCTTGTTCTTAATTGGTAAATGGCCCGAACTGCTCTTTTTTGCAATATAAAAATACTTTCGATATCAGCAGCTCTACCCCATAGTAATATGCTATATGTCATAACACTATGAAAATAGCCAAAATATACCAGTCTAGCCGTATCGACATCTGTTAAACTACGCACCTTCTTAATGGCATAAGCAGCCGAACTAAGTTTCGCTGACAGATATGTAATGTGTGCGCCCCATTGCAACTTCGAATCAAGTGTTATTCCTAGAAACAACGTAGATTCAGTTGTTTCCAGTACATCATCATTTAAAACGATGTTAGTGCCAAGGTTTGCTTTTATTTAAAGTAGATACATAAATATTACTATTTTCATTTCATTCTACGCACTGATAAAATAATGCAAACCTCTGAACACAATAACCAATTAGCATATGTTGTGATTGCAACTGTAAATGTATTACTTTACGCATTGTCGATTTTATTGTTCAAATCGTTTTATTTTCATTCCACTGCTAGTTAAACGTGCAAATATGAAAATGTTGGAATCATTACTAGCAACGACAAGTCAATTTGTGACTATTAGGACACATTTTCGTGGTTGCGTGTTAAAATGCATGAACTCTATTTTGTGATCGTAGTCTATGATTACATTATTAGTCGGCTTGTTGGTAGGGCTGACTGATGACCTGGTAACACAGAAAAGCCCGGATGTATTAAGTTTGGTAATTTTGACCGATTAAGAATACAATGCGTCACTACTCTATTTCATTCGGTGAGTGTTATAGAAGATGACTAAAGAAAATGCAAAACAAATACCTTTGGGCAGTCACGGCAAACTCGACTTCAAATTCTATACCGACCCGTCTGCTCATGAAATATAATGAAATGATTATTACTTAGTTAACATGTCAGCGTGGTATAGTAGGCGAAATCCTGTTATTTATTTAGTTATTTATTCTTCTTGACCAGAAAGCTGGTTTATTCTTTGCTCAAAGAATCAGCATTGTCATCCAGCGTGGCAATGCTGATTCCAGATGCCACGCCTGTGGGCATGCCTTCTGGGCACGTTACCCGATGACATTGATGCGGAGGCATTCTACGACGCCTAAATTCACGTATACATATTTTCATTTTCTATTTTTAGATTTATGTACATGTATATATTTGGACATTATGATTATGTAAGTATAGTAATGTGTATAGTTTATATTAATATTCAAAGGGAAAGCTATTTAAGAATATAGAAATACTTTCTGTATTTCAATATTCTTAAATAGCTTTCCCTTTGATTACAGAAAGTATTTCTATATTCTTAAATAGCTTTCCCTCAAAGTAAGGACCCTGTAGTGTGCAACTTCTATTGAAACTCTCTGTACTATTTCAATACCTATCTATTTTTCCAAATCAAATTAATCACAAAATTTAATATACGTTGCACATTGGAAATTGAGTAAGAGTTACAAATCAAATCAATTCGTTTCCTCAAACAATTCAGGAAATAATAAATATATATGGCAACCCTACTTGTTTGTGAAAAAATGGGTTTATAATTAATTTGAAGGTAATCTACTGTTATGGATGATAATAGTATTTGGATATTAGTGGAATAAATATGCCATGCGATGTTTTAGTGACCTATTTATTTCAAAGTTTTGTGATAGGACTTACCACGCGAACTGGTCGATGAAGAACTTATGACGTCTGTTGAACAATCTAGAACGCAATAAAACAACAGGTGCATAAGAAAAAAATAACAGGGATATGCATTTAAAATTTAGATGTTCCAATATGAACACTTTAGTATATACAATATAATATCGACATCTCTTTAGATATTAGTATAAATACTTACACCCATTTCTTTATCAGTTCCAATATCTTAATGCTTAATTAAAACTTTTGTCCTGATTTATCACATGTACTCGTACATAAATAAATAATTGATACACGCACGCATCTATATTATACGGTTAAAAATCAAAGCAATTACGAAAGAATCCATTTCTTACAGCTCCTACACACAGATTTCTTAAATTCTGAACTCGAAAATCTTCGCATCATTTGTTCTCCGGGTTTTAAAGGCAAAATGCACTTGAAAGTTAATTTTCTTCGCATCTACAGAGCAGTGTTTTGTCGAACAATTCACTTTCGTGTGTATTTTGTAAGTGTTGATTTCCAAGTTCTGTTAGCACTATTCCGTTTGGAATCGTATTCGAATTCACGGAAATAGGGTGTCATAGATTTCCTCTTGTTTGATGAGACGGTAATAACAATATCAAGTTTGTAGATATTGTATTGGTTTATTGTGTTTGAGAATTCTTACCGAGACAAAATAGGTATATTATTTGAAGAACATAGAATATGAAAATAAACTATACTATTTACAATAAGACGTCATAAATAAAATACTGCGCTTTTTCTCATAACCTTGAACTGAGTTTACGCTTATCAGAAACCCTAAGAAAATACGAAATCTCTTATTCATATATTTTAACGTAAAAATCTTAAAAAAGAAGTTCCTTAAAAATCAATAAAAAAATCTTCTTTTTCTTTTTTTTTTTCAATTTAAGAGCTGTAGCCCTTGTCGGTGGAGTGTATGCCATATATTTCGGTCTTCGGCCAATACCTTGACCTCTTTATACGACATGACCTTTGCCTTTTCTTTCATTTAATCCGTGTATCCGTGTCTGGGTCGACCTCTTCCTCTCTTTCCTTCTATTTTGCCTTCCAGTATGTTTTTGATAAAGTCATCATGTCTTATAAAGTGGCCAAACATCTTTCCTCTTCTTCTTTCTACTGTCGCTAAAATGCTTCGTTTTTCTTGGACAAGGCTCAATACTTCCGCGTTGGTCTTCTTTTCAGTCCAGCTGATCCTTTGCATCCGCCTCCAACACCACATCTCGAAAGCCTCCAGTCTTTCCCGGTCTTGCAGAGTCATCGTCCACGTTTCGCTTCCATAAAGAGCAATACTCCATATATATGATTTAATAAATTAAACAAATACATCAATGTCGATAAAATAATTTATTCTTGTTATTTATGTGAATTCTACCCACATGCTTCACTCAATCTAAATAATTATATTGTTTTATAAGTACATATAATTATTCTATGATTCTTTAAGATGTTGATATTTTGCTTGTATTTATTCATATATGTTTTACCATTGTTTCCTCTTTTATACTGTTTTAAGGGTTCGTGGTGTTTGAATTGTGGCTTTACGCAAAAACAATAAACACTAAAGAGCTGAAAATATTTGGCATAGTTATACATTGTAATAACTGAATTTTGGAAAAAGTTACGTTTACTGGTAGCTCCTGTACTCCTAAATGAGAAAGCATTTTTTTTTATTTTCCTATAACATTTAAACATATGGAGTATCATTCGACAGGTATTTCAACTTTTGCTGTTTTTTTATTAAGATAGATAGATAGAAAATTCTTTATTGTACACCAGATACAATACACATCGTACATGATACAATAATTTTAAAATGTACAATTAATAGGCAGCTTTTATCGCTAAAAGTAATTTCTTCCAGGAAACCTTGGGATGGACTAGAAAAGATCAGAGAAACAAAAACAGCTGTGTAGTCATAGAATGAAGTAAAATTAACGGTATTAGATATATACATAAGTAATAAATACATCAAGGTTGTTTTATGATGAATAATTATTTATCACAAAAAAATAAGACCCCTAATGATTGAGCTTTTGTTTCCAGTTTTCTTATAAAACGGCTTTTCCAAATTTGAGTTTAATTAATGTTACTCAAGTTCGAAAACGCTAACCTAGCACTTCCAGTAACGTATCAACAAACAAAAATCCCATAAAACATTTATTCTATAATTCGAAATACATTTATTCACAAATCATTCAGATTTGGTCAATTTCATGCACCCGCGCTCTGATGCTCATATCGTATTTAAACGGGCTCTCGGTTCCCTCTAGGGGTCTGGCTTTGACTGAATAAGTAAATTTGTTTTCACCCTCAATCCCGCTACACTAAACTTTGACAAGGCCGAAAGTCTTTGATATTATCGGAATTATTTAGTTGTAACCCATGTTTGCAAAGAATTACGCTCTGTAATTCTTTCGATCACCTTGATATTGAAACCTTATTTCCGTTCAGGAAAATGTTGTTAACGGTACCTGATATCGCAAGTATAATATGTATTGTTGGTCGTACCTGTTCAGTTAATTATTTTAACAATACCTTCATCTGTTGTTGGAACTTCAAAGGCAACTGTAAACCCGGGACAATATAATATTACACCCATAAATAAAATTGAGGATCGAAATTATATCAATATAAAATTTTCGTTGATGGTACCTTGCGTAGCCACTATTTTAGACACTTATATCAAATGACGCTCACAATATTATAACCAGTTGCAATATAGAATATTATATTTTAAAATATTATAAGAATGTAATATAATTATTATTTTCGAGATTGCAAAGCCACAGGTATTTTTCAAGATAGTTCAAATCTGTTATATCTGCCCTGTCTTTAAAAAAACAGAAGTTGTATGTTAAATATACTCTTCAATAAAAAGAATTGCAGTGACCAACATGCGGGACAATTTCTATTCACAATGTGAACAAAAATCCATCTTAGTTCTTTTGCGAGCAATGGTCATGAATCATTCTGCCTCTTCATGCGTCCATTGACTAGTGCGTTCAGACAAGACAAATATCCTACTGCGCGCCATTAATCCTTCTAATCTTGACAGAAAACCTTCGGAGAATTATATGAACAGAACTGTGGATTGTATTTATCAAAATCTCGGCCGCTACTGATTCACCGTGCTTGCCTAATGATATGAAAACTGTCGTACTATTTTCTGAAGATAAAATTGATGAAAGATTTTTAGAGAAAATGTCTGAACCCTGAATAAGAGAGGCACAATTCACAAAAGCAAGCGTACTAATGAGAGTTATAAAACTCTTTTTACTAAAGGACGTAGATTTGTCGACAGATTTATCAACCGCTTGAGAAAATTAGCTCTTTATTTCCTTCTAAATAGTAGTTTTGGAAGAAAATATCTGAAGATCAGTATTGCAATAATAATAATGTCACCAAATTAATGGAGATATTGTTCAATACTGTAAATAATAATGTCTCAAAACAGAATTAATACAGAAATGCATATTAAAACTTTGATAAAAATTACGCCGTGTAGGTTACATAATTTTTAGGAATGGCCATAGGCTTCTTCTCATGGTGAGTTGACAGGCTTTACATGACTTTTAAGAACATAATAGAGGTCTTTCAGACATACGATAATTACTTTCTCACACCGTTAAGCAAGCGATATTCAACACGTACTGCACGCCTAGTCTGAAAGTCCTCTATACTAGGCTACCACTCCCTATTTGTAATTCAATTCACTCCATATAAATTCTATCCATGATAACTTAACAAGTTATTTCTAAATTCAGTAAGGTTTTAAGTTTAGGTTAGGTCTTAACAATGATGATTGAAAAAAATACACTTTACATTAAGTAATCCACAAACAATACATATGATGCTCTTTGCTCTGTCAGTCACAACTATTAAAAATACATTCGCATTAAAATTATATATAATTAGTATATCAAATAAATTATGCCTTGTAGTGCACTTGACAGTATGTCGATATATAGATACAATTGAACAGCTTACATTTGTGTCTTGTGTAGTATATTCCACCAAACAGATAAAGAAACAGTAAACATAATCAATCAATGAACAAAGCTTGCCTAATCAATATAATCCAGTACATCCAACACACTTGACAATTCTAAAGTGCATGAATATTTTATTGATAATCGCACACACCAAGTTCGCAAAATTAGTTTCAAACCGGCTACAAACCCATGCAAACACATTACACAGCTTTATTGATTAATCATTTGGCCAACCTGATTCAGGCAACCGGTTTTCTAATGCACCAAATGCAGTGACAATATTCTACACTAGTTTTACAGCGACCGAATTTTTCTGTGCTCTACTATGGAAATTTGTATTTTGGTATAACATTGAAGATAAGTAACACCAAAAGTAAAATATTTGAAATAATGAGAATAAAGAACGGCATTATACTCTGTCTAAAACATAGTGCTTATTATCTGTATATACTTTGGATCTAGAAAAAGATGCATATGTAACTAAATCTTGTCAAATCGTTCTACGACAAGATCTTACTTCGACAGCATGCAACTCCAATATGTTTAAATTTCGACAATATTATAGTTTGAAACAACTTAAGCGCGACACTACCGTACCCCGACAAAGCATTACTTTACTTGAATACGAAACGATGTGAGTTCGACGTCATTTTTCTAAGAGAACAGTGCTAGACTGACATAAGTCAAATCGGAGTTGCAGGTTGTCAAAACGAGATCTGATAGTAGAGTGATTTGTAGAAATTCAGTAACTCCCATACTGAATCCTTTCGCTTGTATTATATTGGCATGAATTATAAAGACCGCCAGATAATACCAGTGTCGAATATGACCAGAATATTCGAACAATGTTACACAAACAATTGGGTAAATGTTAGCTAAAATAAAACTTTTGTGAGACCAGTAAAAATATCGATAAAAAAATTAAACAACGCTCCCCTTTAACACAAATCGAATGAATCGTTATTGATTGATCGGCGTAGCAACACGCATTTTGATTTCTATTTTAGACTAGATGCTTTTACGTGAAGAACATGACGGATTGAATAGTGTAGAGTATAGTATGCCATACACCTACAACAATGTTGTGAAATATTATCATTGGTTTATGAGCCGCCAACGTGATCATGTCGTCACTACTATCACAGTAGTAGATAACTTAGTGAACAGATAGAGACTCATGATAATAACAATAACGCATTGTATGCATAACATATCTGAATTTTAGCTAACATCCAATGACGATCAAGAATTCTTATATTCAATTATGCAGCGTTCGCTATCGGCAGTTGCATTATATGAGTATCTGAAAGGTGATGATGAAACCTTCCAATGCTGCTCAAAAGACAAATATATAACACGGTTGCAGAAATTGATAACTACCAGAGAGAAACGTACGAAGTATAGTATATCTCTCTTAAATGGAATACTGTTATATTTCTAAGTCTTCCCTCCGAGCGCCACGAATTTACCGAAACGATGGAATATTCGATGTTCGGTATCTTCCTTCTACTAAAAATGTTTTAGAGTATTGGTGGTTACACATAGACATATGTATAACGGCAGGTATTCCGTATTCGATTATTAGTTACGTGTGGACATATTCCTGTCCTCCACTACTATAATATTAAAATACACCACAAATATTAAAATACCAAACAATATGAATAAAAAATCATGCTAATAATTAGCACATAGAGCTAAAGATCTAATTATCGATCTCATAATTACCATTACAAAGCATTCATCCATATTTTATTAAGTTCATGGACCTCTCAAAACTGCCAAAAACTGGCAATTTGATGCTATATTAATATAACCCAGAAAAATAAGACGAAATGAATTCACTCATTATATGGACCGGAAAAATATAGTATTTTGTGCCTTCTGCTTGACAGAAAACATTTAATAATAGTGAACTTTATATTCGTATTTATGCCTTAATAAATCCTGTCCAGACAAACACTTGAGTAGTATTAAATGAGGACGTATTACAATAATCTTTTTGGCTAAACAAACAACAGCCTCTAAGTGATTTTGTGTAATGTCTTCATGTTTTCTTAATGTTAGCGCTGATTACATTGTTATTTTACCTCGTTGATTTGTACTGTAGTACATCTTGAAAGATTATTTGTAAAGAAGTTGATTTTGTCACAAGCATTTTTACTTCATTGTGACACAAAGTGTTGTCTTGTGTGGGCTCTATCTGACTCACTAAACGTGGCGCAATGTAATACTTTGGCAATGGCTCATGCCATGGTCAACGCAGTGCCTGTGGCGATAGCGCTAGTGATGAAATATTTACAAGGTATACAGGTGTAGTATTGGTCATTGTCAAATGTGAGTCCCTGATTAAATATAAGTAATAAAAATATACACAAATAAATTATTTTATTTTCTGTTTTGTATGTTCTGTGTATTTTTTTTAGGATAGAATTTTAAGATAGTTAAGTTATAATATACCTAAATAATATGTAAATTATTATGAAATAAATAAAATTAATTCACAATAAATATAGTCATATAAGATGTAAAGTACGATGCATAGTAATAAGTTGAAACAATCGTACTGAACGTTTCATGAAAAGTTACATATTGCGTATATTACGTGTATCGAACACTACATAGATTGATGAAATTAGAGTATTTATGTTGCTGTTACATGTAGAAAGTGTTAAAAACCACCCCTTTTGGAACTCTGAGAAGATCGATAGGATGTGGGGTATATCTGGGCAGATAAGATTTGACCGACTAAATCCCATGGTGTTCTGCACTATAAGCATCTGGTCGCCATTTACAAGGTAGTATATATTCGCCACCCTCCAGTCTCTCAGTCCCGCGCATTGGTCGACTTGGCATCTCCTTCCCGACCTGTACTGTTCAGTTTAGATTTATCCTTAGGTAACCGAAGATCACCATGTGCTTGCCGACCCGCGATTTGAGAGAGGGCACTGATGCTGACATAATTATGGATAAGGATAGAGCTAGGGGCTGCTGTCTCCAGAGGCTGTGCCCCAGTTTTTGTCAGTCGCCACAAAGATGACATTTTCTCCGCCTTATTCCCCATCGATACTAAGCAAGAACCTGCGAAAGCAATCATGGTCGTAAGGTAATAACATCATGCCATCCTATTAGCCACGCCTTAAACGAGTTTGAGCCCTATTTTCGTGGCGTGCGTGAAGTGTTCAATCAAACTTGTTTTCATTTTTTAATCCATTATCCATACACTCTTCATTCACTTTTACTACAGCTTAAATCGAAGAATATAAAAGAATCGCATGAATTCATAAAATGAAATGAAGCATGCGCTCTAATTACTAATATGTGTTATAATATTGTCCCACACCTCCTACGGACGATTATTACTTTATATATTTAAGGTAGATTAATAAATGTGCGTGGTCATCGCAAGGTTTATCACTAAAATTAATCGTCTATTTCTAAGAATCAGCAAAGATAAATTGCCCTCTTCTTATGAAATAAACATAATAAGGTTCTCATGCTTTATTAAGCATACAAGTATTTGTAACGTTACGTGCTTAGCGATGCCATGAAGTTCCGCTTCGTAAAGAGTGGCTTTATTCTAATTAAGGTAAATACGAGCTCACTCAAGTTGCGATATGATCTATGCTGCCCTGATAATAGAGCTGTGAAGTAGGTTTTAGTTTCGTCTGGTGAAGTTTATAAGATCGTGTATTTTGTTGATAACATATTATAGCATATACATATTGTACATAAATTGTAGATTTAAGATACTTCAGAAATGTGCTTTATTTTGGTGTACAATAAAGAATAATTCTATCTATGGTAATTAAATTATCAATATATACAAAATACTTCCGTAACTGACTGACTGTAGCTAACGCATAGCCAAAACTATTGGTGCAAGAAGCTGACATTTGTCATATAAGTTCTTTGAGGGTCGTAGGTGTACTAATTATGGATTTCCCAAAATTCGCACAAGATCGTGCTGCGGACATTTTGTAGTATATTTAATAAATTGGCTTCTATTATTTATTATTAAAACGAACGAATTTTAAGTGGATCTAGCCTATCCTAAGCTCTGCTGCTAAAAAGGAGTTAGTGAATCTCATGCCTCAAAATTATAGACCACCAATCAAAAATCTAATAATTATATCAAAACCCTTTGAAATACTTTTAGCTTTGCATACACGATATGCCAACATTACGCACTTGCCACAGTAACCCATGGAGCGAGATATTAAGGCATGGAATGCTGCTGGCATTTTCTGGACCAAATATACTACGGACGAAATTCAAGCATGTTTGTATAGAAACAATGTTATAAAAACAATAATATAGGGATGGCATTCTCTATTTGTTTTTCTGTTGGGGCTAAACAAAAAGGAATTGTGTGTACATATGTAAATCTATTTGTGGAAACTAAATAGGATCCTCATTGTTTAGTCTAAGCGGTATTTCGTGGAAAGAAATGAGTCTGTGCCCATTATTGACAACCGATATTTTGTTCTTACAGTAAGTAGGATAACAACATAAATGATTTTATTAGCTTATCGCGAACCATAGACTTTTACGTTTTTGTTTAACTTGGGCATTTTCTGCTATTTGTATAATAGATAGCAATATTGGCGGATCTGAATCGCCTTGAAAATAAAGGTGAAATAACTTTATTTACGCCGGAGTTTAGGCATGGATTGCAATAATCATGATCACAGTTAAATGTTAGGATACAATCTACTGGACTCTTAACCTGGCTTTTATTGGGTCATGAAACCATGTTGACAAGAGACCAAAAAGATAAAAACAAAATATTCTCATTTGTACACAATACTGCAGATTAAAAGTTTTACTTAATTAAAAACATCATTACTGGCGTGGTGCAGTGATAATGCTTTTAATAATAGTAGTGGGACTCATAATGTAAGTTGTGATTTATGTGTGTGTAAGCAATAGCAGTGCCGGCGGACGGAAATAGCCATGATATAGTAACTATACATTTTGCTGTGCAGGGTCATATACTGTGTATTCTGTAGACTTCCCTCAAGCTACAATAATTTATTAAAATTAATGCACGAGATGAAGTTTTCCTCTCTGAATCTAAATCAGAGAGGAGCTAGAGGAATCCTCAAGCATCGATGATAATATAATCATCGAATAATCAAAGGTTTTTAATCTTCGTAGTTATCCGTTAGGTGTCGCTATTGGTCTATGTCTCCGGCATTGTACAAAATACGATATCATTTTTATACGTAACGCCAGAATTTTATATATTATTGATTATTAATATGATATATATATATATATATATATATATATATATATATATATATATATATATATATATATATATATATATATATATATATATATTAAGGGATAGGGATTAGGTATGGACTAAGAAAGGATTACCCAAAATTCTCAGTAAACAAGAGGAAACAGTTAAATATGTAATGCGGGCATAGCTGCGGGTATCTTCTAGTGTAATATTAAATGTAAGTTAGTGGTGTGCACCAACTGATACCAAACTAGGACAAGCCTATGGCAGCCAGATGAATGATAATAATATATTCCAAACATTCTTATTTTTGTGTGAGTGTGTGGTCACACAATCACATGAAAAAATAATAAAACCCCTGGTGTCGGAGTTTTTGAAACCTCGCGAGCGGTTAGAAATCTCCAGACACCAAAGTCATCCACACATCGGGACCGACAGCTATGCGTGTCCTCCGAAGCACGGTAGCGCTTTGATGTAAATGCCATATAAGGGGCCATCCAAGGGGTCAAGCGTTGCTTGACTTGCCGAACTACTAAGAACGGAGAACATGAATATAGGTGATTATCAAAAGACAATTTATTTGCGGTAAACCATAACAAATATTTCAACGAAACACTTTTGCACAACTCGTAAATTGTTTAATCGTTCGTTTGCTAAACAAACATTCATTACTTGGTGTAAACGCCGAAACAATTCGTTTTCTGTATTATCTGTTTGACCTATTTTCAATTCAGAGCAATCAATTTGAGCCGTAAATTATATCTTGCGCATTGCTTATCTTAAAATATAGGTGGTTTGTACCCACCATTTTTGTGTCGTGTTACCCTTCAGAATAAATGCCTTTAAAAAACTCATATTACTTTGGTTGAGCGTATTATTGAATTCATATTTATATAATTAAGTGTTATTGTAATGTTAAGTGTTATTGTGTATACATGGTGTAAAAAGACATTTAACGAAAATTAAAATCCCTTATTGTACCAATCATTACAAACATTTTTTACCTCGGCACCATGCATGGCAAATTACCTACTGCTTTAGGAAATATAGAGACTAAAAGTCACCATATTTTTTTTCAATTATTACAATATCAATGCATTTCCCACGGATTTGTTCTATAGATATTCTATGTACCAACAACACACAATTATAAAACAAATATAATTATTACAAAATCAATGCATTTCTCGCGCCAATTTGTCTAAAACATGTCCTATGCACCCGTGGATATCGAGTATTGCACGCGCGCATAAATGTAAAGCATTGCTACATACAATTTTTAAGCCTAAAAATGTTTTTCGTTTTCCAAGTATTGCTTTTGTTTAGTATGACTTGGCATGATGTGCAAAACGAGTAGACTTTGGCTTGGTGATGGGTCTGTTGACAGCGTGTGTATAGGTATATTAATATAACTTAGTAAAAGTATCCCATTCACAGCTGCAGCTTAACGAATAAAATTATTTAACCTTTCTTTTGCAACAAACTCAATTTAAAATCTAATTATATAGAAGTATTTTAATTAATAAAAAAATCTTTGCAGTGCAAATGTTTCGGTTCGCGGGTGGGGCAAGTTTTACTTAAGTTTACCCTTCGGGGTTATAGGCGTGAGGAAATAAAAAAATTGAAAAAGTTTTCAGTAGTTTTTATGCTGTCAATATAGTCAAACATAACCCATTCACCTTGACATTTTAATTGTGTGATGGTTCCTGTCTTTTAAAGAGGCTCATGTTCTGAAGAAGACAAACACGGGTTACGATGATTGAATAATGTTACGCGCACGACTAACGTGAGGGTCGCACTTAGATTTGTCTAGGTCATCGCTCCTAATGTTTAAGTTACATATCTATAAAGCTATTTACTTCATGTTTTCCCTCAATCGCTCTAAAAGACCCCGATTTCTTTTATCGCTATTTAAGCCTCGGAAATCACCAACGTTGCGGAATTCACATTCAAAGTCTAAAAACCCGGCCATCCCTGTCATTACTGGTTCTAGAAAAATTATCTCATTCCCGTTCAAAATGAGATCGTAAGCCGAAAGTTCCTGTATAATTGAAATCATTACCGGAAAGCGGCCGTTGATTCCTCTAAATGGTCGGATTTATGATGTTAGAGAACCCTCTCCTTTCCCCATTTTACGTCTAGGAGCGTATGATTGCATTCGTAGGAATTTCAAAGCATACCCTTAGTTATATCACATTTTCAAGTTCCGTAGATAGGCTTTGAATCTAAGTTTGGATCTGTTTTTGAGTCTAAACTTGGCCTTTAATGTAAATTTATGATAAGGCCAAAGTTTGCGCTTTAAGTTAGATCTCAGTAAATGTAAGTCCGAATCTAGGTTTAAAAGTTTATTTGGCAATATGATTACTGCGACTGTATTTGTTTCGGGTCTGTACTACTGAGTTTATTTATAGACAATGTCTGTATTGCTTATGTCTTATGTTAATGAAGAACCACAACATAAAAAAATCTATACTACAGTTAATAAATGTACGGAAAATAGTTTTTGTTAGTTTAGTTCCAATGCCTGTATTGTTTATGTTCATGGTAATGAAGAACCACAAAATAAAAAAATCTATACTACATTGAATAAATGTACGGATAATTGTTTTTGTTTGTTTAGTTCAGTTAAGAGAATTTCAGATGAAAAATAAATATAACTTAAAGTAAAACACGACCTATAAAAAAACTTCAAAATATGAAGCGACCGAAGAAGTTGTTGATAGTGCGCATAGGTGAGTTTAACATTAAAGTGTAGTTGTACATTTAATGAATAAATCAATATCTATCTATACTAATATAATAAAGCGGAAGAGTTTTTTTGTTTGTTTGTTTGTTTGAACGCGCTAATCTCAGGAACTACTTGTCGGATCTGAAAAATTCTTTTTGTATATGATAGCCCAGTTATTCCTGAAGGCTATAGGCTATATAACATAACGCTTCGACCCTTTGGGGCCGGGCAAAAGGCTAAAAAGGCTAAAAGATAATGTCGGCTAATCTCAATTGTTATTGCCTACGATAGCCCAATTATTCCGAAAGGCTATAGGCTATATAAAATTACGCTACAACTTTTGGGGGCCAGACAAAAATAATAAAATGGTCAAACGAGAAGGGGGAGGGTTGGGTCAAATGCAAAAAAAGGCTAAACGAATAGGATACAATCTATATGGGTATCGTTTTCGAGATTTTCGGGACGCTGATTAATAATATGAAATTTATTTAGCGATCCAAGATGGCGGACGGGAAATCAAAGATGGAGGATGAGAAAATTTAAAAAATCAATATGGATATCGCCTCCGATATTTTAAGGGGTGGGGAATCGAAATACAACATCTATTTCGTGATCAAAGACGGCGGATGGGAAATCAAAGATGGCGGATGGGAAATTTTAAAAAATCAATATTGGTATCGTCTGCGATGGTAAAGGGATGGGGAGTCCAAATACAACATCTGTTACGTGATTCAAGATGGTGGATGGGAAATCAAAGATGGCGTAAGGAAAAAATTTTAAAAATCAATATGGGTATCCTCTCCGACATTTTAAGGAATGGGGAATTCAAAAACACCATCTATTTCGTGATCAAAGATGGCGGACGGGATTTTTTTTTAAATCAATATGGATATCGTCTCCGATGTTTAAAGGGATGAGGAATCCAAATACAACATCTATTTCGTGATTCAAGATGACGGATGGGAAATCAAAGATGGCGGATGGGAAAAAAATTAAAAATCAATATGGGTATCGTCTGCGATGTTAAAAGGGATGGGGAATCCAAATACAACATCTGTTTCGTGATTCAAGATGGTGGATGGGAAATCAAAGATGGCAGATAGGGAAAAATTTAAAAAATCAATAAGGGTATCGTCTCTGATGATTTAAGGGATGGTGAATCCAAATACAACATCTATTTCGTGATCAAAGATGGCGGATAGGAAATCAAAGATGGCGGACGGAATTTTTTTAAAGTCGATATGGGTATCGTCTCCGATATTTTAAGGAATTGGGAATTCAAAAACACCATCTATTTCGTGATCAAAGATGGCGGATAGGATATTTTTTTAAAATCAATATTGGTATCGTCTCCAATGTTTAAAGGGATGGGGAATCCAAATACAACATCTATTTCGTGATTCAAGATGGCGGATGGGAAATCAAAGATGGCGGAAGGGAAAATTTTAAAAAGTCTATATGTGTATCGTCTCTGATGATTTAAGGGATGGTGAATCCAAATACAGCATCTATTTCGTGATCAAAGATGGCGGATAGGAAATCAAAGATGGCGGACGGGTTTTTTTTTTAAAGTCGATATGGGTATCGTCTCCGATATTTTAAGGATTGGGGAATTCAATATTATGTAAAAATCTATGTTTGTTTGTTCATCATTTAAAGACTGAAATGATAAGAGATTAAGCGCTAAGTCAATGGTAACTTTGGAAAAGGGGCATGGAAAAAGGGAATTAAATAAAAACTCTTAAAAAGGCGATACGGAGTTCGCTGGGTCAGCTAGTACTAATATAATAAAGCGGAAGAGTTTGTTTGCTTGTTTGTTTGAACGCGCTAATCTCAGGAACTACCGGTCGGATCTGAAAAACTATTTTTGTAAACGATATCCCAGCTATTCCGAAAGGCTATAGGCTATATAACATAACGCTTCGACCCTTTGGGGCCGGGCAAAAGGCAAAAAAGGCTAAAAGATAATGTCGGCTAATCTCAGGAACTAGCAATCGGATTTTAAAAACTGTTATTGCCCAATTATTCCGAAAGGCTATAGGCTATATAAAATTACGCCACAACGTTTAGGGGCCAGACAAAAATAATAAAATGGTCAAACGAGAAGGGGGAGGGTTGGGTCAAAGGCAAAAAAAGGCTAAACGAATAGGATACAATCTATATGGGTATCGTTTTCGAGATTTTCGGGACGCTGATTAATATTATGAAATTTATTTAGTGATCCAAGATGGCGGACGGGAAATCAAAGATGGCGGATGAGAAAATTTTAAAAATCAATATGGTTATCGCCTTCAATATTTTAAGGGGTGGGGAATCGAAATAAAACATCTATTTCGTGATCAAAGATGGCGGATGGGAAATTAAAGATGGCGGATGGGATAATTAAAAAAAATCAATATTGGTAACGTCTGCGATGTTAAAAGGGATGGGGAATCCAAATACAACATCTGTTTCGTGATTCAAGATGATGGATGGGAAATCAAAGATGGCGGATGGGAAAAATTTTAAAAATCAATATGGGTATCGTCTCTGATGATTTAAGGGATGGAGAATCCAAATACAACATCTATTTCGTGATCAAAGTTGGCGAATAGGAAATCAAAGATGGCGGACGGCATTTTTTTTAATGTCGATGTGGGTATCGTCTCCGACATTTTAAGGAATGGGAAATTCAAAAACACCATCTATTTCGTGATCAAAGATGGCGGACGGGATTTTTTTCAAAAATCAATATGGGTATCGTCTCCGATGTTTAAAGAGATGGGGAATCCAAATACAACATCTATTTCGTGATTCAAGATGGCGGATGGGAAATCAAAGATGGCGGATGGGAAAAATTTTAAAAATCAATATGGGTATCGTCTCTGATGATTTAAGGGATGGTGAATCCAAATACAACATCTATTTCGTGATCAAAGATGGCGGATAGGAAATCAAAGATGGCGGACGGCATTTTTTTTAAAGTCGATGTGGGTATCGTCTCCGAAATATTAAGGAATGGGGAATTCAAAAACACCATCTATTTCGTGATCAAAGATGGCGGACGGGAATTTTTTCAAAAATCAATATGGTTATCGTCTCCGATGTTAAAAGGGATGGAGAATCCAAATACAACATCTGTTTCGTGATTCAAGATGGCGGATGGGAAATCAAATATGGCGGATGGGAAAAAATTTAAAAATCAATATAGGTATCGTCTCTGATGATTTAAGGGATGGTGAATCCAAATACAACATCTATTTCGTGATCAATGATGGTGAATAGGAAATCAAAGATGGCGGACGGGAATTTTTTTTAAAGTCGATATGGGTATCGTCTCCGATATTTTAAAGAATGGGGAATTCAATATTATATAAAAATCTATGTTTGTTTGTTCATCATTTATAGACTCTGAAATGATAAGAGATTAAGCGCTAAGTCAATGATAACTTTGGAAAAGGGGCTTGGAGAAAAGGGAATTAAATAAAAACTCTTAAAAAAGCGATACGGAGTTCGCTGGGTCAGCTAGTACCAAAATAAACGGTGAGAAAACCTGTAGTAGTATCCTAAGCAACTAACTAGCTTGTCACGGCGACGAGCAGGCCAGATAACTCACGGGAGTTTATCATCATCATCAGCAGCCCTTTATACTGTCCCACTGCTGGGCACGGGCCTCTTCTCACTATGAGAAGGGTAAGGCCATAGCCCACCCAGCTGGCCAAATGCGTGTTGGCAGACTTCACATGACTTTCGAGAATATAATGAAGAACTCTCAGACATGCAGATTTCCTCACGATGTTTTCCTTCACCGATAAGCAAGCGATAATTAACAATTTAATACGTACTTTACTTCGAAAAGTAAGAGGTGCGTGCCGTGGATTCGAACCCGAGACCCTCTGCGTAGCAGTCTGTCGGTCTCTCCACTCAGCTATCGCTGCTGCTACGAAAGTTTAACTAAATTAATTTTTAATTTTTTCAACACGGGTATAAGTTCAATACCGTTTTAAGTCATCTCAACCTGAGGCTCTTAGGAGTCGGAGTAAAAAGCGCAGCATAAATAGCTCACAGATGAGTCGCGAAGCTCCTCGTTCGTAGCCATATCCAGGGCAAGTCAATATACAGTATTATAGTGAGTCTATGATAAAAAGCACAAAATCCGACTGCGTGTAGTGTAAAAATTAGATTCTAACCATACAACTGCCTCTACGCTGGTTCTTATGGGTTCAAACACCAAACAGAGCAAACGCAATCCCGCGTTTGGGTCCTTCATTTTCGTTTCTTGAATGTTTACATCGTCAACGACACGTTCACGTCGCAGCTATACGACTATATCCAATTCCCAATTGATCTATACTAATATAATATAAAGCTGAAGAGTTTGTTTGTTTGCTTGAACGAGTTAATCTCAGGAACTACTGGTCCGATTTGAAAATAGTTTCAGTGTTAGATAGTCCATTTATCGAGGAAGGCTATTGGCTATATAACATCACGATATGGGCCACGGGAGCAGAGTAGTAGCCTTAAAAAAGTGAGTGCAACCGCAGTCTTATCTATTTAGAAAATAAAAACAGAAAGTAAGATTGAAAGATTTCAAATCACACGGTGTAAACACCAAATACTCGTATGAGCTGGCCGATTTGTCGTTATAAAAAGTAGAAAATAAAGTTATGGCATTCAAAGCGACGGTAAAAAGCGCAGATAAAAACAGAAAACGAATAAAAATCTATGTCCGAGTAATAAACGTGCAGAGACCTCGTTAATGCTGATTCCAACTGCTATTCTGTCCTAGTGACCCGTGTACGCAATTTAGAGGAAACAATTCTTTTTTACACTGACACTGATGGTCAATATTTTAAAATACAACGGTTTAAAGCGTCATAAAAAAAGGACAGTTTATAACAAAAAGTTTTGCTTTGTCAGCATCCAAAAGAGAAATTAGAAGGAGTTAATAGGTAACTTTTAATATGTATAGGTATTTAAAAAGCTAATGTATATAAATGCCAACGCATATTATCATTGTCATTATCATAATTGAATTTTAAATATAAAAAAATAATATTATAAAGCGTTTCATATCATTTTAAATCCCTATAAAATTTCATCACGCTTCGATATGTTCTGATTTAATTATTTAGCATATGATTTAATTATCTGCATTATGGTAGCATACTACAAACACCCGATTTTTTATTTGCCTGGATAATAATGCCAATTCAGAGGCGGTAGTAAAACTAAAACTTGACGACGTGATCGCTCTTAACTTGAAATGACAAGTTGTCTTAGTCCCGACCATCAAGCTAAGGACAGCTATATAATATATACATACTTATTTATACTTTTCTATCCTATCATCATCGTTTATCTTCTCTTGTACATTACATCACTTGCCTTGACTGATATATCAGAACCGTAGAACTTAAACTAGAAACGTGAAATTTGTGGGCTCAGTTCCTTTTATACACTCATGAAGGTTTTTTCAACTGGCTGATTCTAGCTAGTGATATTTACTAGTTACTGTAAAAGCCCGAAGTACGGTAAATCTTGAGATTTCCCAGTAAGTCCTAAGATTTACCAGCACGAGTTGGTAAATGTCCGAATTTTTAAATAAAAAACAAATAGGTAGCAAACAAATAGCAGCACTAAGTTGACGAATTTTTAAATAAAAAACCACTGAGTTGACGAAGCCCTGCTTCACATGGCTCTTATTTCTGGGGTAAGGGTCACAAGAGAACCTAATATAACCTAGTTACTTACAGTCTCACCTAACCTTACGAGTTTTTACAGTAACATAAACACAATAACCCGTGGGTACCTGTCTGTCATGACATCCACTGAAGTGATTTTAAATCGAGCATACCCTTAAGTCGTTTGATGAGAGAAGCGATGAGGGAGTTAATCTAAATTCGATGTGGGCGAGGCCGCAGACCTTAAACGCCTATCAAATAATTAATAGCAGGGAATATACCAGCGATATAGCGATTATCTTTAGGTCTAGTCCGCCCACTTTACCATTATTGCATCACTTGTAGAGCCAGGTTCAGTAACAGTGACCGTTTAAGACGTTAAGTTTTGACACGCAATCCTGAGGCAATTGAAACAGCCTTAGAGCCAGTAAAGGATTTATTCGATAAGTGAATTTGTATAAGTAGAAAATAGAATTAACCGAGTAAAGCGGGAGACAAGAAAATAGAACGATATAAATGGTTTTTTTTATTAACGTGAATTTAGCACGATTCTGTCATAAGATTTACATGATGAATTAATTTGACAACGTTTACTACACAATTTATGTAAATCTAATTTAAAATATACGTAACTTTCTATAAGATTGTGAAAACAGCTTTAAACTTACTCTCGTATTATGTTACAAGCATTATATGTAATTTTATTAATTAAATAGAGAGAAAGGGATAAAATATCCATCTTGTATTAACTTAATGCAGTATACCCGTTATTTAATTGATTTACAAATTTTCAGACCCGTGTACATTACTCGAATGGTATATACCATTCGAGAAATTATCTGCTCGTTATGAATATAATTGCGTCCAACTTACCAGACTACAGTGACACGAAGCAGGTTGTTACTAATATTGCTACCATTTCAGTTGAATATTGTCACAATGGTGAATCAACTAATTTACACTACTACAACTTTCTCTTAAAGCTACCACGACCTGCAAAAAATTAAACATTAATTAATCTACCTTTGACTATGTCCTTGCCAGTCGTTTTTAGATATCTGAATAAAAAAGAACTGGGAAAGGTAAAAGATAATAAAATTATTGAATTCCAGATTTGCTATTCAACTAGGATGCTATCATAGACTTTAATCTGCTGGTTGAATGACTTAAGGGCCTTACTGCTAAACATTTAGCATCCTTGCATGTTCTATCTCGTTTCACGTATTACATTGCTGCACGTATTGGCGTCTCGACATTAGCTGGAAGAACACCGGCAATTATGTATCTCTTATTTTATTGTGTCAAAAACCTGCTTTCTTTTTTTACTTTTACAGCTTTAATTAAGTATATCTATTATTCTAATAAAATTATGTTCATGCAAGCAATGTTCAAGCATCATGTTTTATGTAATGACATCCCTATTCCCTACTAATATTATAAATTCGAAAGTGTGTATGTATGTATGTATGTTCCGTTTTCACGCGAAAACGGCTGAACCGATTTTGTTGAAATTTAATATAGATATATATTGGACCACGGAGGTGGACATAGGCTACCATAAGTTGCAAAAATTAAACTGGGAGGGATTGTAGGGAGGATAGAAGTTTGTACGGCAGAAATATTCCTCTTGGAAGTAAGAACCCATGCGCGAATAATAGAGTGCTGCGCATGTGCTATCTGTCACTACTGTCACATCACACAGTATATTGTCATATTGTGCACGGTGATTACATTGTTTGCATATCTAAACTAATAATTATATACTACGTTCAAACGGCTGAAACGATTTTTTCTTGATTTTGTCTACTAAAATTATAAATGCGAAAGTGTTTTTTAACCGACTTCAAAAAAAGGAGGAGGTTCTCAATTCGTCGGAATCTTTTTTGTATGTATGTTCCTCGATATCTATAAGATGCCTGGACTTATTTCGAAAATTCTTGTTTTGATTGAAAGAGTATACCTCTTAGTTGGTCCCATGATCATCAGGTCAGGATCTGATCATGGAATCCTGAAAAATCGAAGGAACTCTTCAAATTTTATAAGCACACTTGAAGCGATTTGACGATAACAACGCAATGCCGTCGAGTTTGGGCTCGTTTGAGTCGTCTTTATACAGACTTTGATGCTGGATGATTTCCATGGTCTCATAATAGAGCTGGAGTGTAGGTAACCATGAGATCTTTGTGATACAACAACCCGATCTTATTGATTTTAGGGTCGTTTGATTCGTCTGTACATGGACTTTGGTACTGGATGTTTTTCCTTCCTGCTCCATCATCAGACCCTGTCTGATGATGGAGCAGGAAGGTGGCCATGGGATCTTTGTAATACAAAGATGCAATCCCATTGAGCTTGGGGTCGTTTGATTCGTCTTTACATGGACTTTAGTGCTGAATGTTTACCAAACTCTGATGATGGAGCAGGAAGGAAGCCATAGGATATTTGTAATACAATTACGCAATCCCATTGAGTTTGGACTCGTTTGATTCGTCTTTACATGGACTTTAGTGCTGAATGTTTTCCAAAGTTTGATGATAGAGCAGGGGTGGCATGGGATCTTTGTAATACAATAACGCAATCTCATCGAGTTTCGGCTCGTTTGGCATGGCAAACACTTTGGTACTGGATGATTTCCGGGATCTGATGATGGAACTGAAACGAACGTGTTTAGGCTAGTTAGTCGAAAACAAAAAAAAATACTTTAATTTCCAGAAAGGTACAGGTCTACATTTCAGAATTGAGGCACGTAAGGCAGGTCTCATTATGTACCACCTACACTATTCTATGTACCTACTACCACTAAAAAGCAAAAAATAAAAAATATTTTTAAATAAAAAAAAACAACTTCAAAAAACACTAAGGAATAAAAAGCAAATAATAATTGTTTTTGGGGCAAACTTTTTTGGAGTCGGTGTTTGAAGTTGGTTTTTTTTATTTAAAAATATTTTTATGTAGATATATATATTGGACATGTATTTAAACATGGCTTTGACATTTGTCATGGATACTGACCGAGTTACTTTGTACCCTATAGAGCTTCTGACTCTTTAGAATAATCAGGAGTGTCTTCACACAACTTGAGACTGAAAGTAGATATTTATGTGTTACCCCGAGTTTAACGCGTGCGAAGCCGTGGGCAAAAGCTAGTTTTTTATATACATAATAGCTGCCGATATCAACTACAAAATTTGTACTCGATAATTCAAACCGTTCAAGGCAGAAAAGATCACTTAAAACCGCTGGAGTAAATCAGTTCGTTTTCATCGTCCGAATGTTGGAGTTAATTAAAGGATTACTGTCGCTTCATTAGTTTAATGGTACAAATGCCATTGTGGAAGCCTTAACGCTCCGAGTACTTTTGCCTCAATTGGATCCAGTTACATTACAAACCATTTCATCGCACTCAAAAAGTAGCTAGAGGTACTAAAAATATATAAAGAGAAGAGTATTCCATAATTTATTATTATTGAATACTCTTCCCTTTATATTTTCTTCGTACAGCCATGTTAACAAGATATTGAAATTATTATAAATCCACATTTCTACTGCAGTAGTCTTACAAAAATCTTATATCTGCTTTCAATGTACCTATATTTGAATTAGTTACCATTGTTGTTTAGATAACAAGTTACTGAGATTTTTAACAAGATACACGGTTTTCAACAATATAAAGATACACAGATTATAGAAAACAACAACAAAATTATTCCAATTTAACGCAAAAAATGTACCTAAAATCTCCCTTGCGGAATACTTTTGGACTAAGAGGATAGATTCTTAAAATTTGAAGAATACCTGGTATTCATTAAGTAAATTGAGTGTAGGCTACAGTATATTTTTGTAGAATATTTCATAGTTAGGGCGCAGTGAATAGCGAGCTTTTAAGAATGAAAAACAAATTGCATTTAGTTTAGCGTGAAATGTGTTTGCGGGTACAAATTCATAGAAACACTCTCGGCTTGTGACGTCACAGATTTATAGCGATGTTATATTAAAGTAAATTTTTTTAACTGCTAAAATAAAATCTATTTGAAACTTTTGCTGGTCTATAAAGTGTGCCTTTTATTTACTGTCACCATGTTAAAAATAATCTATTCATTGTACTTAGATAAATTTGATTGCTCTCTTGCGTTACATAAGTCATGGTCATTGGTAGCTGTTTTGATCATAAATTTTCAAATTAAACAATGAACTACAACCTTCAGCAGTCTCCACAAATAAAGTTTGATTCATTTAGTACTGCTTTGAGATAGCAAAGTATGCTGCCATAATCTGTAGCAATTTATTATTTACAAGTAATTAAGTGCAATGAGAAACACTTGCAGCTCCTTACAAAAACACAATATGTACCATAATATTGGCGATTAAAAAGAGTGGCCACGAGTTTTATTGCCCGTTCCTTCTCGTGGTTCTACCTATTGAAATAAATGTAGAAGCAAAGTAATTTACTTTAAAACAATGACGTTTATGCCTCTACTTGTGACCTTGATGAATAAATGATTTTGACTTTGACTTTGTCTGGAAGCCAATTTTGTATTTGCCGAACACCGACACTGTCTTTTGAACGAAATGCGAATTGATTTTGAATTAATTCACAATTGGTATTCCTGTACTCTTAATGTCATTATAGTCTAATTTGACACATAGACTACGTTGACACATAGTTTGACACGTTTTTCAATTAGAATCATCAGTTATTTTCAAGTATCAGTTATTTTCGGGAATTTCACTTATGAAACTGAGACTTGACCGAAACAGTTCTCACTAAATATGAAAACCAATCCTATTCTATAAAAGGATCGGGTACGTTTATCGTTATAGGGCAAATGATACGCTATGTTCAATATATAAACTTATAAGAGTAACTTTGTACTTGTATGTATGTACTTTAAACTGTTAATTTAGTATCGTTGACTACCTCAATTACATCGAAGATTCAGATAGCCTTCATTCATTATCAAGTGACGATACCAGTCTTACCATCTGCTGAATATAATCTTTTTATAAGTTTACATGCTTTTATTACTTTCTTAAACTTCAACACTTGATAAGTCTTTAATAATAATCTAATTTCTTCAGACCAATACCTAGTAACAAATTCATTCAGTTCATCAATATTAATGAGTTGTTCACTGATTGTAATGCTAAGTTTTAATAAAGCTACGATAACTAAATCCCTTTATTGTTTCAAATAATACACGAACACAATACCGTTATGTAATACATAGCATAGCTTGCCTTGTTTAAGTACAATTAAAATTAATTTTAGTTGTAGTATTTAAGTAGTTATAATTGTGTTATCCTAATATTAATTTATTTTGTTAGCCAACTTCATTTATTATAGACCACCATTTGCGATACACAAAGAACTAGCTTTATTAAAACCACTGTGGACATTGCGTATGACAGGTTAATAATGATAAGCCTTTTCGAACTAGTGGTACCTTCATATTATGTACTGGTAATACAATAACGATATGTAAGTTCACAGCTTGAAAACATGGATTACAGATAAAGTATGGAGAGGGATGTGGTTTCTAACTTAGAATGCCTTCTTTCTTATTTCTCCTAGCGTTATCCCAGTTTCAACCCTAGGTCCGCTTACTAGTCTAACCGGATTTGACTGAATATTAGCTTTTCCACGGAGCGACTGCCTGTCTGACCTCCGCAACCCAAAGGGTTGGCGATATTCCATGGTTTAGACTAGTGTCAGTTTATTCAGAGATAGGTACTGACTCCTTATAACGACTGTCAAAGATCTTCATGACAAGCGATAATTAATAATTCAATACGCACATAACTCCGAAAAGTCAGTGGTGCGCGCCTAGGATTCGAACCCGATACCCTCGGCATGGCAGTCTGTTGGTATCTCCACTAGACTACCGCTGCCTCTTTCTAACTTAAGTAGAATTATGGCAACTCAAAACTATTTATGAATCTCACAAAGTGTTTTAGCATGTGGGAAACGAACCCGATTCGTGTCGAAGCGATGCGACCACTTAAGGCACTAAGCAAACCGTGCAGTCAACCTTGCGGCCGATTTCAATATTCGATCTGTCCACAAATTTGGAGATTCGAGATTCGTGTTTGACATATTTTGTATGGAGTATATAATTATGTCATATATGAATCTAGAATCTCAAAAAAAATGTATAGATCGAATATTGAATTCAGCGGATAATCCACATGCTCATAAATTTACCTCTACCTTTACTTCTAATTCCAATGGCCGTCATACTGAATTTTGACACGGTCTCAACATTAAATAGCAAAAGTTTGACTACTCATCGCTTCGACAGACATTATAACATTTTCGACTGGCATTAGTCCGGGAAAACATACCTTGACAACACATAACATCAAAGAATATTAAACAGTGTGTGCTTGAAGTATATTGTGTTAGACTTATTCGAATATAATAATATGTTCTATCGAAGCAATGAAAGTTGAACTATTGTTATTCGAAGATGAAACTGTGTTGAAATAATAACTGTTGAAATTTTATAAAATATCTGGCAGGACACTACTTACATAATTCTGCAGCATCGAAAGCCAACAAGTTTAGAAATTCTGTGCCATACTATATTTCTAAATTCTTATAATCTAGTACTTCAATACCTATGTAGGGTATCAACCAGATGATGTGTGAAGAGATAAAATAAAGATGCCAAATACTGCAATATTATTTATTATTATTATTTATTTCAATTAATAAACAAAGAATACAATCCATATTAAAGATCAAAGGCCCACAAAACTGTGTATAACTGTTTTACTGTGGACTCAGTCGAGTCTCATTCTAGTGTTTGTAACGTTTCTTTCATGTGTTGAGAGATAAATTAGATACACTATTTGTTGGTTACAAAATATCATTTATTTGGCAAGCGTTACACAGAATAACCCGGTAGATAAGACTAAGACTCAGACTCAGGGCAGGGTAGGCAGGCAGGCTGACTAGGCTTCGGTGCTGCAGCAGAGAGAAAGGCACTTATCTCAGCGGTGTCCAGGGTCCAAGAGGGGCGATTCGCTGTCGCGCCGCGGTATTTATGTGCCGCAGGTAAGCGAGGCGGCCAGTCAGAAGTAGTGGGGGTACCGCGACGACTACCACGTCACATGTTTAAGTAATAGAAAAATAGTAATGGCTTTATGTAATTATTATTATGTATATATATAGTTAGTATAAATTATTATTAGTTAGTTTAAATTATTATTTACGTTATATACTATCTAATAAGAATTATTTAAACTTTCTTTTGAATTTATTTTTATTTTGCTCTCTCCTAAAGTACACAGGCAAACTATTTAATACATAAGGTATACGTTTTCTTAATATCCTATCGCCGTAATAATTACTGACTCTAGGTACATTATATTTACAATTTGTAACAGATCTCGTAGCACAAATGTGATATGTTATGTTCTTCATTGCCATGTTGATTAGTCAATAGTACGTATTTTTGTTTAAGGCTGGCCGGAAGAATTTTGCATATTATAAATAGCTTTTTTGTAGTTATCATTACAACTCGTTTTTGTTTTGTTATTTACTAATAATTTTTAAAATCTTATTTGAAGTGTTTCTATCTTTTCTAAATAGGTTTTAAAAGTCAAGCCATAGCAATCAATAGCATATGCTATTATGGATTCCACTAATGCATTAGATAAACATTTAAATGTAGTCCTTGGCACTTTGTAACTGAGGTGATAGAACCTACCTGATAAAATTCTTAGTTTATCACAAATGTAATCTATATGCGATGCCCAGGTGAAATGTTCATCTATTTTCATTCCTAGGTAATTAACACAGTTTACTTTTCCTATGGATTTACAGTTGCAATTAATGAAATTATGGTGATAACATGAAAAACTATGAGTAATAATTGGTGTTGTTATATCTGAAGTGTGAGTGTAAGGTGATTTAATAAGAATAATTTTAATTTTATCCGAATTTAATACAATTTTAACAACTGTATCTACGTCTTGCTGTACCAAGCGACAGGTCTCTGCTAGATTGGTGCCAGCGCACAGTGTGCACTTGTAATTGTGGTACCACATTGTTAAAATAAACAAACTAGAAAGCTACGAACTAACTGTAGGGGAGCGGGAGACGACTGCTGCAATGAGCTTACACAATAGTGCGCCTTGTATATAATTTATAGCGTCAGCAGCCGCTACACCTACAATTAACATAGTGTCTGATAGCATACACTTGCTACATTTATGTTCAGTTGACCGGAGTTATGGCAATCGCACGCCTTTACTTTCACCCTCTATAGTTTGTGGCTCGGATATGTAACTATTGGGTACATGGAAACTAAAATTTGTGTTAAAATTTGTTTAGAGTAGCGGTACTCAGTTACGTTGAAGCTTTTAGTCAAAAGCGGGCTCCAATTTCTAGTGCAATTTTTACTTGTAATACCTGGTCACACTATCCATGTAAATTATTATTAGTATCCGTATTGTAGGGTTATATTTGATTTTCTGCCTCCATGGTCCAGTGGATAGCGTATGCGCCTTCTGATATGAGGTCCTGGATTTGATTCCCGGGTCAAACAAGTGTTACTGAGTTTACTCAGCAGTAAAGCGTTGTCCAGCAATTTTCGATTTTTGAGCAAATCAGCTACATATTTATAATAATGGCTTAAAAATTTAGAACTGGGTCGAGTGTTAAGGGTACAAATCCCATATGTGTCCCCTTAACACTCGACCCAGTTCACGACTGCCTCGTTGGTCTCGCGGCATAAATGTGCGCGTGGGATCGAGAGGTCCCGGGTTCGATTCCTGGGTCGGGCAGTGTTATTGGGTTTTTCTGTCACGAAATTCTCAGTAGCCGCACGGAGTCTGGAAATGTGCCCGGTACGGCAATAGGCTCGCCCCTTATTACGTGGGACTAAAGTATATCTGGCGAAAAGTGGGTGTAGAAATACACCTCTGCCTACCCCTTCGGGGATAAAAGGCGTGACGTTATGTATGTATGTATGGGAGGAGTGGATGGGAGCGCTACAACAACTTAGAGCTCCCAGCCAACCTCACCTGCCCGTGGTGCATCCTGCCGACCAGCGAACGAGGCTCTGGCGACCGACTAAAGGCGGTATAACCGTTGCAAATAGGCGTAGCTAAATATAATAGATCGGTGACGGGCAGTAGCGTCACCGGTGCGAGAAGCTACGTCCTGCGATCACCAACACGCATGCCCAGCGTGGTGATTACGGGCAAAACCTCAATGGCACACACGCTTACGCAACGGCCCCCAGTTCCCGGTCGCCCCGCTATTCCTGGCCAAGGCGGCGGACATGGTAACGGAGGGGCAGGGGGTGCGAAGAATCCCCGGGTTACGGTAGGCCGCCAACACCGACTGACCATGGCTACGTATAACGGACGCACGCTACGGCTCGACGAATATCTGGCACAACTCGAAAAGGAACTGAAGTACATGAGGTGGCATGTTTTGGGATTATGCGAGGTCCGGAGAGAGGGAGAGGATACCGTTACCCTAGATTCAGGCCATCTTATGTACTTCAGGGGGGAAGACCAGCCATCCCAAGGCGGGGTTGGGTTCCTGGTCCATAAGGTCCTCTCTGACAACATTTTAGAAATCTCCAGTGTGTCGACAAGGGTAGCATACCTTGTGATCAGACTCACCAAGAGATATACTCTCAAGGTTATCCAAGTGTATGCACCGACTTCGGCATACTCGGATGATGAAGTAGAAGAAATATACGAAGACATTTCCAGGGCCTTACACAACACCCAAAAGGCCCACTTTAATGTTGTCATGGGGGACTTCAACGCCAAAGTGGGAGTACATACTTGCGGCGAATCGGTAGTAGGACCACACGGATTTGGTAGGAGAAATCATAGGGGGCAGATGCTCGTCAACTTCTTAGAGAAGGAGGGGCTGTTCTTAATGAACTCATTCTTTAAGAAGCAGCCTCAAAGAAAGTGGACGTGGCGAAGCCCCGACACTATGACAAAAAATGAGATTGACTTCATTATGGCGGACAAAAGGCGAATATTTAGGGATGTCTCCGTGATCACTAGGTTCAACACCGGAAGTGATCACTGACTTGTACATGGCACTCTGAATATCGATTATAAGCTTGAACGCGTTCGCCTTATGAAGTCTACGCTCCGGCCAAATTTCCTCCAATCCATGGTTGGATTTGAAACATTCCAGCTAAAACTGGAAAACCGGTTCGCTGCCTTGGAAACCGCAATAGACGCAGATATGGACCAGGAACTCGATAAAGTGGTGGAAATCCCTCGGGATGAGGGGACGAAACTCTTTAAGACGCAGCACACCGGCAGGAGATCTCAACTTTCACGAGAATCTCTGCAGCTCATAGAGATGCGACGAGAAAACCCGGCAGGCACTTCGTCAGATCTAAATAAAAAGATCTTCAAGCTGGTAAGACGCGACTTCCGTAGCTTCAATACACGCTCTATACAAGATGCGATCGAGCGAAATCGGGGCCGAAAGTTTTTACTCAGCATTTAGGTCAAAGTCATCTGACGAAGCTGACCACGTCAGACGGGAAAGTCGCCACTTCTAGACCGGAGATTCTTGCGGAGGTTCAGAGCTTCTACGGCAACCTCTACACCTCGAAAGCATCCCGTCCCCAACCCGACTCCAAGGATCCAAGAGCCACTTTAACCCGTCACTTCACGGAAGAGTTGCCAGACGTCAGCCAAGACGAAATCGTGGTGGCACTGAGGCAGCTTAAAAATGGAAAAGCCCCCGGGGAAGATGGAATTACGACGGAGCTGTTAAAGACAGGTGGAAAACCTATACTGGTGCAGCTCCAAAGCATATTTAATCCTGTCCTGTTCTCGGGGAGAACTCCAAGGGCGTGGAGCAAGAGCATAGTCGTTTTGTTCTTCAAAAAGGGAGACAAAACTCTGTTGAAGAACTATCGACCGATCTCGCTCTTGAGCCACGTCTATAAGCTGTTTTCCAGGGTCATCACGAACTGTCTCGCGCGTAGACTCGACGAGTTTCAGCCGCCCAAACAGGCCCGTTTTCGAGGAGGGTATGGCACCATAGACCACATCCACACAGTGCGGCAGATTATACAGAAGACAGAGGAGTATAATCAGCCCCTGTGCTTAGCGTTTGTGGACTATGAGAAGGCCTTTGACTCCATCGAAACCTGGTCTGTTCTGGAGTCTTTGCAACGGTGCCAAATCGATTGGCGGTACGTCCAAGTGCTGAGAGGTCTGTATGACGCCGCGACTATGACCGTCCAAGTACAGAACCAGCAGTCTGAACCTATCCACCTGCATCGAGGTGTGAGACAAGGGGATGTTATCTCCCCCAAATTGTTCACAAATGCAATGGAGGATATGTTCAAGACGCTGCACTGGAAAGGACGCGGTATTAACATAAACGGCGAGAACCTCTCACACTTAAGATTTGCAGACGATATCGTTATCGTGGGTGAAACTGTGCAAGACTTGCAGTATATGCTGAGCAGCCTAGCTGATTCTTCTGCTCGCATCGGTCTCCGGATGAACTTGGATAAAACCAAAATAATGTTCAATGAACATGTCTCTCCGGAACTGATTATCCTAAACAGGGTCCCTCTCGAAGGTGTTCAGGAGTACTTCTACCTTGGGCAAACCTTGCAGTTGGGTAGAAACAACTTCAAGAGGGAGGCTTGCAGAAGAATACAGCTTGGCTGGGCGGCATATAGGAAACTCTGTCGAGTTTTTTCGTCATCCCTACCGCAAAGCCTTAAGACAAAAGTCTTCAATGAGTGCGTCCTACCCGTTATGACTTACGGTGCCGAGACGTGGACACTGACGGTGCGACTAGTCCACCAATTTAAGGTCGCTCAGCGAGCTATGGAGAGGGCTATGCTCGGAGTTTCTCTGAAGGATCGAATTCGTTATGAAGTGATCCGACAGAGAACCAAGGTAAACGACATAGCTCAGAAAATTAGCACGTTGAAGTGGCAGTGGGCTGGTCACATCTGTCGCAGAACCGATAACCGATGGAGTAGCCGTGTTCTAGAGTGGAGACCGCGCCTTGGCAAACGTAGTGTAGGACGCCCTCCGGCTAGGTGGAGTGACGATATACGCAAAGTGGCTGGCAGTGGCTGGACACGAAGAGCCGAAAATCGGGCTCAGTGGCGTGCCATTGGAGAGGCCTATATCCAGCAGTGGACTACGGCAGGCTGATGATGATGATGATGGGAGGGGTGTTTTATAGAAAGTGAATATTACGCAGGTAAAGCAGGGACATACCACAGTTAAATCTGTTCGTGCTAGCTTGGAACATGCAGTTTTGCTTAAGGCAAAGCCTGTTGAAGCTGCCTATTGTCACAAAAATAAACTAGTTCTAGGCATCAGCAAGTGTTTCACTATATCATTCACGAAAAACAAAAATATAATCTCAAATAAATACCATCTAAATCAAATAGTTTTAACAAAAGTTTCAGTTGTTCGAGACCTTGGGCTACTACTAGACGAAAAACTGCATCTTGATCAACACGTTGACACCATAATTAATAACGCTTACCGTATGTACGGATTTGTTATGAGGTCTACAACCGAATTTAAAAATAAGGGCACTTATATCCATTTATATAAAGGTCTAATAAGATCCCAGTTGGAATACGCTGTTGTTGTTTGGAATCCGCTGTACGCCAAGTACGCAGATAGTCTTGAAATGGTACAGCGCAAATTTCTGAAATCTGCGCATTACCGTTGCTGTAAAAATTATTTACCCTATGAAACCCTATTGAAAAACTTTAACTTAATGAGTCTACGGTCCAGGCGTGTATTTTTGGAGACAATGTTCCTGTATGATGTATGCACTCATAGATATGATTGTAACGATATAGTCAATAGGATATCTTATTATGTTCCAAGAACTGTTATTAGACGCGAGGTGCGCGCCCGCCCCTTCTTTGCAATACCATCCTGCAAAACAAATGCTGGTGTTCGCGCACCTTTGCGACGACTTTGTACTCACTTTAATGATTATTTTGTGAATTTGGATATATTTGCAATGCCTGCTACTGCGTTTCGAAAAAATGTTATGAAAATTATCAGGGAATCCTTCTGATAACCTGAACCCTAACTGTTTTAGTGATGTACCTTAATTACCTTTACCTTTTTTATTCAACACATCAATTTGTCTTAATTTATTAAATCATGTTTACTCGTAACATTAAGTCCAACCTACACATACCTAATTATATTCTGTGGATAACGGTGTGGGTGCACATTTACTCATAGTTTATTGTATATACTATTAGACTAAGGATAATGTGTCACTGTTTGTTTATCCCTAATAAATAAATAAATAAATAAATTATAACGAGAAACACTAACTCAGATTGAAACGTTGTTCATAGATTGAGTTCTGAATTAATCTAGATAGGCACCAATAATATTGACCTGGTAAAAATTATTCTGTTTACCCACGAGATTAAAATAATGTTTTTATGTTTTTGTTATTGCAAGAATAAAGGTACATCTTGTTTTTGTTGTCAGATCAAGTTGTCGCTGTAAGCATAGGTATCCACATGAATAATTTACGTTCGTATATATAATTATATTCTTGAGTTGAAGGCAAAAGAAGTCCGTCAAGAAGCCACAATCATCACCATAATCTTCAGCCTGCTGTAGTCTACTGCTGAATGTAGGTCTCTCCAATAGAATGAACAAACGAACTGAATTTTCGGCTCTTACGGTCCAGCTTCTGCCAATCATCTCCCCACTCCTCCTAGCCAAAGGCAAAGTTTTATGAAATATTTGAACGTTACGATGGTCTCGGGTTCAATCTTCTGATCGAACCCGAGATCATCGTAACTTTCAAAAACTTTCAAATATTTGAAAGAGGGCTTTTCGAAGTTAGTTAGTTAGTTGGACGTGGGTTTACCGCACTTAGACACTTATTTGGGCCATTGTGCATAAGCGGCGACTTGATTGACGCGGACTACCACCGCCTTAGCTCCTTCCAGAAAGCCATTAGTTGGCTGGTGTCGTTCAAAACCTCACACATGGTTCTGGGGTTGTTCAGCAGCTTTGCCCGTTGATCGCTCACACTTGTGCAATGCAGAATGACGTGAGCGGATGTTTCTTCAGTTTCCATACAGGCCCTGCACAGTGGGCTGTCCGTAACGACTATGTTGAATAGGTGCTTGTTGAGTGGACAGTGGCCGGTTATTATGCCTGTCAGATGCTTATGTGTTTTCCTATTTGAATGCAGCAGCTTGTGCGAGAGTCGCTTGTTCAAGCAGGAGATAGCATCTTTTGTTTGTCTGCATTCTTTTAGGTCTGCCCACTGTTTTTCGTGTTCTTGTACGGTACTCTCGCGTAACCACGTTTTGAGTTGGCTTGCCGGTATCGGTACAATCGCCTCGGGTCCCATTATCATTGTGTCCGATCCTTGCCGTGCCAGTTGGTCTGCGGCGTAATTGCCTGCGGAGTTGCTGTGGCCTTTAATCCATTGCAGCGTAACCCGATTCTTCTCTGCAATCTTTTGCAACTCTAGGTGGCATTCCATGATGAGGCCGCTGCCAAAGCAGTTGCTGCCGAGAGCTTGTAGTACTGAGGCACTGTCTGTGATGATGCGTATAGACAGGTCACTTACGTTCCTAGACGCGATTGCTGTTGCGGCTCTTGTTATTCCAACACACTCGGCTTTGAATATGGTGTTAAGAGTACCAAGGGATGTTGAGATATTGATATTTAAGTCATGGGAGAATACGCCCGCACCTGTCCCATATTTCGTTTATGAGCCGTCTGTGTATACTCTGACTTCGTGTATACCAGAGCTGTCTCTGTGTTCCTCCTGTAATTGGATGCAATATTTTTTGTCAAAGACAAAAGTTTTGGGGATAAGATCGCAAACGGCCTCTAGCATCGGGATCTCTTTGGTTAAGGTCCCTTTTAGGCGTGCATGGGTAATTCGATCATCCTTTCTCCACAGCCCGAGCTTGTCTAGACGGATTGCTGCAGCGCCAGCTTCCTGCTGGATTAGGTGCAGCGCTCTTTTCGAAGTTAAGTGTGCGATAAAAATGCCTCTGTGGTCGAGTGGATAGCGTATGCGACTGCTGATCGGAGGTCCCGGGTTCGATTCCCGGGTCGGGCAAAAGTGTTACTGGGTTTTTTCAAATACTCAGTAGCAGCCCGAAGTCTGGTAATGTGCCCCGTAACGGCAATAGGTTCGCCCCTTTTACGTGGGAACTAAAAATTCATGGCAAAATGTGGGTGTAATATTTACACCCCTGCCTACCCCTTCGGGGCTACAGGTGTGAGACTATAAATAAAATAAAATAAATAAATAAATAAAAATGTTAATTATCACTCGCTTAATAATGTTCCCGATAGATGGAAATAGGCTCGCTCTATATAACATTGGAACCGAAACATCACTGGCGAAGTGTGGGTGTGTAATACACCTCTGTCACGCCTTAATCCCCGAAGGGGTAGGCACTTCGGGGATAAAGGCGTGAAGTTATGTTATGTGTTAAGTTTATTTCAATCAATTAGACTGAATATTTCATCGTGGATCCTTGGATGTTCTTTAAACAAGATATTTTTTTATTCAGTATTTTTTATGTAATTAATTCTATACGGCCATAAATCTCGCAGGAAAGTCATAACCAAGATATGTACCGTGATAAGCGGAACTCTACTACTACAGATCATCGAAGGACAGTACGGTGGTTTTAATGAAGAGGCGCGAAAGCCTATACACGAGAGTCTCATACACTCCCACTTAAAACACGAATCATAGAATGGCGTAGCGGATGGTCCAGAAATAGGGTATCATCATCATCGCAAGAACCAAAAAATAAAAAGTTCATAAGCTTAGCACACACAAATGATTTTTCCTTAAAGAAGTGATCACATAAGAATATTATTACAAGAATATAAGCTAAAAAACTACCAAAATTATGTTCCAAGTTCACACGTAGTTTCTTTTATTGTTTGTCACCCAAACAATATCGGTATTCCATCCTTACCCAAACCGCCCGGGCCTTCGGGCGCACGTCTTCTGTATTTCGCCTAATGGCGCTGATACACCTGAGCATTCAGTAGTAACAGAACAGCGAGCATTCGCCGATTTTTGATTTGTCGAACCGAACATTTTCACAATCATTCTAGCTAACACTCTAAATTCAAATAGTCCGTAGAATATAGAAAAAATATAGCAATAGCACTACAACAGCAGTTTTACCCAATATATTTATTTCACTTTCACTTATGAATTATTTCTAGAGTAAGATACAAATGACGTTTCTAAATAATAAAATGTAGATTTTAATTTGAACAGGTTTAATAAATCACACAAGTGTCTGTTCCTACGTTCAAATTTATTTATCGATATCGAGAGTTTATCAACATTCTATTGAAATTAATTCTGAGTAAACCAAATCTAAGGATCTATTGTAAACATTATCGATATTTTATCGATATTTATTCTCTGTAAGCCCATGATGGGCTTACAGAGAATAAAGAAAAATGGGCTGCCCATCACTAGTCAAGTTAAAATTAGTGACAAACTACGAAGATTCTTCCCTAGATTAAAATCATAAGTGAAGTAAATAAGGGTTAAACCGCCATTTAAGCGCGAATTCTATGTGTTATCTATATTCTAAGGCTCGCCCGAATGTTCGTGAGAATGCTTGCTAAGACACAATCATTTGTTTTGTAAGCGCCTTTAGATTATATATAGGTCTAGACCTATACTGTTCTAGATATCAGTATTTATAATTTGGTTTAATTGGTATGTGTCACTACTTGTTTTGCTATGTTAGTATAATATGCGTTGTTCATACAATATAATATGCTACTAAAGTAAATATACAAGCGTAGAGTGTATTTTTTTTATTACAGAAAGGTTATACTTGTGTGATCTTGTTTTTAATACACATAATTTGGTTCAATTGGTATGTGTCACTACTTGTTTTGCTATGTTAGTATAATATGAGTTTTTCGTTTTCTAATTTATTATTTAATATTGATCAAGTTGTTATAAACTTTTGTTTATTTATGTTTTATTATATTTATAGGCCAAGCTATTAAAAAAATATTGCTAAAAATATTACTGATAAAATTATGTTAACATGTATTAAGCTTTCATACGTAACTAAGCAAAAGATCATGAGAATAATTTAAATTTGAATTATTTCTTGGACTAATAACAGAAATATTTAAATGCAATTAAATAAAACTAACTATAACTAAGTGGCTATTTACACATACATAAATTAAAAGAATAATTTTTGTACTTAAATAACTAACAAATAAAAGCAATACATAAAAAAAGAAAAAGCAAAATTTAAAGAGCGTCATGGAAATCCTCCACATCGCCATCAATTGGAAGCGTGCCCAGAATGCTGGCAGCATTGCCACGTTGTATGGCAATGCTGATCTTTTGTGCCAAATACGGACCAGCCTTCTGGTCTCGCGAGGCATCAACAAGTCTCTTCAAAAGATCTCTTAAAAGACATGTCGCACTTGGACCCCATGGTCCCAACGTTTCGACTCCAAACGGTTCAAATACATAATATCCCCTACTAGCGCCGTTTGAGAGTCTCCGCTGAAGCAGCAGCAGCGCCCGCACAATCCGCTGTGCTAGGAAGATGTGATGGCGCAAGGGCGTCGACACATGTTGCGTCTCACACCATAAGCCTACCTAACTTCCATGACAGTAAAGACATACCGTCTGGTTTCTTGCCATCGTCGCGTGCCAAGCCCTGAGGTTCAAGTTGGGCTGGAACGCTAACGGTGACAAGAGCCCGGCGAAATATGTCATTGAGGTTGGCGTGTCGTATTTCTAGCACATTTCTGGCAAACTTGTATAAAATTCACGTATGCTATTCGCTAGAAAAAAATATGTTTTGCACATTATGTATTAAGTTTGACACATTCACTATCTTTTGACTATTCCGGTACTTTACAATTAGACGTTTCGCGACTAGCAATGTAGTGCCATAGGCATACTTAAATACTTAGAGGAATTAAGCGGGCTCAATTCCAATCGCTTAATTCCTTAAAGAAAATTAACATTAACGACAAACAAAAATACTTGATTAACACGATCGGCCTTCCAAACAGGATGTCACACAAAGTTCTATTGTATTTAAATTAAAATTAATTGTCTGTGTCCTTGAACAGACAGATAAAAAATATGTCTTTTTATCTGTCAAACCAAACTTTTTGACAACTCGACTGGTATGTAGACTACGCCAGAAAAAGTATTTTATCCGATTTATTATTGCGGATTTTAATAAAAGGACATTCAAATCTTTGCTACAAGTACCTAGGTTTAAATAAAATATTTATAAGAATAAAACGGGCAAGTGCGAGTCGGACTCGCGCACCGAGGGCTCCGTACAAACCTGTAGGTATATATAATTATTAAAAAAATATATGTGATGTAACAAAAAATTGAAGGTCTTCGAAATTTTTCCTATTTGCTATAAAACGTTGCTTTATGCCTCAAGATTCTAGATCGTAGTTTTGACTTGAGCATTTGATATGAATTTCAATTTTATACCTCTACGGGTTCATGCGGAAAGGGGTAGTACTTTTAAAATTATTATTAAAAACTAGCTGACCCGGCCAACTTCGTACCGCCTAACAGTCGATTCTTTATTTTTTTTCTCTCCATAAGAACCATCCTCGTACTTCAAGGAATATTATAAAAAAAGGAAATTGGTTCAGCTGCTCTCGAGATTTGCGCTTAGCAACAAATTCATTTTTATATTATAGATAGTTTAATTATATGATGTTACTAAACATTTACGTTATTCGCAATAATTTTTCTTTTATCTGTGCTATAAGTCGTTGCTTCGAGGCAAATTTCAAGATTCAAAGTTCACGGGAAGTACCCGGTAGGTTTTGATTCCCTTGCGAGTAGTTGCGAGTTTGAAAATATGCTTGAAATTGCTCTTTCTGTTGATAGCGTTGACATAGAAGTTTGATTTTATTACAGCTTAACGGTGTTTTGACTTGAGTATTTGATATGAATTTCAATTTAATAACTCTAAACTTTTACTTTTAATGTTTATATTATATGAAGTAACTAAAATTTACCTAACATTTTTGGATTTTTTTCCTTAATCCGTGTTATAAGAAGTGGTATTCTCTCGTTTTCCATAAATTCATTTGAACTAATATTGTTTGCCATAATCATCCCTGATCATAATATTTACTTGCACTATTATCATTTATACTAATAACGTTTGCCTTAACAACTCAACAATGATAACTTTTATTCTGCACTATATAATATTATAAAGAGGAAATATTTGTATTTTTGTTTGTTTGTTTGTTTGTAATGGATAAACTCAAAAACTACTGGAACGATTTTAAAATTCTTTCACCATTAGAAAGCTACTTTATCTGCGAGTAACATAGGCTACATTTTTCAGCGATCAACTGGGGAACAACTCGTAACGCGTGATATTGGCTAGACTTGAGTCCAAAACAAACACGATTGAACTAATACACAGATAAAGGTTTCTTATTGTTAAAAAGATAAAAAATCCGTTGAAATCTACGGTCAGACTCGCAAACGCCGATATTGAGGAACATTTGGCGGCAATCAGCTGACAGAGCGATTTGGAAAAGACGAAACTTTATTATGATGTTAAATAAATCACCCTGTAGATTAGGGCCGGCATGCAAAATGTCATTAATCGACTGACCCGATGTAGTCTTACAACTAGCATCTAAAACCACACGAAGTTTGGTAGAGGTTTTATCTTCGCGAACTGTGCCGTGATGCGGGATATAATATGAGGGAAGAGAATTGCCCTCGTCGTTTACAACTACACTCAAAAAACCTATGTAGTCACGAATGACCTCATTATAGGCGCTGCGTAACTTAAGTGATGCATCAAGTTTACGTTCCAAACAATGGAAACGTCTAAGCGCAGCAGCGTACGAGTCGCCTAACGAATAAGGGTCACCATATAATGGCAACGCCACAACGTATCTGCCACTGTCGTCACGAACAGTGGTAGCGCGGAAATGTTGTTCACACTCGAGATCCTTACGGCTCATCGAGGGCGGTGCGGTAATCTTTTCGAGCTCCCAAAATCGCTTGAGAAGAGAATCAATATTATTTTCTTAAAGAACAGAACAACAGCAAGACGTAATATATTGAGAAGTATGTAACGTAGGTACGGTACCCATAATCACATACCCAAATACCGTCTCAATAGCGGGCGGTAAGTTATATTGCTCACTACGTACAACTTTAGTTGTGCGGGAATATTGCAGCCCCGATCAAAACATCAATGTCTGCTGGATTCGTAAACTCCGAGTCTGCCAGCGGCAATGACTGGAGGTAAGTGAGTAATGCTACGTCTACATTAGCGTTCGGCAATGTGTCCGTGATACGCTCCATGATAAGCGAAGAAATGTTAAAGTTAATATTCCTATCAAAACGCGAATGTATTTTAACATCTACGGAACCCTTTTAATGTTTTTCTGAACCGCCGATCCCTTTGACTACTAAGTCAGTATTTTTAAAGTTATTCCACAATCCGAGGCGTTTGAAACAATCCGAAGTTATGAAATTGCTCCGAGATGCGCTATCGAGCAGACAACGTACCATGTGCGGCGATCCATTAATATCATAAACGATAACTTGCGCTGTCGCTAACAGTACCGTCTTGGACGCCATACACTGCGGCTTGGCCCCACGCTGATCATTATAGATGCGCGAGGGCCGTCCGCGCGTGCGCGTCGCCCGCGCGATGGATGTCGTACACCACGATATTTCATTCTGTGATACGGAAGGCGCAGTTATCGTGGCTTGCACTTGCGACGTATGTGTGTGAAGGTTACTGGCTCAGCTTGACAACGGACTACCTTTATCGAAGTGCAACAATGAGTGGTGTCGCTGACTACATGAACGATATCTTGTCTTACTAGAACAATCAATCGTTTTATGCTTTATACTTAAGCAATTAATGCAAGCTTTGTTGTCTTTTACGCACTTGAAACGAGCAGTCGGATTTAAACCATTAAAGGCGGGACACTTATAGAAATGGTCGTGCACTATATTACTGCACAGACACTTCCGTGAATTATTATTATTAGATTCCGAGCATGTTACGTAAGATTGCGGATTAGGGACCGAGTTATTATTACTATTTCGCGCTTTATTCGACCTTTGTTTGCTATTGTTATTATTAGACGAGCTAGATGAACTAGACTGCGTATTATGAAATATTCGACACTGATCTTTGATGAACGAAATAAAACTATCTAGTGTAGGTATTTTATGATTACGTTCAATCATTTCGAAAGCACGAATTGTTTCAGTGTCAAACTTTTTTAAAGCGAGTTGAAGCAACATAAAGTCGGAAAGATCTTCTAATTTTAAGTTTTTAAGAGAATTAACTGCGGTAACAAAGTTGTCTATAAACAGCTGGAAATTCGAGTCAGATGCGGCACCGGACAGTTTAAGATTTAAAGCTTGATCAAAGTAGGTAGACGCTACAGCACGAGTATCATGATGTCTATCAAGTAGTGACTGAAATATGACCTGATAATTCTCAGCACTGGGTGTGACACCTGCGAATACGGACTGGGCCTTCGGTGACAGTTTACCTATTAAATAGTACAACCTGTCAGCATCTGTCAGAGAACCATTATCGTGCACTGTGGACCTTAAACTCGCATAGAATAACGGCCAATTTCGTATATCTCCGTCAAACGACATAATCTCGATTGGCGGTAATCTCGGCGTGCGAGCCGCTGAAACGGGCTGTGCCGAATATTTACCCTCTAATTGTGATTGTATACGCTTAATGATACAATAAAGATCTTCGAATGAGGTGTACGCCTGATAATTCGGTTGTTCATCAGGATTAATAGAAAGCAACCTCGTGTTATAATCGTCTAACAACTTATGAAAATCTGTTCGAATACTATCTACTGTCATACAATAACTTAGGAATGATTCCCTATTACTATCGGAAGCAGCGGCGGTCTTCGAGCGCTCGTAAATGTTTTGAATACGCTCAAATAAAATATTACGTTTTGCTTCTAAGATTGTCAGCTCTTTTTTTTCCGACATGCGTTGCTTTTTTTGTTGTGCCATGCTTACGTAAGTATAAGCTAATGAGACCGAATCAAAATAAGAATACTTAAAGTACGTATTATTTTACCTAAGTAGGCAACACTTTAAGGCGGTGGAATTAAAAGGTGCTTGAAATATGAGATTTACAAGACAACTATGATAGTTCCAGTAATAATAATTGGGTATAAATACCTATTTGTTACCGACGTTTCGCTCGTCTTGCACCGAGCGTGGTCGCGGAGAGACTGATGAGAGCTCAGCGACGTCTTGTGGAAGTGCGGGTTTCAGCACCTACCCTCACTTGGTCTTTATTTAAGTTCGCAATGTCGGTACTCCGACACACTACACTAATGACGTCTACACACTGTTGAGATTTATCACTGCGGCGGTGTTTACACTTGCTGATGACTGGATTCCAAGTGGCCGATAATCTATATCCATCCTCCCGGTTGAAATTGTTATATTTCTTGATTTCTACCGCTTCACGTACTATCCTGGAGTAATAGTGACGATCGGTGGATAAGACTTGTGGTTGATGCAGTTCTATCCAGTGGTTTGGTCCAGACTCCAACAAATGCTCAGCTATCGCCGACTTGGTAATATGTCGGTTTTTTACAGCTGCGATATGTTCCTTTACCCTTTCAGCGATTGTACGCTTAGTTTGCCCGATATATGAACTACCACAGCTGCAATCGACTTTGTAGACGCCAGGTGTTTGGAGAGGAATTACATCCTTTGGTGTACGCAGATTGTGTGCTATCTTAGAGAGCGGACTGTATACAGTCTTGATGGAGTATTTCTTGAGTACTGTTCCAACTTTGTCCGTCACTCCCTTTAGATACGGCATGTAAGCGGGCACTCTGCTTACCTCAGGTAAATAATTTAAGTTAACGCGATTAAGACCCGCTAGATTAATTTCTATGATGTATACAAATCGCGAAAGTTTAAAATCGATTAATAATAATTGGGTTAGTAGGTAGCTACATAAAAGTATATTACCTACGGATGCGTGCGGAAATTGCCACGTGACGGGTGTATAAATGGACTAGGAGTATAGCTAGGTGCTATAACTGCCTAGGTATAGAGATATTAACGAGAGGTTACGTATATACGTAAATGAATCCGGCTCGAAGGACCAAAAAAATGGTTCGGCGTTACACCGAAACCGGTATGTTCCTAGGCGATTTGGAAAAATTATTAATATAGTGGACTGTATAGGGATGGGTTCTGATCGCCTAGGATAGGAGAGGGAGTGGAATTGGAGGTATTGTAGGGGGCGGAAGGATAAGGGCACACCTACCTTGCAAATCCGTCCTCTTCTTCTCAAATGGCAGCCTCCTGGTGTCTTCGGGAATCCTGAAGCTGCACCAAATCACTCCACCACACTCGCGAGTAGTTTAGTTCTCGTTGTATATCCCGGGAGTGGTAAAGAATAGGGCAGTATGGGTTTGCGGGACGTGTATGCTATACACCGCTCGTCAGCCGAGTCGTCGTTTCTAGACTGTTCAGTGTTCTGTAGGCGTGCCTTGGGAGGGGAGCGAAGGAGACAAAGGATCGCTCGCATTGGACAAGCAAGCGAAGAACGATTCTAAACTTTGTTTACATCGACAAAAATTAAACACGATAATGAAAAGCAAAATAACACTACAATCATTTTAATATACATACAAGCAATGATTTTACGAAAGTAAAAAGAAGTAGATATGTTATAGGCGTACCAAAAGCAGGACGCTAAGTATAAGCCAGTTGGCAAGTCTGACATACATATGTTTGTGTGACGTCGCGAGCCGGCGTCAAAGTGAAACTGACACATCTTGTCAGTTGAAAATAAAATATGGAGTTATCGATGTGTGCGTTAGTGTAACGTTTCTAAGGATTGATAACTATGTAGGTAACGTATCTACCTTTTTCTTGTAATATCATTGCATCCAAGTATATAAGTAAAAGTTTACCAGTTAGTTGTCTGATCATCATACCGCTAAATTCAATATCCGATCTATCCATTTATTCGAGATTTTAGATTCGTCTTTGACATAAGCTCCAACGAATGTTGAATCTCAAAATCCATGGATAGATCGAATATTAAAACCTGCCGATAGTACTGGCTCTGATTAGTTTAGGATAAGTTGACCGTTTGTGAGTTGAGATGGTAATAAAAAACATCAACAGTTCTTTCTATCCCCATATGAATATGCGATCGCTAAATGTTAGCCAGTAATAAATAAAACATAATGATTCTAGAATATTAATATGTCCTTTATAAATTAATTTCGTATAACAATCTTTTTAAGCCTAAGATGATTAATTGAATATTATTATAGCTGTTGTTATCTTATTAAATAAAATAGTTATTTTATTTGAACAATAGTTTTAAAAATGTCATATAAGATAAAAAGAAATGGCCAATATTCATCCACATGTACCTTTTTGTTACAAATGGATGTCACTCGATGTTATTATACTTTTTACGTAAGCTTTTTCCGCGGGCCCCTGCCAAATTCATGTCGGTCCACTTCAATATATAACGGAAGACAATGTAGGCACGCACTTGTATTGTTTGAAAAGGGTGTGTGATACCTGTCTTGTATCAATCCTATTCAATTACGTATGGAAATGTCCTGGAATAACCCCGTATAACTAAACATAGATTCTATCATATCTATAAAATAATTCTAATATTTATAAAAAATAATATTTTATGGTTTTACTCGCAATTCAGCTTAGGTACCTCTAACAAATTTTAAAAGGACTTATTACGACCTACTCCTACAAAATATTTAATCGATAGAAACTCGAATTGTGATATTTCAGCGACAATCTTATGAGTTTTAGGTAAGCCATGGTTGCTTAAATGTCACCAAATAAGTTTCAAAGTATGTCTCAGTTAATGGGTGAGCTTAATATCGCCTACCACTCAAAGAACGTCACATACTGGCGATGATGTACCGTAATACCAAATTCTGAAGTTATGTAGCATACCTATATCGTCAGTGATTTATAATTTCACTTCAGCCAAATGATATCGCATATTCCCAACATGTTCGCTAACGTCACACATTGATCTACATGTCACACATCTCATCACAATATCGTACATCACTCAAACATTCTCTTATCGGAGCCAACGGGTCGCTATTCAATAATATCAGAAGGAGAAAATCACCGCACATTGAGGCCGCATTACTGCATTCTATTGCGGTGAGGAAGAATCCCGAAAGCCTGAGTGCAACCAATTTCCGTTCCTCGCAATCCTTCGTGACATGTAACGCATATTGTATATCTAAATTGCTAAGGATATGGAAAGATTTTGAGATCTGAATTGGTGTGCTATTGCATGTTTCCAGGTTGTGTTGATGTCTTTATTTGCAGAGAAAATTTTAGAGACAGTTTGTAGTAAGACTAAGCATCTACTGCATAGAAGATACAGGTGATAGGAGGGTAGCTCAACATGTCTAAATAGCGTGCATTTTGGTGTTTCGCATGGATCAATATAACTAAAATAGTTATGTGACATACAATTTTCTCGAGAATGTTATGAACGACATAAACGTGTATATTAGCAACAATTTGATGTTGAGTTGCCGGCATTTGAAGTCATCGTCGTGAAAAACGACTTACGTGTTAACGCTTTTTAAATAATACCAAAGATATATTTGTAATCTTTTCCACAAGATTGTTGTTTTACCAGTAATTTTCTTTAATTTATCAAAAATATGAAGTGCGCATTGTCGTTAAAATTTTACATTTTTCGGAGGGCATGTTATGTGCCTGTTTGCCAATAGAATAATTTGCATGCCCGGCCATGCTTTTACACAATTCTTTTTATCAAAATACCAAAATATTAATTATTATTCACCCTTTAGGGAAGTATTTTCTTATTTCTTTTTACACTGTACTTCAAATAGCGAAGTTTACTCTCCAAATGAACATTACCGTTCAGAGGGACACTCACAAAAGTTTTTATTGCAGTTTATTTAATGTTGCCTCTGTTCCGTATCATTTGTTTTCTTTTATTTGAAGCAAATTGAAATAGCACATTTAAATATCAAAAACATAACTTTGTAGGCAACATCAGTATGTACAACTGGTTTCCCAAGCTGTTTTATGTTCTTATTTCTGAAATTTGTACATATGTCACATTTTTTAGCCTTATACCATACATATATATGGCCATTTCATATGTTACAAAAGATATTTATGCTTATGAAACTATTTAAATCGATTCTCCTAGGTTTTTATTAAGAAGTAATTAAATAGGTATGGATCAATATAAAGCTGTGGTTGACATAATCAATAAAACCCGTGAATGTACATTCACACAATATAATGTTCATAATTTCGTTTATGACTGATTCAGTAAGTTTGTTTATAATATGATTATTGTGCTATAGTATTGAAAGATTTTTAGTGCAGATTTCGGCTTTTAGAAAAATCAGATCATCTTGCTACAGCCTTCTATGGCAACTCAAAAGAATAACAATATTGAATTCTGTAGTTAAGAACTTTGTCTACATATAGTGCTATCTGCATAATAGCTGGCACCCATATACTTGCAGCCGCAAGTACTCACTGAGGCACAAAATATAATACAATATACATACAAGGACGTTCATACAACGTTTCATAATCGGGCTATATACTTGTAGATTATTAAGATAGAGGTTTCTTTATTAGTTCTAGACTTCGCTAATGCTCCGTCTGGCAAATTATATTACATATAGGCTAGGGTATGCCCTAGCCTTATTTAGGAATCCACACTATCTACTGGTGAAAACCGTACAAAATCTGTTCGGTAATCGATTTTAAACTTTCGCGATTTGTATGCATCATACAAATCAAAAAACGTAGGAGAATAACAGAGGTATTTATGCCTTTAAATAAGTAAATTATCGCGACTAAGACCCGCTAAATAATATTGTATGATCTGTTCTGTAGTCATTTTATAATATGCATTGATTATTTATTCATCATCATCATCATCATCATCATCAGCCCTTTATACTGTCCCACTGCTGGGCACGGGCCTCTTACCATTATGTGAAGGGTAAGGCCATAGTCCACCAGGCTGGCCAAATGCGGGTTGGCAGACTTCACATGTCTTTCAAGAACATTATGGAGAACTCTCAGACATGCAGGTTTCCTCACGATGTTTGCCTTCACCGTTTAGCAAGCGATAATTAACAAATACGGATTGTCACCACCCCATATCATCCCATGGATGTCGTAAGAGCCGATAGAGGGAGCATATTATGCAGAGAACAGCACTGTAAGAGAAGGAAAACTTGATACAAACCCTGTACCATCCCGTTTGGCCAGCGTGGTATAGTAGGCCAGTTCCTCCTTTCAAAGGAGAGGCCAGGTCCAGCAGTGGACTGTTAAAGGCTGCTGATGATGATGATGAATACGCACATAACGCCGAAAATTCATCGGTGCGCGCCGTGGATTCGAACCCAGACCCTCTGCGTAGCAGTCTGTCGGTCTCTCCACTAGGCTATCGCTGCTTGTTTATTTATTACTGAGGTTTAATTGTTGGGTTATACTGAGTCATAACTTTTATTAAGGCCGTAGAAGAAGAAGGCGTAACAGAATAAATGTAATAATCAGATTATCCATCTCACTAGAGTCTGTCACTTCCTCACGTAACGTGTTGATCGATAAATGACGTAACGGTATCGCCAAACAGGCATCTGACGAGAGAAATGAAACCGAAGACGATTTAAGTTATAGATATCCGGGAGATGTATATTACATACATCACATATTAACTGAGTGTGTAATAATCGTGTAGGTATATATAAAATTCTTGCATTACTGACTGACTGACAGACTAGCTACAGCCGAAACTATTAGGCACAAGAAGCTGAAATTTGGCATGTATAGTATGTTCCTTGGTGACCGTAGGGGTGCACATAGAAGAGATTACTCAAATTTCCACGGGATCGGTAAGAAACGGTTTAACTGGAAATAGTGCGTGCGTAACTGCGGGCATCCTCTAGAAATACATCATCATCAGCCGCATACTGTCCCACTCGGACCTCTTCTCGCTATGAGAAGGATAAGGCCATAGTCCACCAGTCTTTCGAGAACATTATGAAGGAGAACTCTCAGACATGCAGGTTTCCTCACGATGTTTTCCTTCACTGATAATGATAAGCAAGCGATAATTAACAATTTAATACTCACTTAACTTCGAAAAGTCATTGATGCATGCCGTGGATTCGAACCCGAGACCCTCTGCGTAGCAGTCTGTCGGTCTCTCCACTCTGCTATCGCTGCTCTAGAAATATATAAAAGCCACTTTTTCCATACATATTATTATATTTTATAGTGCATCGAAATATTATGATTTGGTCACTAAGCAACTTGCAGAATCCTGTTATTTAAAAGCGTTTCTTGCTATGCCGCAATTTCGTTTCGTTTTAGTATCATCTACCATCGGTAGCTAAACGATTACCTATTCAAGGAGCATTTAGACAGGACGTCGAAAAGCTGTCTCTTAATGCCTCACTGGTTGAAAGCGGTCGGTGAGCAGCAGTAGAATAGGTTACAAATAGGACTGATTTTGCAAACTCAAACTCAAAATCCTTCATTCATTTAGATCACAAAGTGACACTTATGAACGTCAAATTCAAAACATTATTACTGTATGCTTTTACATTAACATTTACTGCCACGTTCGCCAAGCAAGGGCGTAGAACCATGAGAAAGAACAGGCAATAAAACTCACGGTCACTCTTCATCGCCAGGTTTTTAATAATACATAACAATTAATATTTTGTATATATTTACTGTACATAATACTCAAGCATCATCATCTTCTTGCCCTGGTCCCAATCTATTTGGGGTCGGCGCAGTACGTCCTTCGCTTCCATTCTTTTCTGTCGCCCGTCATCTGATCATTTACCCCTTTCTCTTTCATATCCATCCTCACACAGTCCATCCATCTTTTCCTTGGCCTCCCTCTCCCTTTCCATCCCTCTACCTTCATATTCATCACTTGCTTACCTACATACATATCATCTCTTCGCATAATATGTCCATACCAAGCCAAACGACTTCCTTTCACTTTCTCGTCTATAGGCGCCACTTTCAGACTACTTCTCACGTATTCATTCCTAATCTTATCCATTCTCGTAACTCCACACATCCATCGCAACATTCTCATCTCTGCCACATGTAATCGTTTTTCATAAATCTTCTTAGTAGCCCAACACTCAGCTCCATACAATACGACAGGCCTTAGACATAATACTCAAGCATAATCAAGTTAAATTTTGATGTTCATTTAGTTAGCCTGCTGAACATAGACATGGTGAAACAGGAGCATCCACTTACATTATGCACCTAACAATGCAGGCAATCTGCGCAAATGTTCAGAACCATGATGGAAATTATGAAGTTAAATATCAAAAACAAAATTATACCAGCCCATAAGGCCGCCCTCGACCAGTCATCGCAAGTAGCACCCGTTCACGAGTATGACGCATGTGCCAGCCATCATCCCTCTCGCCATATCAGAGGGACAGGGATGACCCGACACACGACGCCACCACAAGAAATGACATTTTAGTGAGCATGACGACAACGGTATACGAACCGGCAGTAATAAAATTAACAATCTGTTGGTATACTGACCATGAACGCGAATTACCGCCATTTTCCAGATCATTAATATTAGGATAAATTTGTGAAACGCGTGAAGAAATGCAAACGTAGTACCCATATTTAATTGACATGATACCTTTTGAAATACAACCACCAATCCAACTGATTGAGTACAAGATAATAAAATTAAACATAATAAATAAATCATATCTAACGACATGAAAGACATTTAATGATGTGGTGGCGATTCCAAAAAACATCATTTATATAATTTTATTTCGAATAGAATCATATTCTATTTAATTAATTACATGTCATGAAAATTTTAATATTATCTACTTATTTACCTAATAATTATGTGAATACTGAAACAGATTACTTCCAAGCGCATTTGTCATATTCGTTTTATTTTCATTCCACTGCTAGTTAAACGTGCAAATATGAAAATGTTGGAATCATTACTAGCAACGACAAGTCAATTTGTGACTATTAGGACACATTTTCGTGGTTGCGTGTTAAAATGCATGAACTCTATTTTGTGATCGTAGTCTATGATTACATTATTAGTCGGCTTGTTGGTAGGGCTGACTGATGACCTGGTAACACAGAAAAGCCCGGATGTATTAAATTTGGTAATTTTGACCGATTAAGAATACAATGCGTCACTACTCTATTTCATTCGGTGAGTGTTATAGAAGATGACTAAGGAAAATACGCAAAACAAATAGTACCTTTGGGCAGTCACGGCAAACTCGACTTCAAATTCTATACCGACCCGTCTGCTCATGAAATATAATGAAATGATTATTACTTAGTTAACATTTCAGCGTGGTATAGTAGGCGAAATCCTGTTATTTATTTAGTTATTTATTCTTCTTGACCAGAAAGCTGGTTTATTCTTTGCTCAAAAAATCAGCATTGTCATCTAGCGTGGCAATGCTGATTCCAGATGCCAGCCTTCTGGGCGCGTTACCCGATGACATTGATGCGGAGGCATTCTACGACGCCTAAATACACGTATACATATTTTCACTTTCTATTTTTAGATTTATGTACATGTATATATTTAGACATTATGATTATGTAAGTATAGTAATGTATATAGTTTATATTAATATTCAAAGGGAAAGCTATTTAAGAATATAGAAATACTTTCCGTATTTCAATATTCTTAAATAGCTTTCCCTTTGGTTACAGAAAGTATTTCTATATTCTTAAATAGCTTTCCCTTAAAGTAAGGACCCAGTAGTGTGCAACTTCTATTGCAACTCTCTGTACTATTTCAATACCTATCTATTTTTCCAAATCAAATTAATCACAAAATTTAATATACGTTGCACATTGGAGATTGAGTAAGAGTTACAAATCAAATCAATTCGTGTCCTCAAACAATTCAGGAAATAATAAATATATATGGCAACCCTACTTGTTTGTGAAAAAATGGGTTTTTAATTATTTTGAAGGTAATCTACTGTTATGGATGATAATAGTATTCGGATATTAGTGGAATAAATATGCCATGCGATGTTTTAGTGATCTATTTATTTCAAAGTTTTGTGATAGGACTTACCACGCGAACTGGTCGATGAGGAACTTATGACGTCTGTTGAACAATCTAGAACGCAATAAAACAACAGGTGCATAAGAAAAAAATAACAGGGATATGCATTTAAAATTTAGCTATTCCAATATGAACACTTTAGTATATACAATATAATATCGACATCTCTTTAGATATTAGTATAAATACTTACACCCATTTCTTTATCAGTTCCAATATCTTAATGCTTAATTAAAACTTTTGTCCTGATTTGTCACTTGTACATAAATAATTAATTGATACACGCACGCATCTATATTATACGGTTAAAAATCAAAGCAATTACGAAAGAATCGATTTCTTACAGCTCCTACACACATATTTCTTAAATTCTGAACTCGAAAATCTTCGCATCATTTGTTCTCCGGGTTTTAAAGGCAAAATGCACTTGAAAGTTAATTTTCTTCGCATCTACAGAGTAGTGTTTTGTCGAACAATTCACTTTCGTGTGTATTTTGAGAGTGTTGTTTTTCCAAGTTCCGTTAACACTATTCAGTTTGGAATCGTATTCGAATTCACGGAAATAGGGTGTCATAGATTTCCTCTTGTTTGTTGAGACGGTAATAACAATATCAAGTTTGTAGATATTGTATTGGTTTATTGTGTTTGAGAATTCGTACCGAGACAAAATAGGTATATTATTTGAAGAACATAGAATATGAAAATATACTATACTATTTACATTAAGACGTCATAAATAAAAAACTGCGCTTTTTCTCATAACCTTGAACTGAGTTTACGCTTATCAGAAACCCTAAGAAAATACGAAATCTCTTATTCATATATTTAAACGTAAAAATCTTTAAAAAAAAGTTATTTAAAAATCAATAAAAAAATCTTCTTTTTCTTTTTTTTTCAATTTAAGAGCTGTGCCCTTGTCGGTGGAGTGTATGCCATATATTTCGGTCTTCGGCCAATACCTTGACCTCTTTATACGACATGACCTTTGCCTTTTCTTTCATTTAATCCGTGTATGCCCGTCTGGGTCGACCTCTTCCTCTCTTTCCTTCTATTTTGCCTTCCAGTATGTTTTTGATAAAGTCGTCATGTCTTATAAGGTGGTCAAACATCTTTCCTCTTCTTCTTTCTACTGTCGCTAAAATGCTTCGTTTTTCTTGGACAAGGCTCAATACTTCCGCGTTGGTCTTCTTTTCAGTCCAGCTGATCCTTTGCATCCGCCTCCAGTACCACATCTCGAAAGCTACCAGATCGCACCAATCTTCTCATCAATCTGGGGTATTGATCAGATAAATATAAAATCGTTGGGCGCGTGAAATTTCTATCAAAATGTTTACTCTAGATACGCTATGCCCAACTATTTTATATTTATCTGATCAATACCCCAGATTGATGAGAAGATTGGTGCGATCTGGTAGCTAGGACTTACCGAATTATTTTCTAGCTTTTAGTACAAAACCTAACCACATATTTTTTATTGTAATAAAACCGTTTAAGATAAAAAATGTTTTTATTTTATTTTTATAAGTACATATTATAATTATTCTATGATTCTTAAGATGTGGATATTTTGCTTGTATTTATTCATATGTGTTTTACCATTATTTCCTCTTTTATACTGTTTTAAGGGTTCCGTAGTATTCTACAAGTAACCTATAATTAACCTATGTCTTTTCGTCCTATGTTTGAATTGTGGCTTTACGCAAAAACAATAAACACTAGAGAGCTGAAAATATTTGGCATAGTTATACATTGTAATAACTGAATTTTGGAAAAAGTTACGTTTACTGGTAGCTCCTATATTCCTAAATGAGAAAGCAATTTTTTTTTATTTTCCTATAACATTTAAACATATGGAGTATCATTCGACAGGTATTTCAACTTTTGCTGTTTTTTTATTAAGATAGATAGATAGAAAATTCTTTATTGTACACCAGATATTATACACATCGTACATGATACAATAATTTTAAAATGTACAACTAATAGGCAGCTTTTATTGCTAAAAGCAATTTCTTCCAGGCAACCTTGGGATGGACTAGAAAAGATCAGAGAAACAAAAACAGCTGTGTAGTCATAGAATGAAGTAAAATTAACGGTATTAGATATATACATAAGTAATAAATACATCAAGGTTGTTTTATGATGAATAATTATTTATCACAAAAAAAATAAGACCCCTAATGATTGAGCTTTTGTTTCCAGTTTTCTTATAAAACGGCTTTTCCAAATTTGAGTTTAATTAATGTTACTCAAGTTCGAAAACGCTAAACTAGCACTTCCAGTAACGTATCAAAAAACAAAAATCCCATAAAACATTTATTCTATAATTCGAAATACATTTATTCACAAATCATTCAGATTTGGTCAATTTCATGCACCCGCGCTCTGATGCTCATATCGTATTTAAACGGGCTCTCGGTTCCCTCTAGGGGTCTGGCTTTGACTGAATAAGTAAATTTGTTTTCGCCCTCAATCCGGCGACACTAAACTTTGACAAGGCCGAAAGGTCTTTGATATTATCGGAATTATTTAGTTGTAACCCATGTTTGCAAAGAATTACGCTCTGTAAGTCTTTCGATCACCTTGATATTGAAACCTTATTTCCGTTTAGGAAAAGTGTTGTTAACGGTACCTGATATCGCAAGTATCATATGTATAGTTGGTCGTACCTGCTCAGTTAATTATTTTAACAATACCTTCATCTGGTGTTGGAACTTCAAAGGCAACTGTAAACCCGGGACAATTTAATGTTACACCCATAAATAAAATTGAGGATCGAAATTATATCAATATAAAATTTTCTTTGATGGTACCTTGCGTAGCCACTATTTTAGAGACTTATATCAAATGACGCTCACAATATTATAACCTGTTGCAATATAGAATATTATATTTTAAAATATTATAAGAATGTAATATAATTATTATTTTCGAGATTGCAAAGCCACAGGTATTTTTCAAGATAGTTCAAATCTGTTATATCTGCCCTGTCTTTAAAAAAACAGAAGTTGTATGTTTAATATACTCTTCAATAAAAAGAATTGCAGTGACCAACATGCGGGACAATTTCTATTCACAATGTGAACAAAAATCCATCTTAGTTCTTTTGCGAGCAATGGTCATGAATCATTCTGCCTCTTCATGCGTCCATTGACTAGTGCGTTCAGACAAGACAAATATCCTACTCCGCGCCATTAATCCTTCTAATCTTGACAGAAAACCTTCGGAGAATTATATGAACAGAACTGTGGATTGTATTTATCAAAATCTCGGCCGCTACTGATTCACCGTGCTTGCCTAATGATATGAAAACTGTCGTACTATTTTCTGAAGATAAAATTGATGAACGATTTTTAGAGAAAATGTCTGAACCCTGAATAAGAGAGGCACAATTCACAAAGGCAAGCGTACTAATGATGGTTATAAAACTCTTTTTACTAAAGGACGTAGATTTGTCGACAGATTTATCGACCGCTTGAGAAAAATAGCTCTTTATTTCCTTCTAAATAGTAGTTTTGGAAGGAAATATCTGAAGATCAGTATTGCAATAATAATAATGTCACTAAATTAATGGAGATATTGTTAAATACTGTAAATAATAATGGCTCAAAACAGAATTAGTACAGAAATGCATATTATAACTTTGATTAAAATTACGCCGTGTAGGTTACATAATTTTTAGGAATGGCCATAGGCTTCTTCTCATGGTGAGTTGACAGGCTTTACATGACTTTTAAGAACATAATAGAGGTCGCTCAGAGATACGATAATTATTTTCTTTCACCGTTAAGCAAGCGATATTCAACACGTACTGCACGCCTAGTCTGAAAGTCTTCTATACTAGGCTACCACTCCCTATTTGCAATTCAATTCACTCCATATAAATTCTATCCATGATAACTTAACAAGCTATTTCTAAATTCAGTAAGGTTTTAAGTTTAGGTTAGGTCTTAACAATGATGATTAAAAAAAATTACACTTTACATTAAGTAATCCACAAACAATACATATGATGATCTTTGCTCTGTCAGTCACAACTATTAAAACAATACATTCGCATTAAAATTATATGTAATTATTATATCAAATAAATTATGCCTTGTAGTGCACTTGACAGTATGTTGATATATAGGTACAATTGAACAGCTTACAGTAGTGTCATGTGTACTATATTCCACCAAACAGATCAAATAACAGTAAATATAATCAATCAATGAACAAAGCTTGCCTAATCAATATAATCCGGTACATCCAACTCACTTGACAATTCTAAAGTGCATGAATATTTTATTGATAATCGCACACACCTAGTTCGCAAAATTAGTTTCTAACCGGCTACAAACCCATGCAAACACATAACAGCTTTATTGATTAATCATTTGGCGACCTGATTCAGGCAACCGGTTTTCTAATGCACCAAATGCAGTGACAATATTCTACACTAGTTTTACAGCGACCGAATTTTTCTGTGCTCTACTATGGAAATTTGTATTTTGGTATAACATTGATGATAAGTAACACCGAAAGTAAAATATTTGAAATAATGAGAATAAAGAACGGCATTATACTCCGTCTAAAACATAGCCCTTATTATCTGTACATACTTTGGATCTAGAAAAAGATGCATATGTAACTAAATCTTGTCCAATCGTTCTACGACAAGATCTTACTTCGACAGCATGCAACTCCAATATGTTTTAATGTCGACAATACTATAGTTTGAAACAACTTAAGCGCGACACTACCGTACCCCGACAAAGCATTGCTAAAGTAATACTTTGTCGGGGTACGGTAGTGTCGCTTCGTATCGTATTCAAGTAAACTTGAATAAGAAACGATGTGAGTTCGACGTCATTTTTCATAGAGAACAGTGCTAGACTGACATAAGTCAAATCGGAGTTGCAGGTTGTCAAAACAGGATCTTATAGTAGAGTGATTTGTAGAAATTCAGTAACTCCCATACTGAATCCTTTCGCTTGTATTGGCATGAATTATAAATACCGCCAGATAATACCAGTATCCAATATTACCAAAATATTCGAACATTTTTAACACGGCTTTGTAACAGTTGGGTAAATGTTAGCTAAAATAGAACTTTTGTGAGACCAGTAAAAATATCTATAAAAAAATTAAACAACGCTCCCCTTTCACACAAATCGAATGAATCTCGTCCATCGTTATTGATTGATCGGCGTAGCAACACGCATTTTGATTTCTATTTTAGACTAGATGCTTTTACGTGAAGAACATGACGGATTGAATAGTGTAGAGTATTGTATGCCATACACCTACAACAATCTTGTAAAATATTATCATTGGTTTATGGGCCGCCAATGTGATCATGCCGTCACTACTATCACAGTAGTAGATAACTTAGTGAACAGATAGGGACTCATGATAATAACAATAACGCATTGTATGCATAACATATCTGATTTTTAGCTAACATCCAATGATGGTCAAGAATTCCTAACATTCAATGCTGCAGCGTTCGCTATCGGCAGTTGCATTAGATGCGTATCTGAAAGGGGATGATGAAACCGTCCAGTGCTGCTCAAAAGACAGATATATAACACAGTTGCAGAAATTGATATCTACTAGAGGGAAACGTACGAAGTATGGCATATCTCTCTTAAATGCAATTCTGTTATATTTCTAAGTCTTCCCTCTGAGCGCCACGAATATGCTGAAACTATGGAATATTCGATTTTCGGTATCTTTCTTCTACTAAAAATGTTTTAGAGTATTGGTGGTGCTTACACATAGACATATAACGGCAGGTATTCCATATTCGGGACGTATTCCATTATTAGTTACATGTGGACGTATTCCTGTCCTCCACTACCATATTAAAATAGACCAAAAATATTAAAATATCAAACAATATGAATGAAAATTTCGCTAATAATTAGCACAAAAAAGAACTTAAAAGCTAATTACTGATCCCATAAGATTACTATTACAAAGCATTCATCCACATTTATTAAGTTCATGGACCTCTCAAAACTGCCAAAAAGTGGCAATTTGGTGCTACATTAATACAACCCAGAAAAATAAGACGAAATGTATTCACGAATTATATGGACCGTAAAAATATAGTATTTTGTGCCTTGTGCTTGACAGAAAAAATTAAATAATAGGGAAATTTATATTCGTATTAATGCCTTAATAAATCGTGTCCAGGAAACAAACACTTGGCTAACTATGAATACTAAAATGAGGACGTATTACAATAATCTTTTTGTCAAAACAAACAACAGCCTCTAAGTGTTTTTGTGTAATGTCTTCATGTTTTCTTAATGTAAGCGCTGATTACATTGTTATTTACCTCGGTGATTTGGTTAAATGTTCTGGCAGTAGGAATAACAAAAAAAACAACACTCAAGGTAGAGTAGATCTTGAAAGATTATTTGTAATGAAGTTGATTATGTCTCTAGCAGTTTTACTTCATTGCGACACAAAGTGTTGTCTTGTGTGAGCATGAGACTCACTAAACGTGGCACAATGTAATACTTTGGCAATGGCTCATGCCATGGTCAACGCAGTGACCGTGGCAATAGCGGCAGTGACGAAATATACATATATGTGATATACCAAGTGTATTATTGTTTACTGGACGCATTTTAGCAAACTTAGTCAGTAGTCAGTCTACTAATAAAAGTATTCACAAATAAAAATATTCATCTAAGTTGTATAAATAGTATGATGCATAGTACTAAGATGGAACAATCGTATTGAATGTTTCATGAAAAATGGGGGTTCAAGGGATACCAATACGTCGAAAATGGCGTGGAGGCCTAAGGGTATTTTTAACGGTTTTATTTAGGTGGACCAGTTTATTTATATTTTTCTTGTTTGGGTCAAATTTAGTGATTGGAATTTTACCGCCTTTCTGATTACAGATTGATGTGATATTTGGTACACACTCCTAATCTCGATGACAATACGATGCGATTTTCATTACAAATATTATTATGTAAAAAAATGGCGTGGACGCCTATGGTCTATCCACACACATCCGAGCCGTGGACGGGACGGGGACGGGCCGGCGACGGGCCGTCACCGTGCTTCCGGGTCCCGGCCGGGATATTTCGTTCACACACGTCAGGGCTGCAACCAGAGCGTGGACGGGCTGTCACTAGAGCTTGCATTTTAATATTTGTATTGTAAATTTTATTACTTACTTATTACTTAACATTGTAATATTTTATTCGAATTATGATTTGTGTTAAACATTCCAAAGGAAATTGCAATTTCCGATTCTAGTTTGAACAAAGTTCTCAAAATTGTCCTAAATACCAATAAGCACTTTTGACATTTAGTTGACATTCTTAACATATACTTATTTTAGTTATTTGATTTTTTCTTGCGGACGAGCCCCTAAAAGGAGGAGTTGTCAAAATAATAAGTAGAATAGTCGAGGAAAAATAATCATAATAATAATAAACATCTCTGGGGGGCAGTCATTATCTCAACATGAGACTAACGCAATCGGAGGGCAGAGTGACAGCTTTCAAACATCACCTTCATCTTATGATAAACAAAAACAGCACCACAGGATGAAAAGAAAGCTTACAAATCACACGGCGGCTTTGTGGCGAGCTGTCAGTGCTCAAGTCAAGGCCTCGTCTTCGGCTTGTCGTTATTGGATGGTATGAGTGGATTTCCAAAAGCGCCCGCAACTTCACACAACTTTAATATGCGTCTCATCGCACCGATTGTTGGGCCCAGCAAGACCATGTCGTCCGTACCTATAGCTGATGTTGTTCATAACAACTCCATCATCATGAGTCATGACAGTCGACACTAGCTTTGCTGAGTACAACAATTAACTGATTTATAAATAATAAAAAATATATATAAAAAGGCGTGGCGAGGTGATTTCCTCTTGCCTCACGCCAGATTTCAGCCCATATTCCTCATGCAAAGCTGTACGCGCCCGCCTGACAGCGTTTATTGGATTTGCATACCAATATTGTAGCATTCACGTACCTCATAGTTCATACCAGTATCTACCTCACTCTCAGTTTTTAACTTACCCCATACAGATCGGCAAAGTTAAGCAACGCTTGCACATCGCCACTTGGATGGGTGACCACGTGTGGCATTTATATCTGAGCGCTATCTTGCTTTGGAGGGCACGTAAAGTTGTCGGTTCCGGTTCATGTCTCAGTATAGGAATCGTTAGGCTATGACGGAGGCCATCGGGCGGAAGAAAACTCCGACACTAGAGTTGGCCACAAGCTCCCCACTAAAAACAACAACAAAACAACAAGAGGTTTAAGGTCGAATGCCTTATAAAGGTCTAAGAAAACCGGATTTACCTGTGTTTCTATTCTACCG